>CM067845.1:161748177-162107219 GCA_034509565.1 Triticum monococcum | reverse complement strand
AAAGCACAGAATAACCAGGTTGGCAATAGCAATCTGTACCAAGGATTGCCTGAACAGTGATAAAAAAAAAAGCTTCGATAAATTCAAAGCAGCGATTCTGGTATGGCAAAGCAAAATCTTTACAAGTCATTACAAAGTAGAGAAAGAAGGAAGAAAGCTCACAGTTCTCGCCACACAAAATTCCTGGAGCTCTTACCGAGGACAACAAGGACATACTAGATTTCACCCATGGAGCCTGTGTCTACATATATTCTGAACATAATAAATTGGCAGTTCCCCTATAGACTGAATTTCACACGAGCTATCAATCCTTCTTCACTCGGTCCCTTGCTGCTTTAGCGGAGCTTGAGCGCTCGGCCTGCGAGAACAGGATGAAATACATGCATAACGGCAGTCACCATTGCCAATCCAGAAGCAAAGAGGATCACTCCTTTCCATGTTGACAAGAGCTGGGTCCACTGTAAGAATCTATGAGCACCATATAGGAGGAAACATGACCAAGACAGGACCACCTGAGCCAACAGCAAGAATTCAAGTGAGGACCAAGAAATAAGCTATTTGTATATGGTAATATGAGCTCCCCTTTTATTCTGAAAGAGCATGAGCATAATCTTAGAAGTTCCCATAGCAGAATAGAAGAGCTGCACACATATGCAGATGTACCCACTTACCTATGGCATGCTATAAGAATAAGAGAAAAATATTCTGTCATGTTGTAGTTGTGTGGGAAAAACGAATAATGTTGTCGTGCCGTGTCACATGATCATATTGAGCATTTTCCTGCTTCTTTTTCTATTCAAAGGCACTATTCTAATTCTGTACATGTCAATAGTTTGATAATAAGTGTCGCATTAATCTTACAAGGTGCTAAAGGACCTTAAGGGCACATGTGACTGCATACTATTTTAGTTTCTTAACATCCACTCCGTCCATTCCACTCTAACTGTCCCTGCCCTTGGACTCTCCGTTCAAAATAATTGTCAGCAAGAATCAGTATGTTAATACAATGTTTACAACTTATACCTACTTTAATGATTTACGCGCTATCTCAGAGTTTGTAGCATGGAATTTAACTGGGGTATGCATGGTCGTGTTTAGTTAGCTCTTCTTCAGATTTAATGTTTTCTTTCCCTGCAAGCTTGGTGGGCTGAGGGTTTTTTCACATTGAAACAGAGGGAGTAATAATTGACGCAGATTTTTTATGTCTAAAGTTAATGATATTGCATAAAATGGTGCCTTGGTTATGTTTTACCATCAAAGATTTCACTGGACGACCAATTGGTATAATTTCCTCATCAAAGTACCAGTTGCTATATGTTTGTCCAATAACGTGTCCTGTTACAGGGAAAGAAAATTAGTGACTAGCACGTCAGCCAATTCATGGTTTGTTCCAACAGTAACACATTATATGATCATAGTTTCCTACAATTAATATTATTAGTTCCATACCTTTGCTACAAATATATCTTTGCACCATTTTGAAACATCCTCATCCGAGTTAGGCATATCACTCATTGAATGGCGTTTTATGCGGACATGAACCTATAATAACAGTGGAGTTGTAAATATGATTGAAATACCAAAGGTACCAAATCAAAAAATCTTCGAGCTAGAATCCGACGGGTTCTGAAAAACAACTCAGGTTGCTATAAATATATTTTTTAATCACAAATATTTTCAAGAAATTTAATGGCTAGAGTTCACAGCTAGTAAATTTCTACAGACTGCAGAAGTTAGAATACTTACAACTGATGATTGTCCCTGAAGAATACGCAGTATTGTTGGTTTAGGCGAATCTTCTGGAATAATCACTGTTGTATCGTAGATAGCTGGGACAAAGTCACGCATAATACTTACAGCTGATACAAATCCCTAAGATGTCGCAAATGAAAAAGAATTGTTAGAATAACGACACTTCTGAGATAAACTAAGTACTAAGATGTCGCAAATGAAAAAGAATTGTTAGAATATCGACACTTCTGGGATAAACTAAGTACATGGAGATAAAATTTGAAAAAATGTTCAAATGCACAGCGTCAAAGTACCAAATATTTGTTCTGACAAAGTGTTCATGTAGGTTTTGACCATGGGAAGGGAAGGCGAGATTTTTTGTTACCATACTAAACGAGTTAATTCTGCAAGACAACAGGTGGTTTTGCCGTAACAAATAGCGGCAAGTCCCCCTCCTCCCCCCCCCCCCCCCCCCCCCCCTCCAAAAAAAAACACAGCATCAAACTACCAAATATTTGTTCTGACGAAGTGTCCATGTAGGCTGTTGTCTTTTGAGTTTTGACCACTGGAAGGGAAGGTGAGATTTTTTGTACCATACTAAAAGGAGTTAATTGCGCAAAACTAAAGGTCTTTTGTGGATGCGGTGACGAATATTGAGTCGTTTTGACAATAAAACTGACCAACTGAGTCCACCTGTCAGCACAGCCATGTTAATTAGTTGCCAATGCGAGCAGGCCGATGTGCCGGCAAGGCAGGGCCGTGGCACGAGACAAGGAGAGGAACAGAGGAGGGCAACCACAGGGAGCTTGTCAGCAAGGCGACCCGCTGTGCTCTGGGGGTCACCAGTGGTGAGCCCAGATCACGTTGGTTGCTACCCCGTGTGGTCGCAGTAGCGTCAAATTAGTAGGGGGAAACATCAATGGAGAAGAGAGCATTTTGTGTTTGAGAAGATTTTTCCAAAGGCTCACTTGAGGTGGAGATCGAGAGGCGGCGGCAGCGGTCAGAACTGGAGAAGGGCATCCTAAATTTGGCGACGAACCAGCACAGTAGCCTCCAGTCAACCTTCCCGCTCGTTCACAACTATCCTCTGTCTAATCCCCTTACTAATTTAATTTTGGACCAGCGAATTGCTGCATCGAGGTCATCTTCTTTGTCTCTGACCTTCACTATCTCCAGCATGTCCTCGGACTCATTCCTGCTTCCTGCATGTCCCTAAGGACCATGCACATCCTCTTGACCATGTGTGCATACTCTCGTGCAGGGAGCTGAGCCAGCACAGTCCACCTATGTTGCCATCTGCCACTGTCCAGCCCTCACCCAACACAATCCCGCTCCTCCGCTTCCAAGTAAAACACATGAGTTTCTGGCAAACCAGGACTTCGCATGCACCAACCCCCCTAATTCCATACTCCATTCCTCCTTTCCGATGTGGGTAGAGCGCAGCCGACAAAGGCCACGGCAGCTGGTCCCAGCTCCCAATTTTGACCAGAGAATTGCCGAATCAAGGTCACTGCATGGCTGCTTCCAGTCACATCAGGAGAGAAGAGAATGAGACCGAGACAGCGGCATTGGCATGAGAGAGACAGAGAGAATAGGAGGACCTGACTTGTGGAGCCCATCAGCTCATGTCCACTTAAGCATGAGGCATGAGTAATTCGACGTGAGTTTCTGGGCTCTGTCATTTTCACCGTGAAAGGTTTGGGTGCAGCACTACAGGCTACCTCAGAAGTCGTGGTTGTTTTTATAAAATATCCACAACCTGCCCATTTGTGTTAACAAAGCCAAAAACCTATGGTTTTGCGCAATCAACTCTGTTAAAAGAGAAGATAAATCTAAGAATTGTATACGTGTCACAACCAAGCATTATAAAAATTGTACAAAATGAGACCAGGTAAACAGAGAAAACTAGGGACGGATTTGACATCTGATGTGCAAAGTTAGTACTGCACAGAGTACGATATTTCAGTTTGGAAGAAACAAATTGAATACCTTTGTTCGTGGAATCAGCACATTCCTAGGTGCTGTCAAACCCTGTGAGACTGCATATTCTTGAGCTGCTAAAAGTTTTGCTGGAGTAAATCTTGTACCCTCAACAAAAAGGGCAAGCCAAAATGATCTGGGGAAGTCTTTCAACCTTTGAAGACCCGACTGCGTTTAAGAGTGTAAATATCATTAATTACTATGAACCACAAAGTATTGTAGTATTAGGTAAGGTGGAAAATACTTTAAGTGTTTTTTCATCCTTTGCCCAGCTTCTCTCCAAAAAGAGGTACTCTGCAAACCACATGGACCAACCAATAACCTGCAATAGTTGATCAAGGTATGAGACAATCAATAACTACTTTCTTCAGCTACATGCATGTGCGGCCCATTCTAGATAATGCCTGTTGAAGTTTCCATAAAAGAATCTACATGGACCATAGAGATCATGCTTGTCTGATGCATAGAGATATTATTATGTCTGTGCCATGATATCCGGCTTTAGTTCTCCAGTGCTACAATTACTTGAGTATCCTCAGTTCCAGCAAAAAAAAAAAAAAATTAGCATCCATTCAATAATTTTAGCTCTGCTTTTTTTTTCAAATGTGGTAGTTCTGACTTCAGAAGTTGAGCCTAGACTATTTTCTAGAAGAATCAGTTAAGCTTAAAGCTTATAAACAGTTTAGTACTACTGTTATTACTATATGACAGAAGTAGTGTCGCCAAGGGCAACATATATGTTGGACAAATTAACTCTCAGTCTGTCAGCAACCCTTGCTTGCCAGTTATCACTGCATCGACTTGTGCCTGTTTGCTGATGCTCTAAAGTTTACTAAGAAACACCATATCTTATATCCAAACAATGCGGGTTGTTCTTCTTAGATACTATTTTTTGTTTGTATTTTAGCAGTGGGGATGGTCTCTTCTTAAGGTCTTAAATTCCACTTTGTGGAACCTAGCAGTAGGGATGACCTTTTAAAGGGCATCATTCTTCTTCACCACGAGGCCATTAAAATGATGGCCGAAAGGAAATACTAAATATAATAGTAGTGTACCATATAACTTTAGCACAATTCTACATTTGAGTAATCTTATTTGATTAATTTCCCTTGCCTTAGTCTTGTAAAGATGACTGAACTATGAGTAATGCAGAACCAAATGTGATGATAGAAATGTACGGGCTAACGTACTGGAAGGAACTTTGAGGATTTCTTCATTATAGCTATTGCGCTTCCAAGACATCCTGAACGCTGACCATCAAATCACGGGTAACTCATCATAATGTACTTAACTGATTAATAGTTAAAAACATAATACTTAGTAAGTGATAAAAACCTGTGCTAAAATCCATCCAACCAGCCAATCAATGTCACTTCGATGATTGGATATTAGAAGGGCGTGCTCTTTGCCTAAAGAATTCTTCAGATAAGGTCGTATTCAAAACACATCCTTTTCTAAATATGGTCTAAGTGAATAATGAAATGATATCAGTTCCCAAATGGTAATATTGGCATCAACTCCTTACCCATTAGTTTCCAAGTTGCTGGATCCACATACACCTGTACCTGCAAAATTTGCATGGACTAATATCAGGGAACTATAGTTGGAAATCAATTACTATTTCAAAAATGTCCAAACAACTTCAGATTTGCAAACAAGCACTTGCAAATTCTGTTTACTCAACTTTCCACCGAAATTTAAGTACAAGAACTTTTTGTACTGTGATTGAATCAAGGAGGCACACACTTGAATAAAAAAAACAGTGACATTGGGTGAGTGTGTTTTGTTCAGTGATTGTTGAAGTTAATATCACACAGATAAGTTGCTTCCTATTTAATGCAACAGTGAGGAAAACATCATAGTTCAAATAATTATCTAGTAGTACCATGTCGACTAGTCTCGCACTAGTCTCGCACAGGTATTATTAGTTATATATTGTAAGTTCAGTGCTACAGTACCATGTCGACTAGTCTCGCACTAGTCTAGACTAGTCTATGAGTCTCAACCTTGGAACGACTCGTCGACTCTTCGACTCGTAAACGTTGTCTAGTACTTCCACTGTGTCAACATATAAGACGTTTTTGCAGTTCAATTTAAACCGCAAAAACGTCTTATATTTAGATATAGAGGGAGCAGCACCAGTTCCATTACATGCCACCATTGGGTCAAATTTGTACGCATTACTGCAATACAAGTTCTTGTCAAACGAAAACGTTAAAACGTTCACTCTGAGTATAAAAAAAAAGGCACTACAACATCCCTAACCTGCTTATATACTGCACCCATATCACTCTTTCTTTTGATATATATATTAGTGCTGCTATTCAGGTTGATTTACAAACACAAAATCAACAGTATAACTGAAAACATGACACAAAGCATCCTCAAATGACATCACAAATTTCAGTTGACTCAACAAGATGGCTTGTCTATTCAGACTTTAACCACTTTGAAAAAGCATGTTGACTTTAATCATCTGGTATAAGCTAACTGATGGTCTTGATTGTGATCAACCCAACCAACACTCAGCATTGCCTTTTATCAAAAAGGCAATGCAAGGTGCTAGGTGTGCCCATCATCATGCCAGATTAAATTGTGGATTATCCAAAGGCATGCAATCTAACTTTATGCAAGTAATTAAGCAGCAAATTCACCCTAAGGTCGCTATCCATGTACCAACTTAAAAGATAAACAAGAGAGGCCTTGTAGCCCAAATGAAGGATCATATGAATATTACACTTTGGTTTAACTTCAGATTTGATGTGGAAGTGGCGTATAAAGAAGAACGGATGGTTGACTTTTTGCTCCAATATTATACATACCTTAATACCTGCCCACCAGTCGACAAGCCAGATCAGCTGAAGCCATAACAACTCGGCCAGGAATACGTTGATCTGCCGGTACAATCGCTTCGAGAATGGCCTTATCGTCAAGAACAATACGGCCTGCAACGTTATGCAAATATAGTAAGAGACCAGGAACGGCTTAATGGAAATTCCAGTGCGAATTAACAGATCAAAGAGCATAATTTGCCAATTTCGAGGCCGCAAATTGGACAATCTCCCAAATTAAGCAGCTGAACTCAAAATGATGGCATCAGATCGGACTGCGTAACACCAACAAAACATATTTGATCCGAGCAAGCGAAGAAGCAACGTGGGCGCGCATGATGAAATCACCAACTCGTACCTACTAAAAGGAAAACATTTACGAGAGACAATTGAATCTCTGCTCGCGAACCTCTCCAGATCACCGCACAATCCCTAGAAAGGGGCCACAGAGAATTACAGGAGACGATTGCCAGACCCGGGTCGCCCGAGGTTACCTGGACAGTGTTGACGACGAGGCCGGAGAGGAGGAAGAGGAGGCCGAGCGGGAGCAGGACGAGCACGAGGGGAATCGCCATGGCCGCCGCCGCGTCTCCTCTCTTGCCGCGGTGTCTCTGGATTACTGGAAAAGCGCGGGGGTTAAGTAGGAAAGATGGGTTCGTTTTCCGCTGCTTGCGGCCGGGCGATGGACACCAACACGGATTTTCATTTTCCTTAAGGGTCTAGATGAAATGCAACAGATTTCAAGCAACGGCGACACTTCACATGGTGCCACCCAGGCCCACAGTATTCACGGGCTCATCTCCCCGACACCATTCACAAGTCACAGGCCCCAGGGTCTCGTCGTTTCCTTCCACGAGCCTGTTGAATTGCAAAATATTTTATCTAAACTAGATAATTGCCCGTTGCTACGAGACAACAGACAATTTTAGTATTTTCACATAAATCATGTCTAACACATAATTTTATGATCCTCATGTATATCAAACAACATAATTCGACTACAAATCATTCAATCCAACACAGCTTTGCAAAAGATCATATTGTTTATTTATTTTCATCACAACAATTTGTATAACACACATATGTACAAATGAGAAACAATAGTAGAGCAACTAGAAATAATAGTAGTAGAAGTACACGCTCCCATAGCTAGCACACAACTTAATTTTGTCTATTTATGCATATGCATTAGCAGTAACGGTATTAGGCACATGCCTCTCTCTGTTTATGCATTAGCAGAAGCAGCACATTATCGGCATCACTCGGTCACGGAAAAAAAATCGCTCCATCTCTCTCTCTCTCTCTCAACGCCTGAGGCTTGGTTCATCTTGCGAAATCATGCACAACTCCGGTTGCTGCTCCTCGTCGGCATCACAATTTCACGCCTGGGTAAAACTGCTCTAGCCCCTGCGCCTTTCTCACACATGCACACACACACACTCTCTCTCTCTCTCTCTCTCCCATACGGAACAGCAAAAGCCAGCAAGCCCACGCCGACGTCGGCTCCCTGCCCGTCCCTCTCTTCTCTCCCTACACCTCAAAACGAACTGATCCCCTCCAGCAGCGGCTATAGCACCTTCCTTCTAGCTCCTCCCGGTATCCAGCCTCGGCGGCCACGCAAATGCGCGGATCTAGAAAAGACACTCTGTTCTGCTCGATTTGAAAAAAAATGGAGGGAAGGGAACGAACCTGTAACGCGGATGACAAGGATCGTAGTGGATTGGCGGAGGAGATCAAAGGCGTGGCGGTGCCAGGAGCCAGGTGGACGGCGGCGGGAAACCCTAGTATGCATCAGGAATACAAAGAGAGATAGGAGAGATCGTGTGCATGCCTGCATGGAGAAGTTTCGGCTGAGTATTAGGGAGACAAATTAGAGCATAATTTGAGGCTGTTTTTTTAACTTGAGGCTGCTTTTCTTCTTGAAAACCTATGAAAGGAAAGTCAGAGATGAAAGGGCGGAAAAAAAATCAAAACTTAGCGATGCGGAGGAGGTCGGACGAAGCTCACGACGTAAGATGGGAAACGGAACGTTCCGTTCCTTTTAGGTAGTAGAGAAATGTATTTCCTTCATTCCTACATATAAGTCTTTTTAGAGATTTTACTACAGACTACATACGAAGCAAAATGAGTGAATCTACACTCTAAAATATGTTTATATACATCTGTATGTAGTTTGTATTGAAATTCTAGAAAGACTTATATTTATGAACGGAGTGAGTAAAATGTTAGGGCAACTCCAAATGGCCGACATAAACAGACATAGTTTCTGTCTGTTTTTTGTTCGTTTAGGTCGGCCGAGCGGGGCTCCTCGCGTTGGGACTCCTCGACGACGCGCTGGGTCGCTCCTCCAGTGTCGCCAAGAATGCCACCTCCCCGTCCTCATCCTCCTGCATCACCACCAATGGCGATGGTGGAGGGCGGGCGTCGATCTGGATGGCGCCGCGGCGACGCGCGCTCAGTCGTGAATCACACATCCCAATCTAGGGAGTCGGACGTGTATGCTGGGTCGCGGCATTGCTTCGGTGTGAGGAGAGCACACCGGTTGCAGATCTCGGTTGCGGCACGACCAACACCGAAATGCGGTGGGGTCCAGGTCCCAGCCATACGGGATGTTTATGTCTGGCAACGACAACGGGATGCGGTACTGGTGCTGCATGCGGTGCACCTGAAAGGATCAATATGGTTGACTAGAGGGGGTGAATAGGCAACTAACAATTTTTAGCTTTTCTTTATCAAATTAAACTTTGCATCAAAGTATGTTGTCTAGAAGTGCAACTAGGTGAGCAACCTATATGATGCAACAACAACAAGCACACAAGCAAGCAGGGGAAGTAACACTGATAAGCTTGCACAAGTAAAGGTACGAGATAACCGAGAGTGGAGCCGGTGAAGACAAGGATGTGTTATCGAAGTTTCTTCCTTTTGAGGGGAAGTACGTCTTCGTTGGAGCGGTGTGGAGGCACAATGCTCCCCAAGAAGCCACTAGGGCCACCGTATTCTCCTCACGCCCTCACACAATGCGAGATGTCGTGATTCCACTATTGGTGCCGTTGGAGGCGGCAACCGGACCTTTACAAACAAGGTTGGGGCAATCTCCAGAACTTAATCGGAGGCTCCCAACAACACCACAAAGCTTCACCGCAATGGACTACGGCTCCGTGGTGACCTCAACCGTCTAGGGTGCTCAAACACCCAAGAGTAACAAGATCCGCTAGGGATAGGTGGGGAAATCAAATTTCTCTTGGTGGAAGTGTAGATCGGGGCCTTCTCAACCACTCCCGAGCAAATCAACAAGTTTGGTTGGCTAGGGACAGAGATCGGGCGAAAATGGAGCTTGGAGCATTAATGGAGATTATGGGGAAGAGGTGAGTCAACGAGGAAGAAGGGGACCCCCTTTTATACTAAAGGACCCCATCCAAAAGTTACCCCCAAAACAGCCCCGCAGAGGGCGGTACTGTTGGTGAACGTTGCAGAAAACAAAAAAATTTCCTACGGTTTCACCAAGATCCATCTATGAGTTCATCTAGCAACGAGTGATCGGATGCATCTACATACCTTTGTAGATCGCGAGCGGAAGCGTTCACTAGAACGTGGATGATGGAGTCGTACTCGCCGTGATCCAAATCACCGATGACCAAGCGCCGAACGGACGGCACCTCCGCGTTCAACACACGTACGGAGCGGATGACGTCTCCTCCTTCTTGATCCAGCAAGGGGGGAGGAGAGGTTGATGAAGATCCAACAGCACGACGGCGTCGTGGTGGATGCAGTAGTCACCGCAGCAGGGCTTCGCCGAGCTTCTGCGATAGAGAGAGAGAGAGGTGTAGCAGGGGAGAGGGAGGCGCCAGGGCTTCAGGGTGCGGCTGCCCCTCCCTTTATATAGGCCCCCTGGGGGGGCGCCGGCCCTGGAGATCCCATCTCCCAAGGGGGGCGGCGGCCAGGGGGTGGAGTACCCCCAAGGCAAGTGGGGCGCCCCCACCCTAGGGTTTCAACCCTAGGCACAAGGGGGTGGGCCAAGGGGGTGCACCAGCCCACTATGGGCTGGTTCCCCTTCCCACTTCAGCCCATGGGGCCCTCCGAGATGGGTGGCCCCACCCGGTGGACCCCCGGGACCCTTCCGGTGGTCCCGGTACAATACCGGTGACCCCCGAAACTCTCCCGATGGCCGAAACTGCACTTCCTATATATAATTCTTCACCTCCAAACCATTCCGGAACTCCTCGTGACGTCCGGGATCTCATCTGGGACTCCGAACAACTTTCGGGTTACTGCATATTCATATCTCTACAACCCTAGCGTCACCGAACCTTAAGTGTGTAGACCCTACGGGTTCGGGAGACATGTAGACATGACCGAGATGGCTCTCCGGTCAATAACCAACAGCGGGATCTGGGTACCCATGTTGGCTCCCACATGCTCCTCGATGATCTCATCGGATGAACCACGATGTCGAGGATTCAAGCAACCCTGTATACAATTCCCTTTGTCAATCGGTACGTTACTTGCCCGAGATTCGATCGTCGGTATCCCAATACCTCGTTCAATCTCTTTACCGGCAAGTCACTTTACTCGTTCCGTAATGCATGATCCCGTGACCAGACACTTGGTCACTTTGAGCTCATTATGATGATGCATTACCGAGTGGGCCCAGAGATACCTCTCCGTCATACGGAGTGACAAATCCCAGTCTTGATCCGTGCCAACCCAACAGACACTTTCAGAGATACCTGTAATGTACCTTTATAGTCACCCAGTTACGTTGTGACGTTTGGCACACCCAAAGCACTCCTACGGTTTCCGGGAGTTACACGATCTCATGGTCTAAGGAAAAGATACTTGACACTGGAAAAAACTCTAGCAAATGAACTATACGATCTTGTGCTATGTTTAGGATTGGGTCTTGTCCATCACATCATTCTCCTAATGATGTGATCTCGTTATCAATGACATCCAATGTCCATAGTCAGGAAACCATGACTATCTGTTGATCAACGAGCTAGTCAACTAGAGGCTTACTAGGGACATGTTGGTGTCTATGTATTCACACATGTATTACGATTTCCGGATAACACAATTATAGCATGAATAAAAGAAAATCATCATGAACAAGGAAATATAATAATAATCCTTTTATTATTGCCTCTAGGGCATATTTCCAATAGGTACTACCGCAGGTGGCAGCGGTACTACCGCTCCCCCTTGCGGTACTACCGCCCAGCCTAGGAGGGCTTGAAGATAGAGGAGGGACCGAGCCCAGCACGGTACTGCCGCGGTGGTAGGGCGGTACTATCGCTCTCGAGCGGTACTACCGCACCTACTACTGCCGCAAGTGCCGCTGAACCCGACACGAGATGCGCCCCCCTTGAGTCGAGGCGGTAGTGGCCCGGTACCGCAGCGGTACTGCCGCTGAGGACCCTCAAGCGGTACTACCGCTGGGCACCGCGGTACTACCGCTGGGGCCAAAGACTACCCATTCAGCAGGGAATCAAACCTCCAACGACGAGGGAAGGCCCAGAGGGTGTGAAACGGAAGGGTACGTGATGATACCACCCTAACCTTACCAAAGCGGACCCCCTCTTGATAGTACGGTGACTCCTATGAAACTAGTCCACCAAACAAGAAATGAAAGAGCTACACCATCTTAAAAAACACTCCGAGGGGAAAGAAATCGTCTCGTGCCTGTAACGCCCTCGATGCGGCTATATCTCCCACGTGTCGAAGCACGACTTAGAGGCATAACCGCATTGAAAGCAATGCCGCAAGTGAGGTAATCTTCACACAACCCATGTAATACATAAGGGAAAGAGATACATAGTTGGCTTACAATCGCCACTTCACACAATTACAGGAATAAAACATTACAACATCCAAATACAATCAAGGTCCGACTACGGAACCAAAATAAAAGAAGAACCCCAAATGCGACAAAGGTCCCCGATCGACCCCAACTAGGCTCCACTACTGATCAACTAGAACGAAACAACACAAAAGACAAGATCTTCATCGAGCTCCTCCTGAGCTTGGTTGCGTCATCTGCACGAACTCATCGGCACCTGCAAGCTGGTTTTGGAAGTATCTGTGAGCCACGGGGACTCAACAATCTCGCACCCTCGCGATCAAGACTATTTAAGCTTATGGGTAAGGTAAAAGGTATGAGGTGGAGCTGCAGCAAGCGACTAGCATATATGGTGGCTAACATACGCAAATGAGAGTGAGAAGAGAAGGCAAAGCACGGTCGATAAAAGTATGATCAAGAAGTGATCCTGGACTACCTACGTCAAGCATAACTCCAACAACCGTGTTCACTTCCCGGACTCCGCCGGAAAGAGACCATCACGGTTACACACGCGGTTGATTCATTTTAATTAAGTTCAACTTCAGGTTTTCTACAACCGGACGTTAACAAATTCCCATCTGTCCATAACCGCGGGCACGGCTTTCAAAAGTTCAAATCCCTGCAGGGGTGTCCCAACTTAGCCCATCACAAGCTCTCATGGTCAACGGAGGAATAGACCTCCACCCGAGACATTCCGATCAGGCTCGGTATCCCGGTACAACAAGACATTTCGACAGGGTAAAACTAAACCAGCAACACCGCCCGAATGTGCCGACAAATCCCGATAGGAGCTGCACATATCTCTTTCTCAGGGCACACTCAGATGAGCCAGACGTCGGTTAAGCCAGCCCGGAGTTGCCCCTGGTAGCCTCGGACATCGCTCAGTTGGACCAACACTCAGAGGAGCACTGCCCCCCCCCCCCCCCCGGGGGGGGGGGTAAAATAATGATGACCCTTGGGCTGGCCGACCCAAGGGAAAGAAAAAGGCTAGGTGGAGAATGGTAAAACCAATGTTGGGCATTGCTGGAAGAGCTTTACTTAAGGCGAACTGTCAAGGGGTTCCCATAATAGCCCAACCGCGTGAGGAACGCAAAATCCGGGAACATAACACCGATATGACGGAAACTAGGGCGGCAAGAGTGGAACAAAACACCAGGCATAAGGCCGAGCCTTCCACCCTTTACCAAGTATATAGATGCACTAATTAAATAAGATATATTGTGATATCCCAACAAGTAAACATGTTCCAACAAGGAACAACATCTCCATGTTCCAACAAGGAACAACTTCAATCTTCACCTGCAATTAACAACGCTATAAGAGGGGCTGAGCAAAGCGGTAACATAGCCAAACAACGGTTTGCTAGGACAAGGTGGGTTAGAGGCTTGGTTCAACAATTTAGGAGGCATGCTAAGCAAGTGGTAGGTATCGCAGCATAGGCATAGCAAAAGAGCGAGCATCTAGCAAAGCAAAGATAGTAGTGATTTTGAGGGTATGATCATCTTGCCTGAAATCCCGCAAGGAAGAAGAACGAGTCCATGAAGAAGACAAACGGACGTAGACGCACGGATCCTCACACACACGACGTTATCGGAACCAACCCGAAGAAGCAACACCGGAAAGAAGCAAACAACATAGTAAACAACCAACACATGAACATGGTATGATATGCGGGATGCGGTATGTGATGCATATGCATGATTTGCAAAGGAATGATTGAACCTGGCCTCAACTTGGAAAACCAAGTGTTCCACTGGAAAGATGAGATGAAATCACTTGAAAACGATATAAAGATCACCGGAATCGGAGTTACGGTTTGGAAATGGCAAGCGATTCAAATATGACACCTGTCTGCGATTTACAGCAAGTAGGCATCTAAATGCAATGAGATGAACATGCTACAGCACCCAAACATGGCAACAAAATACATGGCAGGGATGCATTCAAGATGCTTAACAAAAGTCTAGCACTGAGCTACGGCCAATTCATCCATTAACAGGTTCAAACAAGCATGGCAAAAATGCAAACGGTAAACAGATCTCAGACTTAGTGAAATTAACACTTGTCTGGAATTTCAGATCAGATAGCACTCTTCGGAGCAACAAAACTATATGCTACAGGAACATGGCAAAGTAAAACATGGCATGGAGCTACTCAAAGAGCTTAACAAAAGTCCCTTAGTGACCTTGAGCCAAAAGGGATCATAAAATATACTAACAAGCACATGAACATAGCAAAAACATAATCAGTTTTCAGACTTAGTGAAAACTGGGACATGCTGAAATCATAACCCAAGTAGGCATGTTTACGAGCTCGATGCACTCACTACGGAGCAAGTCATGATAAGATAAGCATACATCTATAAAGAAGGCACAAAATGCAAGCTAGACATGGCAAGAACAATGGCATAGCATACACGGATCAACTACAACAACACCGGCAAAATTGCAAACAAGTTGACAATCTGCCCAGATTCACAACGAAGCAAAAGTAGAGCTCGATTGACTCAAGCTAGGTTGCTCCATTAATGCAAACAAAGACATGGATGGATAGAGCACTACAATATTAACAAAACATCCTTACTGATCATCCTCAAAAGAGGCACGGATCACTAGGAAACAACATGAACATATGGCATCATGAACTAAACAATCCCAGGACTTGGTGAAATTACTAAGTCCCTGAAAACAGAATTACCGGGTGCCTCACTTTGCAAGCTTGCACTAGACACCACACACATCACAAAAATACATGGGTTGCACCTCTGGAAAGATGAAAAAACCCTTAACAAAACATATGTAGAACTCATGGGCATATCATGCACACAATAATCATGGCAAAAATGACAAATGTCTAAGATGGAGTAGCAGATCTGACAATTATCTCAAGTAGCCTCCTTCTAACAGCATTTCGGGCATCAAGATGAACTCAAATGAAAATGATGCAATGGAATGAAATGATGTACTCTCTGAGACGAACATTTTGATATGCTATATGTATGAATCGGAGCTATGGATGCAAAGATATAGCATGATGAAGATGGGCACATGAGCTAGGGTTTGGGCAAAAAGTCAACCGAGGGGGATTTTCAGATCCAGATCCAGCACGTTTCCCGAGGTTCACCGGGTACTGTAGCTCGCCGGAGTTCGTCGTGTGCGCGGTGGCCGGAGCTGCTCCGAGGAAGAGGAAGGAGAGGCCCGCCGGAGAAGGGGCGACGCCAGCGTCGGGCGAGGTCGACGACCGGCGGGGCGGCGGGGAGAGTGGGGCCGGCTTGGGCGGCGCGAACGGCGATGGAGCTTGCTGCGGCGGAGCTCGCCGGCGGCGGGGATGAGCGGCGTAGGCGGCGGGGCACCCGGGCGGCGCGCGGCAGGGTGAGGTGCGCCGGGTGGCGGCGTGGATCTGGGTCCGCGCGGGCCTGATGCGGGCCCCGCGGGCCGGTGGCGGCGGGAGGCGGCGATGCCACTTGGCGGATCCGGATTGGCGCAGGGGAGGCCGGACATGTCCGGGCGCGGTGGCGATTTCATCCGGGCGCGAGGTAGAGGACGGCTAGGGTTTCATCCGCGAATTTCTCGGGGGAGGCCACATATATATAGGTAGAGGGAGCTAGGAGAGTCCAAATGAGGTGCGGTTTTCGGCCACGCGATCGTGATCGAAAGACCGAGATGATGGAGGAGGTTTAGGTGGGTTTTGAGCCACTTTGGAAGGGTGTTGGGCTACAACACACACGAGGCCTTTTCGGTCCCTCGGTTAACCGTTGGAGTATCAAACGAAGTCCAAATGATACGAAACTTGACAGGCGGTCTACCGGTAGTAAACCAAGGCCGCATGACAAGTCTCCGTCCAATCCAGAAATGTTTAATCCCCACACATGAAAGAAAGGTAGAAATGACCACCGAAGGAGAACGAAGCGCCGGAATGCAAAACGGACAACGGGGAAAATGCTCGGATGCATGAGACGAACACGTATGCAAATGAAATGCACATGATGACATGATATGCAATGCATGACACACAAGCAATGACAAGCGACAACAGCGAATAACTGGACGACACCTGACACATCGGTCTCGGGGCGTTACAACACTCCACCACTACGAGAGGATCTCGTCCTGAGATCTAGAATGGCACCGGAGGGAAAACGGAAGGGAAAGAGAGGAGGTAAAACTAAGTTGCTTCTTTGACAAACGAGTGAAACGAAAGAAACCTTGAAAAGGTTAAGCCATATCGAGAAAAGAATACAACGGAGATGAATGAAGTTGAAAACACTCCGTTAGAAAAGAGAGACAAAGAACATTGTGAAAACCTTGAGGTTGAAGGTAAGATATATATTGAAAACACTCCGGTTAAAACAAGATAGAAAAGGATTAAGAATAATATAATTTGGACAGCGCTCCAGTTGAGAAGGGATGCAAAACTTGATAAGATGAGAGAACTTGGAAAGATGGCACGACACTCCGGTTAAATGGATTGGCATGAAAAGAACATGATCTTGACAAAACGAGATGATGGGTTGAAAAGAGCAACAACACAACGCCTCCGGAACGAAAGAATAGACTATAGATAATTGAAATAAAAGAATGGAGAAGAAAAAGGCAACTTCTGCCACAAAGAGTTTGAGAAGGCATCTTTAGGGGAAGGGTCAAACGGAATTGTTGGCAAACCAACAACGAAAAGAGTAAACTTGATATGGTCTTATGGAATACCTCTCAAATTATGAGGTGACAAACCTGCCACTCACGGGAAAAGGAATTGGATTGATAAGAACAAGGAGATGAGAAAATTATCACCGGAAGGATATATGAAGAACTTGGATCAAATATGAGCACAATTATAGCAACAATCCTTAGGGAAGGCTTTAGGTGAACTATAAACCAAGACAATTCCAATGATGAGATTGATGGATTTAAAATATCTCATTCATGACAACATGTGAATCATGAAACATGAATTCAAAATATCAAGAATGACATAATACCACCTCCAATGATACGGAAGAAAGAATTGCACTCCGGATTACAAGATGAAGAATGCTTGAGCCTCTTAGAAAAGAATCTCGATGAACACTTCGAGAATGAATTAAATCCTTGATGAACCATCATGTAGAGCCTTCATGAAGAACTCCGGTAACAAAAGAATAAAAAGATAGAGAAATTGAAACCACAAGGAGAATCCTTGCAATGATTAGATGAAGCTTTCCGACGAGATAGAGTGGAAACTTGGAACTCCGGAAAAAGATAAGATGAACAATTGAGATCAAGAATTTTGATGAACCTCCGGAATAGGGAATTAATCATTTGGATGAAACAAGAATAAGAATTGCATTATGCTTATCCTTCATCAATTAAATTGATGACAATCAACGGATTTGACATATTACTTATTCTCGTAGAAAAGATTAAGAGAGATATAGCACAAACTTGAGAAAGTCTTCAACGATACCCCGGTAGAATTTGAAAACACGAATGAATTGATGAGGAAGAGAAATCTTGAACAAACCACTGTAAGAATTAAAATGTCCGAGGAAAAGATAAGGACAACACCGGGAAGAATTAGCAAATGAATGAAGAAGCTTGAGGGGATTTAGTTACATGAGAACGAAGAGATCAAGAACTGATTAGAGGATAATTGATCGATGCACCGGTAAGATTAGGAGAACGATAACTGAAAGCTGGGAATGAATAATTATGAGATGATGGGCTCCGGAGAATCAAACTGAAAATACTCTGAATTACTCCGGATGGGTGAAAAGAATATCTCACAATCGCAAATAATTATGAGAGGATGGCAACAAGCTAGAATCACGGATCTTGAAGAGAATGGAGCAAGATATGGAGGTAAAAATCTTCTTCGGTCTTCAAATGATGAGAAAGCCAACGAGAAACACCACCAAGAATTATTGAGGCACACCGGAATGAAGAATAGAAAGGTTGAGCCAATGATGAAAAGAAATTCGACAGGTCTTGGGGAAAAACATAAGACTGATGATAATTCATTCTTACGTCAAACTTCGAAATAAATTTTAGAATAGCTTCAGTAAAATAAGAAGAGTCAGGTAAGATCCTGGGAAATGACCTATGGGTTAGGGCCCACTCAAAAGAAACACCGTAGAACGATTGCTTGGAAGAGAGATTGCACCGGTTGAATTAAATGGCTTGAGTAAGATAGGACCTCGAAATAGCTTGAACGGATGCAAAGTGAAAACACAAATCTTCGAAATATCTTCAGCACTCCGGAACAAATGAATAGCGATAGGTGAATGATTAAGAATTGCACCGGCATGAGAAGGTATTGAAACAAGGAAAAGACATGATCAACAAAGCTTGACTTGAAACCACCGGAGAAGAAAAAGGAATGAGGAATGACGAACTTGAAGCTCTGTTAGAATCTTCATGAGAACACCGGATAAGAATATTGAAAGAACAGAATGAAGAGACTTCACATGAATAAAATGGATACTTGATTCAGAAATCTGAATCCTTGAAGAAAAAGGGTGGGTGGGCGGGAAAAACAAAGGCAACTTGGAGACGGATGAAACAAACACCGTTGAGAAGAAGTGATAATAGATCTTGCTGATATTGGAATGATCGGATCCACTTGAAGAGAAACACGCCGGTTGAAAAGAATTAACAAGACAATCTCGATGATCGAGGAGGATTAGTATTCACATATGAATATGAGAACACCACTTAGGGAAGGTATGGAATCAACATTTGACTTCGAAGCAACTCGAATACCACAACTCAAAACAAAAACAAAGGATTGGCTTGTAGAATAAGCCGGAACAAACATATGATAGAGATTTCGTCCGAAGTTTTCGTGGTGGGGCCTACACGGGCTCGATCGTACAACACCATCATGTACAAGGCAGTGCACATGACATACGAAGCGTCCCCGAGTCGGCATAGCCAAGGACTCTTTAAGACACAACGAGACCACTATAAAACCGACAGTGAATAGGCGGACCACTAGACGTCGAACCCCAATTTCATATCATAAATCTGTCGGAAAGATATCCTAAGAGCTACTTGAATTCCCACTTATAAACTCCCGAAATTTTCCGGTTATGCAATCAGCTGTTGGGGATACAGGGGAAGCATAATATCTCACCCAAACTAGCAAATCCTACATCCAGTTGTATCCATCCTTCAACACATAACCAAGAAACCTTCGGAAATCATCTACCTCAACCTTCGAAAAGCATCCGTTATACAAGTTATGGCAATACTCCCGAACTCCCGCCCCAGTACTGGGTGGCGTCGAGGTTATCTCACCAACGAACTGCATAAAAGAGATTTTCGATGTCGGCGTACTAGACTCAGGTATTCCAGAACTGCAACGATAAAATTATGACGACAACACCTCAGAGCTCAACTCCCCGGGACACATCCACAAAACCCCTGACAGGAGGCACCAAGACAATGTTCTCATCATAAAACCATCGGAATGATTCCAAGATACCCACATGATCCTAAATTTTTTTTAGTGAAATTTGAGAAGAGAAGAGTCAAAACTCTACGTCAGGATGCCTTACCAGAGCGATGAGGAGACTGGGAAGTAAAAAGAATTCCTAAACTCTCCGATATATAATTCCTAATGACTCAAAACATTTTTCTAGACACAACTCGGCTGCTAAAAATGATCAAGCAATGGGGTTCCTAAGGTCGGGGAAGGCTCTGATTACCAACTTGTAACGCCCTCGATGCGGCTATATCTCCCACGTGTCGAAGCACGACTTAGAGGCATAACCGCATTGAAAGCAATGTCGCAAGTGAGGTAATCTTCACACAACCCATGTAATACATAAGGGAAAGAGATACATAGTTGGCTTACAATCGCCACTTCACACAATTACAGGAATAAAACATTACAACATCCAAATACAATCAAGGTCCGACTATGGAACCAAAATAAAAGAAGAACCCCAAATGCGAAGGTCCCCGATCGACCCCAACTGGGCTCCACTACTGATCAACTAGAACGAAACAACACAAAAGACAAGATCTTCATCGAGCTCCTCCTGAGCTTGGTTGCGTCGTCTGCACGAACTCATCGGCACCTGCAAGCTGGTTTTGGAAGCATCTGTGAGCCACGGGGACTTAGCAATCTCGCACCCTCGCGATCAAGACTATTTAAGCTTATGCGTAAGGTAAAAGGTATGAGGTGGAGCTGCAGACAAGCGACTAGCATATATGATGGCTAACATACGCAAATGAGAGCGAGAAGAGAAGGAAAAGCACGGTCGATAAAAGTATGATCAAGAAGTGATCCTGGACTACCTACGTCAAGCATAACTCCAACAACCGTGTTCACATCCCGGACTCCGCCGGAAAGAGACCATCACGGTTACACACGCGGTTGATTCATTTTAATTAAGGTCAACTTCAGGTTTTCTACAACCGGACGTTAACAAATTCCCATCTGCCCATAACCGCAGGCACGGCTTTCGAAAGTTCAAATCCCTGCAGGGGTGTCCCAACTTAGCCCATCACAAGCTCTCATGGTCAACGGAGGAATATACCTCCACCCGAGACATTCCGATCAGGCTCGGTATCCCGGTACAACAAGACATTTCGACAGGGTAAAACTAAACCAGCAACACCGCCCGAATGTGCCGACAAATCCCGATAGGAGCTGCACATATCTCTTTCTCATGGCACACTCAGATGAACCAGACGTCGGGTAAGCCAGCCCGGAGTTGCCCCTGGTAGCCTCGGACATCGCTCAGTTGGACCAACACTCAGAGGAGCACTGGCCGGGGGGGGGGGGGGGGTAAAATAATGATGACCCTTGGGCTGGCCGACCCAAGGGAAAGAAAAAGGCTAGGTGGCGAATGGTAAAACCAATGTTGGGCATTGCTGGAAGAGCTTTACTTAAGGCAAACTATCAAGGGGTTCCCATAATAGCCCAATCGCGTGAGGAACGCAAAATCCGGGAACATAACACCGATATGACGGAAACTAGGGCGGCAAGAGTGGAACAAAACACCAGGCATAAGGCCGAGCCTTCCACCCTTTACCAAGTATATAGATGCATTAATTAAATAAGATATATTGTGATATCCCAACAAGTAAACATGTTCCAACAAGGAACAACATCTCCATGTTCCAACAAGGAACAACTTCAATCTTCACCTGCAACTAACAACGCTATAAGAGGGGCTGAGCAAAGCGGTAACATAGCCAAACAACGGTTTGCTAGGACAAGGTGGGTTAGAGGCTTGGCTCAACAATATAGGAGGCATGATAAGCAAGTGGTAGGTATCGCAGCATAGGCATAGCAAAAGAGCGAGCATCTAGCAAAGCAAAGATAGTAGTGATTTCGAGGGTATGATCATCTTGCCTGAAATCCTGCAAGGAAGAAGAACGAGTCCATGAAGAAGACAAATGGACGTAGACGCACGGATCCTCACACACACGACGTTATCGGAACCAACCCGAAGAAGCAACACCGGAAAGAAGCAAACAACATAGTAAACAACCAACACATGAACATGGTATGATATGCGGGATGCGGTATGCGATGCATATGCATGATTTGCAAAGGAATGATTGAACTTGGCCTCAACTTGGAAAACCAAGTGTGCCACTGGAAAGATGAGATGAAATCGCTTGAAAACGATATAAAGATCACCGGAATCGGAGTTACGGTTTGGAAATGGCAAGCGATTCAAATATGACACCTGTCTGCGATTTACAGCAAGTAGGCATCTAAATGCAATGAGATGAACATGCTACAACACCCAAACATGGCAACAAAATACATGGCAGGGATGCATTCAAGATGCTTAACAAAAGTCTAGCATTGAGCTACGGCCAATTCATCCATTAACAGGTTCAAACAAGCATGGCAAAAATGCAAACGGTAAATAGATCTCAGACTTAGTGAAATTAACACTTGTCTGGAATTTCAGATCAGATAGCACTCTTCGGAGCAACAAAACTATATGCTACAGGACCTGAACATGGCAAAGTAAAACATGGCATGGAGCTACTCAAAGAGCTTAACAAAAGTCCCTTAGTGACCTTGAGCCAAAAGGGATCACAAAATATACTAACAAGCACATGAACATAGCAAAAACATAATCAGTTTTCAGATTTGGTGAGAACTGGGACATGCTGAAATCATAACGCAAGTAGGCATGTTTACGAGCTCGATGCACTCACTATGGAGCAAGTCATGATAAGATAAGCATACATCTATAAAGAAGGCACAAAATGCAAGCTAGACATGGCAAGAACAATGGCATAGCATACACGGATCAACTATAACAACACCGGCAAAATTGCAAACAAGTTGACAATCTGCCCAGATTCACAACGAAGCAAAAGTAGAGCTCGATTGACTCAAGCTAGGGTGCTCCATTAATGCAAACAAAGACATGGATGGATAGAGCACTACAATATTAACAAAACATCCTTACTGATCATCCTCAAAAGAGGCACGGATCACTAGGAAACAACATGAACATATGGCATCATGAACTAAACAATCCCAGGAATTAGTGAAATTACTAAGTCCCTGAAAACAGAATTACCGGGTGCCTCACTTTGCAAGCTTGCACTAGACACCACACACATCACAAAAATACATGGGTTGCACCTCTAGAAAGATGACAAAACCCTTAACAAAACATATGTAGAACTCATGGGCATAACATGCACACAATAATCATGGCAAAAATGACAAATGTCTAAGATGGAGTAGCAGATCTGATAATTATCTCAAGTAGCCTCCTTCTAACAGAATTTTGGGCATCAAGATGAACTGAAATGAAAATGATGCAATGGAATGAAATGATGTACTCTCTGAGACGAACATTTTGATATGCTATATGCATGAATCGGAGCTACGGATGCAAAGATATAGCATGATGAAGATGGGCACATGAGCTAGGGTTTGGGCAAAAAGTCAACCGAGGGGGATTTTCAGATCCAGATCCAGCACGTTTCCCAAGGTTCGCCGGGTACTATAGCTCGCCGGAGTTCGTCGTGTCCGCGATGGCCGGAGCTGCTCCGAGGAAGAGGAAGGAGAGGCCCGCCGGAGAAGGGGCGGCGCCGGCGTCGGGCGAGGTCGACGAGGCGGCGGGGAGAGCGGGGCCGGCTTGGGCGGCGCGAACAGCGATGGAGCTCACCGGCGGCGGGGATGAGTGGCGAAGGCGGCGGGGCACCCGGGCGGCGCGCGGCAGGGTGAGGTGCGCCGGGTGGCGGTGTGGATCTGGGCCCGCGCGGGCCTGACGCGGGCCCCACGGGCTGGCGGCGGCGGGAGGCGGCGATGCCACTTGGCGGATCCGGATTGGCGCAGGGAAGGCCGGACATGTCCGGGCGCAGTGGCGATTTCGTCCGGGCGCGAGGTAGATGACGGCTAGGGTTTCATCCGCGAATTTCTCGGGGGAGGCCACATATATATAGGTAGAGGGAGCTAGGAGAGTCCAAATGAGGTGCGGTTTTCGGCCACGCGATCGTGATCGAACGACCGAGATGATGGAGGAGGTTTAGGTGGGTTTTGGGCCACTTTGGAAGGGTGTTGAGCTGCAACACACACGAGGCCTTTTCGTCCCTCGGTTAACCATTGGAGTATCAAACGAAGTCCAAATGATACGAAACTTGACAGGCGGTCTACCGGTAGTAAACCAAGGCCGCATGACAAGTCTCCGTCCAATCCGTAAATGTTTAATCCCCACACATGAAAGAAAGGTAGAAATGACCACCGGAGGAGAACGAAGCGCCGGAATGCAAAACGAACAACAGGGAAAATGCTCGGATGCATGAGACGAACACGTATGCAAATGAAATGCACATGATGACATGATATGCAATGCATGGCACACAAGCAATGACAAGCAACAACAGCGAATAACTGGACGACACCTGACACATCGGTCTCGGGGCGTTACAGTGCCAAAGGATGAAACTCTGAAATGCTCAAAGCACATGATTAGTCCGCAAGCATGTTGTCATCAATCACCAAAACTACATCGAGAGAGATATGCCTTAACAATCTCCCCCTTTTTGGTGGATTGATGACAACCAGAGATTTACATAAGGATAAGACATGAAAGTAAATAGAACTACAAAATATAGACGGGCTCCCCCTGAATGTGTGCACCTAGTTAGTAGTACCTTTGGTATGCAAGACACACACATTAGGATCAACACTCCCCCTATATTTTACAGTCCAACAATCTAAGCAAGGAATACAAGAGAGCAGGTATATAACAGGATAAGCATGCAACTTATAAGATACCATAGAACTAGATAGACATGGATAATAAAGGTAAATAAAGGTAGCATATGTCTCACACCATATGTCTAGAACTTAGGTCTCACTGGCACCAAACCAAACCAAGCAAACGACGAGAAAACACAAGACCACAAACCACAAAGAAAAAGACAAAGACACACTCGCAACACGGCAACACACAAATACCTAAACTCTCTCCCCCTTTGGCATCGAGACACCAAAAGGGCAAAGAGCGTTGCTACGGCTCCAGGTGATGGCAAGCTGAACATCACATCTCAGCGGGATCGTGTGCACCGCCGTCATTGGTCAGAAACTGCTCGGCGTCTGAATCGGTCCATGGGCAATGTTGCTGAACCCACTCCTCCTCGTCAGTGATCCTCTCCTCAGATCCGCTGTTAATAGTGGCACCCAACTGTCGCATGAGCTCCTTGTGACGTCTGCGGGCCTTCTTCTCAGAGACATGAGACATATACTAGCCATGAGACTCCATGCAGAAGAGCTTCTTCATCTTGCGCTTAATCTTCTTAGCCCATGAGGGCTCCACACCAGAGGGCTCATAGTCCTCATCCTTGTCAGCCTCATCCTCATCCTCGGTCTCCATGTCAGCCTCAGAAGGTGGACCACTAGAACGAGAGGCCTGGGTGCCCCAATTATCCTTCTTCCTCAGACGCTTGATGTAATGAGAAATCAACTCTCCAGTTTCCAGCGCAGTCCTGGGATAGTGATGTGCCCAGGCCTTCTCAATGAGGAGCATGATGAATGGACCATAGATCGGGCACTTGCGCTCAGAGATGGCGGAAAGAAGTTCAGACCACATAACATGAGAGATATCCAGGGACTCTCTAGTGTTTGCTTCCTTCTCATGTTGGCAGAAGAGAAGCATGTCCACGAGATAGGAGTGGACCATATCCAGATTCCCAATGCGAGGGAAAAGAGTCTCTCGGAAGACGCGGTGAAGGATGTCTAGATAGGTAGACAGCTCATAGGATACCTTCTTCAACTTGGGGTTAACCTTCTCAGAACAGTAGGGCCAGAGGGCTTGCTTGTGAGTGGAGGTGACATTGCGGTGAGGACGGAAGCCGACTGGATTCTCAAGCCCGAGATCTTCCACCCCAAGTAACTCCATGAAGGCCTTCCACTTGACGGTGAGCAGCTTCCCATTCGTCATCCAAGTCAGAGTCCTTTCTTCATCAGTTCCAAGATGAACAGTGGCATAGAATTGACATATCAAATTGACATCAAAAGTCCTTGTTGAACTGCATGATTCTGAGAATGTTCAACTGAGTCCACATCTGAAGGGCTTCACCAAAGTACTCAGGATCCTTTTCCATAGGATCAGTGTGATGGAACGGACATCAACAAAGTGATTCTTCTTATCCTTGACCACATCGAAGAAGATGGAGAACTAAAAGCGGTTCCAGAACGGGCGGTTGACCAAAGTGGGATCTTGGTCTTCCTCATAGGGGTGTGGCGACGCCTTGCCCAAAACTCCTTGGCAGTCATCTCAGTCACAGTCTTTCCCTTTGGCTTGCTTGCTGATCTCTTCGTGTGCTGAGGTGGTGGTGGAGCACTTGAGGTTGCGTCGGCTGGCGGTGGTTGAGCACTAGAGGAACCACCTGCTGACTCAGAAGTGCGGTAGCACTTTGATGTTGCACGACCGGGGTTGACACAGCGGGCCTGCTGCTCAGGAAGATCACCACCTGGAACCAAACACACAAGCAGAAGAAACAACACGAAAGAAAAGAGCATAAGCCACCAAAGAACACAACACGGATCAAATCTTGGTAGGAAAAGATGGAATTAGGCATCTAGCTTGCGCGGTAGTACCACTCGAAGAGGGCGGTAGTACCGCGCCAAATGGGGAACGGTAGTACCGCGACCCATAAGCGGCAGTACCGCTTGCATGGTAGTACCGCTCGAGGAGGGCGGTAGTACCGCGCCAGATGGGGAACGGCGGTTCCTTACTGCCATGGACGGATCCGGCACTACCGGAGATGCCAAATTCCAAAATAAACCTACCAAACTTCAATCCACATGGCCTAGAAGCCATCTCCATCCTACTCAAGCCTCGCCTTAGCCAAAAGATGAGAAGAACAATGCCTATTGCCACTAAAAACTAGATGCAAGATCTAGGCAAAGAGAGAACGGGAACAGGGGCAATACCGGCATCCATGGCTAGAGGACGTGGTGGGAATCGACTCCACTGGAGGAAATAGAGAGGGACGACACGAAAAAGGCGGCCGACCAGGCCCCTCCTGCAGTGAGAGGTCGCTGGAGCGACGAGGAAGACGAGTGGGGGCGAATGAGTATGGGGGAGAAACAACTCCCCCTGCCCCGACATAACCCCCCCCCCATCGCCCGCCCCGCAGCGGTAGTACCGCTGGGGTGGGCGGTACTACCGCTTGACCCTTGTCAGCGGTAGTACCACGCACGCAGCGGTAGTACCGCTCTGCCGTAAAAAGGACTGACCAAAAAGGGCTTTGCTCAAGAAAAAAACGAGACAAACACGAGAACACACACACAGAACTGACAAAAGGAACGAAGACACACACCTCTCTAAGAGAGGGCGGTGGCCGAGGCCACCCATGTTTCAGTTTAGAGGTATGGCGCCGCGAAGATTTTAACCTTGGGCCCATGACCAACACTCATCTTTGAAGCACAAGAACCATGAAAAATGGCTAGAGTGAAAGAGTTTGATTAGTTTATGCATTATGGGGGGAGGGAAAGTTCATTGAGAGAACAACACTCCCCCTATGTCCATGCCTACACCTAAACTAGACAACAAGTTGAGTGTGGTCGGGTGTGCAAGGGTTCAGGTCACATTGCTCGAATCAATGATATTTATCTCAAGCCTTAACTCGCGAAATCTTGCTTCATCCAAAGGCTTCGTGAACATATCTGCAAGGTTATCATGAGTGTTGACATACTTGAGCTCGATGTAACATCCCAAATTTTCAATTTGAATGTTATACACTAGATCATCATTGCATATCAAATTTTATTGCATTTTGGTTGATTCTAGAAATTCTACGCGACTCAAGGACCCTCGGAGAGAGTTGGGGATTTCGTTATTTTCATATTTGAGTTTTCTCAAATTTTGAAAATAGGATCATTTGATTTTATTTATTTTATCTTCAATTATTTCTATTATCAAACTATGAGAGAGGGAATAAAATGACTTTCCCAAAACAAAGAAATATTGAGGATTTAATAATAAAATAAAAAAGATTTTAGTTTGGTTTTATTTGCTATTTTATTTGAATTTAGGAAAAATGCGCGTTTTTTACAATTGCATTTAGGCCCCAAATAAATGTTCATCCTGTGCGGCTTGATTTTAGAAGCCGGGGAAAATTTATTTCGGGATTTTTGGAGTCCGTTTAGTATTCCTTTTGTTTTTTTCTGAGCGTAATTATTTAAAAAAACCGCCGAACCGACTTCGGGCCGTATCCAGCCAGGACACCCTGGCTGAGGCCTTTAAGTACCGCCGCCCGGGGCCCTTCCCAGCCCACCACCGCGCCTCGCCCGAAACCCTAGCATCAGGAGCCGCCGCCGCGCCGCCGCCGGAGTTCGCCGCCGTCGAGGTCGAGCCGCCTGCCGGTTTTTTTTAGAAAAGCGTTAGGTTTTCACCGTTTTTTTGGTTTTTTAGATTCGTTTTTTAGATAGATCGTTTTTTCGGTTTAGTTATTTAGCGAGCGTTCGCTCATTCGTCCGTTTTAACGAACACGTTCATCATTTAGATCCAGATAACGAACGTTCATTCGTTAATCTGTTCGTCGCTTTTCTTTTCTCGGATTAAATCCGCGATTTTTCTGATCGCGATTCCTCATCCGATTTTCGTTCTAGTATAACTTTTCGCTCGTTTATCAGAATCAGGCGATTCAAGCGCCTGGAGTTTCATCTCGAAACCCTCTTTCCGTTTAATCAAATCAAACAAGTTTTTGCCTCTGTAAAAATTGCCCTAGATCTAGAATAGTAAACGAAGCATGTTTCTTTTGCCGTTTGTCTTTTGTTGCTTCATTTGATTTGGTTCTTTTTGCCAACCGGAGTTCTTAAGTTGAACTTTCTGGTTAGATCTCTTATTTGAGTTTTACCCGTGCATTAGTTGAGTACTTATTGTATGCTTGTTTGTTTGCGATAGAGTACCCGGAGTGCGTCGCTTGCTACTTCGAATCGCTAGGTTTCCCGGATCATCAGCAAGGCAAGTAACACTTTGATCATACCTCCTACTACCCAGTTTTATTGCATTAGATCAATCCTCAAACATTGCATGACTAGGATCTAATTAAATTGTGGGTTTGGGAAGTAGTTAAGGTAGTACCTATTACCTGATTTATTATCAAACCTTTGGGAGTTACTTCTACGTTTGCTTATTATGCCATGCTATGCTAGTAGACATGGATTGGATGAGTGAAATCCATGACAAATGTGAGTTTGTTAAACCAATGGTTTTCTCTAAGGTGGCAACTTAAATACACATCTGGATGGATTGAGGCACCTAGGTATTCTAGCGATTTCCTATTTTCTTTTGGACCGCCACCCAGGCTCAAAGGGATCATGAGATTATTCATGCTAGAAACTTCCGTGTGCAGCCACAAGCTACTATGGGCTCTAGCATAGTTGATTAAGTCGTGCGAACTCTTACAGTGGTGGACTAGCAGATGTAGGAGAAAGTAGGTGTGATGGTCTACCCGATCGTAAGGTGCTAGCGCTTCTGAAAGACTATGTCTCGGCCATCCATTTCTCAAACACCATATAGTGCGAGAATCCCAACGGAGGAGATCGAGTCTTGTGGGGAAAAGTGCACAAACCTCTACAGAGTGTATAAACTAATCATGGTTAGCCGTGTCCCCGGTTATGGACAACTTGAGTATCTAGTACTTGGATTATCATGTGAATCTCAACATGTTACTCTAAATTAATTTTGTTGGGTTTTAATGATGTTTCTTAATTGGGATTGAGAATGCTGTCAACCATTCTCAATGTTTAACAATCACCATGATAGTTAATACAATTTATTCCTTTGCAGTAGGGAAAAATTGGCTTTACGCAAAATTGTAACCATAGAGATTTCCACCAGCCAAATATGCATGTAGTATAGCATTACTCTTTCATTGCTCTCTATGTGTTACATTGCCAGCATATTCCATGTGCTGACCCGTTTCGGGCTGCAACGTTCATGTTGCAGACTTTTCAGACGATGAGTAAGGTGCCTTTTAGGTCGTGGTTCTATACTCAGTGATGCCATTGGAGTTGATGGACTCACTTATCTTCCAAGCCTTCCGCTGTTATCATTATTAGATGGCCTTAAGCCATATTTATTGTAATAAGTTCTCTTTTGAGACACTCGATGTAATAAGTGTGTGATTTCTACTCTGTTATAATCCTTCAAGTACTGTGTGGTGTCAGCATTACTAATCCAGGGATGACACCCGAGCACAGAGATTGGACCGTTTGAGGTCTGGTCGCTACACTCGATCTCCCCTCGCCTAATGTGATCCCGGATGAAGTGATACCTAATCTCAATATGCTTTGTCTTGAAGTGTTGCACCGGGTTGATCTTGATGGCACTTTCATTGTCACACTAAAGAGGCACTTTGTCACAAGTGACATCGTAATCCTTTAAAGTTGGCCTCATCCATTAAAGTTGTGCACAACAACTACCGGCAGCCACATACTCCGCTTCTGTGGACGAGAGAGACACACAACTTTGCTTCTTGGAAGACCAACTTACCAAAGAGGAACCAAGAAATTGGCAACCTTCAGAAGTGGACTTCCTATCCACTTTATCTCCCACCCAGTCCGAGTCCGAATAACCTGCAAGCTTGAAGTTTGCTCCTCTTGGGTACCATAAGCCAAAGTTTGGGGTATGAGCCAAATATCGAAAGATTCGCTTGACCGCCACAAAGTGACTTTCCTTAGGTGCGGCTTGAAACCATGCACAAATTCCCACACTCAACATGATATCCGGTCTAGATGCACAAAGGTAAAGCAAGGAGGCAATCATGGAGCGATATACCTTTTGATCCACCGCTTTACCATTGGGATCAATGTCAAGTTGGCACTTGGTGGGCATGGGAGTGGACGTCGGCTTTGATGTTGCACGACCGGGGTTGACACAGCGGGCCTGCTGCTCAGGAAGATCACCACCTGGAACCAAACACACGAGTAGAAGAAACAACACAAAAGGAAAGAGCATAAGCCACCAAAGAACACAACACGGATCAAATCTTGGAAGGAAAAGATGGAATTAGGCATCTAGCTTGCGCGGTAGTACCACTCGAAGAGGGCGGTAGTACCGCACCAAATGGGGAACGGTAGTACCGCGACCCATAAGCGGCAGTACCGCTTGCATGGTAGTACCGCTCGAGGAGGGCGGTAGTACCGCGCCAGATGGGGAACGGCGGTTCCTTACTGCCATGGACGGATCCGGCACTACCGGAGATGCCAAATTCCAAAATAAACCTACCAAACTTCAATCCACATGGCCTAGAAGCCATCTCCATCCTACTCAAGCCTCGCCTTAGCCAAAAGATGAGAAGAACAATGCCTATTGCCCCTAAAAACTAGATGCAAGATCTAGGCAAAGAGAGAACGGGAACAGGGGCAATACCGGCATCCATGGCTAGAGGACGTGGTGGGAATCGACTCCACTGGAGGAAATAGAGAGGGACGACACGAAAAAGGCGGCCGACCAGGCCCCTCCTGCAGTGAGAGGTCGCTGGAGCGACGAGGAAGACGAGTGGGGGCGAATGAGTATGGGGGAGAAACAACTCCCCCTGCCCCGACATAACCCCCCCCCCATCGCCCGCCCCGCAGCGGTAGTACCGCTGGGGTGGGCGGTACTACCGCTTGACCCTTGTCAGCGGTAGTACCACGCACGCAGTGGTAGTACCGCTCTGCCATAAAAAGGACTGACCAAAAAGGGCTTTGCTCAAGAAAAAAACGAGACAAACACGAGAACACACACACAGAACTGACAAAAGGAACGAAGACACACACCTCTCTAAGAGAGGGCGGTGGCCGAGGCCACCTATGTTTCAGTTTAGAGGTATGGCGCCGCGAAGATTTTAACCTTGGGCCCATGACCAACACTCATCTTTGAAGCACAAGAACCATGAAAAATGGCTAGAGTGAAAGAGTTTGATTAGTTTATGCATTATGGGGGGAGGGAAAGTTCATTGAGTGAACAACACTCCCCCTATGTCCATGCCTACACCTAAACTAGACAACAAGTTGAGTGTGGTCGGGTGTGCAAGGGTTCAGGTCACATTGCTCGAATCAATGATATTTATCTCATGCCTTAACTCGCGAAATCTTGCTTCATCCAAAGGCTTCGTGAACATATCTGCAAGGTTATCATGAGTGTTGACATACTTGAGCTCGATGTAACATCCCAAATTTTCAATTTGAATGTCATACACTAGATCATCATTGCATATCATATTTTATTGCATTTTGGTTGATTCTAGAAATTCTACGCGACTCAAGGACCCTCGGAGAGAGTTGGGGATTTCGTTATTTTCATATTTGAGTTTTCTCAAATTTTGAAAATAGGATCATTTGATTTTATTTATTTTATCTTCAATTATTTCTATTATCAAACTATGAGAGAGGGAATAAAATGACTTTCCCAAAACAAAGAAATATTGAGGATTTAATAATAAAATAAAAAAGATTTTAGTTTGGTTTTATTTGCTATTTTATTTGAATTTAGGAAAAATGCGCGTTTTTTAAAATTGCATTTAGGCCCCAAATAAATGTTCATCCTGTGCGGCTTGATTTTAGAAGCCGGGGAAAATTTATTTCGGGATTTTTGGAGTCCGTTTAGTATTCCTTTTGTTTTTTTCTGAGCGTAATTATTTAAAAAAACCGCCGAACCGACTTCGGGCCGTATCCGGCCGGGACACCCTGGCTGAGGCCTTTAAGTACCGCCGCCCGGGGCCCTTCCCAGCCCACCACCGCGCCTCGCCCGAAACCCTAGCATCAGGAGCCGCCGCCGCTGCCGCGCCGCCGCCGGAGTTCGCCGCCGTCGAGGTCGAGCCGCCTGCCGTTTTTTTTAGAAAAGTGTTAGGTTTTCACCGGTTTTTTTGGTTTTTTAGATTCATTTTTTAGATAGATCGGTTTTTTTCGGTTTAGTTATTTAGCGAGCGTTCGCTCATTCATCCGTTTTAACGAACACGTTCATCATTTAGATCCAGATAACGAACGTTCATTCGTTAATCTGTTCGTCGCTTTTCTTTTCTCGGATTAAATCCGCGATTTTTCTGATCGCGATTCCTCATCCGATTTTCGTCCTAGTATAACTTTTCGCTCGTTTATCAGAATCAGGCGATTCAAGCGCCTGGAGTTTCATCTCGAAACCCTCTTTCCGTTTAACCAAATCAAACAAGTTTTTGCCTCTGTAAAAATTGCCCTAGATCTAGAATAGTAAACGAAGCATGTTTCTTTTGCCGTTTGTCTTTCGTTGCTTCATTTGATTTGGTTCTTTTTGCCAACCGGAGTTCTTAAGTTGAACTTTCTGGTTAGATCTCTTATTTGAGTTTTACCCGTGCATTAGTTGAGTACTTATTGTATGCTTGTTTGTTTGCGATAGAGTACCCGGAGTGCGTCGCTTGCTACTTCGAATCGCTAGGTTTCCCGGATCATCAGCAAGGCAAGTAACACTTTGATCATACCTCCTACTACCCAGTTTTATTGCATTAGATCAATCCTCAAACATTGCATGACTAGGATCTAATTAAATTGTGGGTTTGGGAAGTAGTTAAGGTAGTACCTATTACCTGATTTATTATCAAACCTTTGGGAGTTACTTCTACATTTGCTTATTATGCCATGCTATGATAGTAGACATGGATTGGATGAGTGAAATCCATGACAAATGTGAGTTTGTTAAATCAATGGTTTTCTCTAAGGTGGCAACTTAAATACACATCTGGGTGGATTGAGGCACCTGGGTATTCTAGCGATTTGCTGTTTTCTTTTGGACCGCCACCCAGGCTCAAAGGGATCATGAGATTATTCATGCTAGAAACTTCCGTGTGCAGCCACAAGCTACTATGGGCTCTAGCATAGTTGATTAAGTCGTGCGAACTCTTACAGTGGTGGACTAGCGGATGTAGGAGAAAGTAGGTGTGATGGTCTACCCGATCGTAAGGTGCTAGCGCTTCTGAAAGACTATGTCTCGGCCATCCATTTCTCAAACACCATATAGTGCGAGAATCCCAACGGAGGAGATCGAGTCTTGTGGGGAAAAGTGCACAAACCTCTACAGAGTGTATAAACTAATCATGGTTAGCCGTGCCCCCGGTTATGGACAACTTGAGTATCTAGTACTTGGATTATCATGTGAATCTCAACATGTTACTCTAAATTAATTTTGTTGGGTTTTAATGATGTTTCTTAATTGGGATTGAGAATGCTGTCAACCATTCTCAATGTTTAACAATCACCATGATAGTTAATACAATTTATTCCTTTGCAGTAGGGAAAAATTGGCTTTACGCAAAATTGTAACCATAGAGATTTCCACCAGCCAAATATGCATGTAGTATAGCATTACTCTTTCATTGCTCTCTATGTGTTACATTGCCAGCATATTCCATGTGCTGACCCGTTTTGGGCTGCAACGTTCATGTTGCAGACTTTTCAGACGACGAGTAAGGTGCCTTTTAGGTCATGGTTCTATACTCAGTGATGCCGTTGGAGTTGATGGACTCACTTATCTTCCAAGCCTTCCGCTGTTATCATTATTAGATGGCCTTAAGCCATATTTATTGTAATAAGTTCTCTTTTGAGACACTCGATGTAATAAGTGTGTGATTTCTACTCTCTTATAAATCCTTCAAGTACTGTGTGGTGTCAGCATTACTGATCCAGGGATGACACCCGAGCACAGAGATTGGACCGTTTGAGGTCTGGTCGCTACACTCGATCTCCCCTCGCCTAATGTGATCCCGGATGAAGTGATACCTAATCTCAATATTCTTTGTCTTGAAGTGTTGCACCGGGTTGATCTTGATGGCACTTTCATTGTCACACTAAAGAGGCACTTTGTCACAAGTGACATCGTAATCCTTTAAAGTTGGCCTCATCCATTAAAGTTGTGCACAACAACTACCGGCAGCCACATACTCCGCTTCTGTGGACGAGAGAGACACACAACTTTGCTTCTTGGAAGACCAACTTACCAAAGAGGAACCAAGAAATTGGCAACCTTCGGAAGTGGACTTCCTATCCACTTTGTCTCCCACCCAGTCCGAGTCCGAATAACCTGCAAGCTTGAAGTTTGCTCCTCTTGGGTACCATAAGCCAAAGTTTGGGGTATGAGCCAAATATCGAAAGATTCGCTTGACCGCCACAAAGTGACTTTCCTTAGGTGCGGCTTGAAACCATGCACAAATTCCCACACTCAACATGATATCCGGTCTAGATGCACAAAGGTAAAGCAAGGAGGCAATCATGGAGCGATATACCTTTTGATCCACCCCTTTACCATTGGGATCAATGTCAAGTTGGCACTTGGTGGGCATGGGAGTGGACGTCGGCTTTGATGTTGCACGACCGGGGTTGACACAGCGGGCCTGCTGCTCAGGAAGATCACCACCTGGAACCAAACACACGAGTAGAAGAAACAACACAAAAGGAAAGAGCATAAGCCACCAAAGAACACAACACAGATCAAATCTTGGTAGGAAAAGATGGAATTAGGCATCTAGCTTGCGCGGTAGTACCGCGCTAGATCGGGAATGATAGTACCGCGACCCATAAGGGGCAGTACCGCTTGCGTGGTAGTACCGCTCAAGGAGGGCGGTAGTACCGTGCCAGATGGGTAACGACGGTTCCTTACTTCCGTGGACGGATCCGGCACTACCGGAGATGCCAAATTACAAAATAAACCCACCAAAGTTCAATCCACAGGGTCTAGAAGCCATCTCCATCCTACTCAAGCCTCGCCTTAGCCAAAAGACGAGAAGAACAATGCCTATTGCCCCTAAAAACTAGATGCAAGATCTAGGCAAAGAGAGAACGGGAACGGGGGCAATACCGGCATCCATGGCTAGAGGACGTGGTGGGGATCGACTCCACCGGAGGAAATGGAGAGGGACGACACGAAAAAGGCGGCCGACCGGGCCCCTCCTACGGTGAGAGGTCGCTGGAGCGATGAGGAAGACGAGTGGGGGCGAATGGGTATGGGGGAGAAACAACCCCCCTGCCCCGACATAACCCCCCATCGCCCGCCCCGCTGGGGTGGGCGGTACTACCGCTTGACCCTTGTCAGCGGTAGTACCGCGCACGCAACAGTAGTACCGCTCTGCCGCAAAAAGGACTGACCAGAAAGGGCTTTGCTCAAGAAAAAAACGAGACAAACACGAGAACACACACACACACAGAACCGACAAAAGGAACGAAGACACACACCTCTCTAAGAGAGGGCGGTGGCCGAGGCCACTTATGTTTGAGTTCAGAGGTATGGCACCGCGAAGATTTTAACCTTGGGCCCATGACCAACACTCATCTTTGAAGCAGAAGAACCATCAAAAATGGCTAGAGTGAAAGAGTTTGATTAGTTTATGCATTATGGGGGGACGGAAAGTTCATTGAAAGAACAACACTCCCCCTATGTCCATGCCTACACCTAAACTAAACAACAAGTTGAGTGTGGTGGGGTGTGCAAGGGTTCGGGTCACATTGCTCGAATCAATGATATTTAGCTTATGCCATAACTCACGAAATCTTGCTTCATCCAAAGGCTTCGTGAAGATATCTGCAAGGTTATCATGAGTGTTGACATAGTTGAGCTCGATGTAACATCCCAAATTTTCAATTGGAATGTTATACACTAGATCATCATTGCATATCATATTTTATTGCATTTTGGTTGATACTAGAAATTCTACGCGACTCAAGGACCCTCGGAGAGAGTTGGGATTTCGTTATTTTCATATTTGAGTTTTCTCAAATTTTGAAAATAGGATCATTTGATTTTATTTATTTTATCTTCAGTTATTTCTATTATCAAACTATGAGAGAGGGAATAAAATGACTTTCCCAAAACAAAGAAATATTGAGGATTTAATAATAAAATCAAATAAGATTTTATTTTGGTTTTATTTGCTATTTTATTTGAATTTAGGAAAAATGCGCGTTTTTCAAAATTGCATTTAGGCCCCAAATAAATGTTCATCCTATGCGGCTTGATTTTAGAAGTGGGGGAAAATTTTATTTCAGGATTTTTGGAGTCCGTTTAGTATTCCTTTTGTTTTTTTTCTGAGCATAATTATTTAAAAAAATGCCGAACCGACTTCGGGCCGTATCCGGCCAGGACTCCCTGGCCGAGGCCTTCAAGTACCGCCGCCCCGGGCCGCCCCCAGCCCGCCACCGCGCCCCGCCCAAAACCCTAACGCCAGGAGCCGCCACCGCCAGCGCCGGAGTTTGCCGCCATCGAGGTCGAGCCGCCCGCCGGTTTTTTTGAAAACCGTTAGGTTTTCACCGGTTTTTTTAGATTCGTTTTTTAGATAGATCGATTTTTTTCGGTTTAATTATTTAGCGAGCGTTCGCTCGTTCGTTCGTTTTAACGAACGCGTTCATCGTTTAGATCCAGGTAAGAATGTTCGTTCGTTAATCTGTTCGTCACTTTTCTTTTCTCGGATTAAATCCGCGATTTTTCTGATCGCGATTCCTGATCCGATTTTCGTTCTAGTATAACTTTTCGCTTGTTTATTAGAATCAGGCGATTCAAGCGCCTGGAGTTTCGTCTCGAAACCCTCTTTCCGTTTAACCAACTCAAACAAGTTTTGCTTCTGTAAAAATTGCCCTAGATCCAGAATAGTAAACAAAGCTTGTTTCTTTTGCCGTTTTTCTTTCGTTGCTTCGTTCGATTTGGTTCTTTTTGCCAACCGGAGTTCTTAAGTTGAACTTTCTGGTTAGATCTCTTATTTGAGTTTTACCTGTGCATTAGTTGAGTACTTATTGTATGCTTGTTTGTTTGCGATAGAGTACCCGGAGTGCGCCGCTTGCTACTTTGAATCGCTAGGTTTCCCGGATCATCAGTAAGGCAAGTAACACTTTGATCATACCTCCTACTACCTAGTTTTATTGCATTAGATCAATCCTCAAACATTGCATGACTAGGATCTAATTAAATTGTTGGTTTGGGAAGTAGTTGAGGTAGTACCTATTACCTGATTTATTATCAAACCTTTGGGAGTTACTTCTACGTTTGCTTATTATGCCATGCTATGCTAGTAGACGTGGATTGGGTGAGTGAAATCCATGACAGATGTGAGTTTGTTAAATCAATGATTTTCTCTAAGGTGGCAACTTAAATACCCATCTGGGTGGATTGAGGCACCTGGGTATTCCAGCGATTTCCTGTTTTCTTTTGGACCGCCACCCAGGCTCAAAGGGATCATGAGATTATTCATGCTAGAAACTTCCGTGTGCAGCCACAAGCTACTATGGGCTCTAGCATAGTTGATTAAGTCGTGCGAACTCTTGCAGTGGTGGACTAGCAGATGTAGGGGAAAGTAGGTGTAACGGTCTACCCGATCGTAAGGTGCTAGCGCTTCTGAAAGACTATGTCTCGGTCATCCGTTTCTCAAACACCATGTAGTGCGAGAATCCCAACGGAGGAGATCGAGCCTTGTGGGGAAAAGTGCGCAAACCTCTGCAGAGTGTATAAACTAATCATGGTTAGCCGTGTCCCCGGTTATGGACAACTTGAGTATCTAGTACTTGGATTATCATGTGAATCTCAACATGTTACTCTAAATTAATTTTGTTGGGTTTTAATGATGTTTCTTAATTGCGATTGAGAATGCTGTCAACCATTCTCAATGTTTAACAATCACCATGATAGTTAATAAAATTTATTCCTTTGTAGTAGGGAAAAATTGGCTTTACGCAAAATTGTAACCATAGAGATTTCCACCAGCCAAATATGCATGTAGTATAGCAGTACTCTTTCATTGCTCTCTATGTGTTACATTGCCAGCATATTCCATGTGCTGACCCGTTTCGGGCTGCAACGTTCATGTTGCAGACTTTTCAGACGACGAGTAAGGTGCCTTTTAGGTCGTGGTTCTATACTAAGTGATGCCGTTGGAGTTGATGGACTCACTTATCTTCCAGGCCTTCCACTGTTATCATTATTAGATGGCCTTAAGCCATATTTATTGTAATAAGTTCTCTTTTGAGACACTCGATGTAATAAGTGTGTGATTTCTACTCTGTTATAAATCCTTCAAGTACTGTGTGGTGTCAGCATTACTGATCCAGGGATGACACCTGAGCACAGAGATTGGATCGTTTGAGGTCAGGTCGCTACACTCGATCTCCCCTCGCCTAATGTGATCCCGGATGAAGTGATACCTAATCTCAATATGCTTTGTCTTGAAGTGTTGCACCGGGTTGATCTTGATGGCACTTTCATTGTCACACTAAAGAGGCACTTTGTCACAAGTGACATCGTAATCCTTTAAAGTTGGCCTCATCCATTAAAGTTGTGCACAACAACTACCGGCAGCCACATACTCCGCTTCTGTGGACGAGAGAGACACACAAATTTGCTTCTTGGAAGACCAACTTACCAAAGAGGAACCAAGAAATGATGCCGTTGGAGTTGATGGACTCACTTATCTTCCAAGCCTTCCACTGTTATCGTTATTAGATGGCCTTAAGCCATATTTATTGTAATAAGTTCTCTTTTGAAACACTCGATGTAATAAGTGTGTGATTGCTACTCTGTTATAAATCCTTCAAGTATTGTGTGGTGTCAGCATTACTGATCTAGGGATGACACCTGAGCATAGAGATTGAACCGTTTGAGGTCGGTCGCTACAAGACGGTATCAGAGCACACGCTGACTGTAGGACACGACCACTAAGCTAAAACCCTAGATCACTACTCACTCTCTTCTCATTCTGACCTCTCATCTTTTCTACTCTTTTAGGATGGCGGATGCAAGGAACAAGTTCACGCAACCGGATGAAGATACACCCTTTGGACGTTTCTTGAAGGAAGTTACTAGATACCTGAACATAGGAGTACCAAGCTTCACCGGGACCTACAACGCCACTTTACCTGAAGAGGAGCGCTGGATGATTCAACTTCAAGTTCCAGGAAGGACGTTCATGCCAGTCACTGAACCCATAGAGTTTTCTTTTGATGCACCAACCTGGAGTCTAGGAAAGAGCATGGCAGCTCACATCGCCATGGGACGCATTGGAGAAGTTTACCGCCATGATCTCAAGGATACTATCTACCAGATTTGTGGGCGCCGAGATGAGCACTGGGAGATGATCAGCACCAGGAAGGATAGATCAATTGCAGCTTTTATCCAGGAGTTAAACCAGCACATTCGACGTCAGGAGAACCAGATGTGCGCCGACATGATAGATCTGAAGAAGGCAAGGACAAGAATCAAGGAACTGGAGGAAGAACTCAAGGCTACACGTGAAGATTATGAAGAGGAAATCGAAGTATTAGTGGGGAAGAATGACGATCTGATCAAGAAGTTTGGAATATTTATGGGAGGCCCTACACCAGTAGAAGAAGACGAAGAACCCAACGAGATTCGCCCAGAAGACTACATCATCATCGACGACACCGACTCGGATCCAGATGATAGCGATGATGACTATGTTGATGAAGCTGGAGCAGATATCATGGAGTCTGCAACCAAAGAATATTTCTAGTAGACCACCCCAACAGTAGTAGTAGTCCACCATGTAAATATAGTAGTCCAAGCACTTTTGCGATAGTTAGACCGATTGTATGCCCTTGTTTGATTGAATGAAGTGAATTGTTTGCTTTTGCCTCATGTGCATATGGGTAGTGTTTTCTCTCTAGACCCCTATCTATTCTTAAATCTCATCTTTTCTAAACCCTCAGATGCCTCCAAGATGTGACCCCGGATTTACCTTCCCACCGGAGCTCACCCAGTTGATCCAGCAGCAGAACACATTGATGCAGTTGCTAGTCCAGAATCAGAATTAGGGGAACAACAACAATAACAACCCACCACCACCACCACCACCTGTTGACCACTTAGCCTGTTTTCTTAGGCTAAACCCGCCAGTGTTCTCCAGTAGCACCGAGCCTATAGTAGCAGATGATTGGCTCCGTAAGACAGCAAGGGAGTTGACCACGGTAGGATGCACAGATGCGGAAAAGGTGAAGTTTGCCGCACATCAGCTTGATGGACCCGCAACATCATGGTGGGAGAATTTCACCGCCACTTTCCCTATCGACACTGTCACATGGGACCAGTTTCAGCAGGCTTTCCGTACTGCCCATGTTTCAGCAGGAGCTATTGCCATGAAGAAGCCAGAGTTTCGCAACTTATGCCAAGGAGGACGGACAGTTGGCCAATATGTGGAGGACTTTAGTAAGCTAGCACGTTATGCCCAAGATGATGTTGCTACGGATGCAGCTAAGCAGGAGAAGTTTCTGGAAGGACTGAATGATGAGCTGAGCATGCAGTTGATAGTAGAAACTTTCAGTAACTACCAGGAGTTGGTAGATCATACTCTCATGATTGAAGGGAAGCAGCAGCAGATTGAAAATCACAAGAGGAAGTATGGACAAGGGAAGTACAATTCTGGAGCTCAGCAGAAGCCACGTTTTACCCCTAGACCGGGAGGACATTTTCAGCATACCCACGGAGGAAGTAGCTCGCACAATCACAATGGCACCAAGAATGGTAATGGGAATGGAGGAAGCAATGGCCAGAACCGCACCAACCCATCAACCCCAGCCAAGAGAGACCTGAGCCAAGTCACTTGTTTCAAGTGCCAAAAGACCAGACATTATGCCAATTGTCGGAGTAAATAGCCATGGGTAGCCTAGCCGGCTTCCCCTGGCCCTTCTGAAAAATTACGAGCCCGTCTGGCTCTCAAGAAACCAAGACGGGGGCCGCCTTCCCCTTGCTGGCTGTCACCCAGGCCGGCTTTCGGAGGGCGGCCCGACTTTAGCCCTCGCGAAAAAGGCCACGGGAGGGCCGGCTTCGAGAAGCCGGCCTCGAGAAGGCCGACTCCAAGAAGCCGGCTCCCACAAAGCGGCCGAGACCGCACCCTCAAAGTTTACGTCCACCTAATGGCGGCGTGACGGGGCGTGGCTACAGTGAAGCCTGCCACCCCCAAATCCCGGAGCACGACCGGCACAGTGCGCCGTATGGGTAGCCATGATCCGTCCGGCTCAGCACTGTTGCCATGTTGACCCTGATGTCATCCACGATGGACTGCCAGTACGGCCCGCGGGCAGTGGGCCCCTTCGGGCAGATAGACACCCGAAGGCGGCCATGCCTCCCCTAGTCGGCCTGAGACGGAGCCGACTCCCCACAGCCGGCTTGCCATCTTCCTCGAAGGAGACGCCCCATTAAGGAGACAAGACGCGGTGAGGCTACAGTGATCGTCCACCGGGCGGCGATACTGTAGCCACGCCTACCACGATGAAGCCCACGTCACCAAGATAGGGCAACAGTGCCCCGCCGCCGACCAGATCCTAGACGGTGGGGCCTGCCTGTCGACCAAGGGGCCGGCAGCCGGCGGGACCCACTAGTCGGCGGGCCCCAATGGCCGGCGCAGAAGCCGGCGAGCGTAGTCACAGACGGCTGGGCCCCGCGCCCAGTCGGATTACCATTGTACCCCCGGGGGGTAGGCCTATATAAACCCCCCGGGGCGCCCATGCAAAGGGTTCGACCCCCAGCTAGTTTTAGACACCTTACGAGGAGAAGAAGCAGGCCAGCCGACCCTTCTTCCTCCTCCCACCGAACAGCTCAAGGAGCATTGTGTAGCTACTTGTCCTTCTAGTGATCATGCGGAGACCCCGCAGAGCAGCAGTAGGGGTGTTATCTCCACGGAGAGCCCCGAAGCTGGGTAAGATCCGCCGGCGTGCATGTCTTCGCCTCATCCCGTTTCCAGGCACCGGCGATGTCTTACTGGCTCCCACAATGATAAGCCACCCGTTGGCATATGTCGCACCTACCACCCAACATTTGGCACCCACCATGGGGCCAGGTGCACCGTCGTCCGGAGACCTGTTCTGGACGGGAACCCTCTTCCTCCCCAGCGAGCGTAGCCAGCCCGGCACGCCCGATGGCGCTTGCCATGACGCGCTGCAAGGCGTCACCAGCATCTGTGCGGCGAGCAGCCTCGCCGATCTCCTCGACGAAACCCTCATCTCTGACGAGCTCGCCTCCAATGCAGGCACCGACCACCTCGCCAACCTCCTCGGCCAGCTCCATGTCTCCAGTGAGCCTGCTGTGGATTTGGAGTCGGTTGGCTCCACCGACCCGATGCCTGTCGACTCCGACACGACTTCACTCGACACCTTCCCCACCGACATCGCGATCTACGACGACCCGCTTCCCCGGACCGATGGCCACGACACTATCACCACCGAGGTGATGGTCATCGGCCACGGCAGCACGGCTGACGAGAGCGCCCACGACGCCCCGCACGCGGTGGCTCACGACTTGTCCATTCCCCTCCCGGCCGATGCCGACGATGAAGCACTGGAGGCATGCCGCCTCGCTCTCCTCGCGGAGGGCCGGAGGCTGGCTTCCATGAGATGTCTCACTGAGGCCTACCAGCGCGAGGCTGACCGCGCCGCCTTCGGCACGCTGGCCCCAGGCGGGCCAAGCCGGGCCGACATTGTCAGGCAACGCGGCGCCGTCATCGCCGACACGCTGGGAGTCGACCGCCCGGTCTATGCCACTCCACTCGAGAACTTGCGCGCCGCCCAGGCGGCCGTAGACGAGTTGGACGGATTGGAGGCCGAAGAACTCCCTCACATGACCCGACGCATCCAGCAGCTGATTGATGCGGCCGCACGACGGCACGAGGCCGACGCCCGCGCGGGAAGCCCTCCCCCGCGCCGAGATCACGGGGCGACGTCCCGGACACCGACTACGAGCAACACCCGTGCGCGGCGCGAGAAAGAGCCGGCGGCCAGCCGAAGCCGGACCCGAATCTCCATCGAGCGAGACGCAGAAGGCCACCCCCGAGTCGTGGAATGGCGGGGCAACCCGCCTCCACCTCGACCACGTGGAGAGAGATATCCCACTCCGCCGCCTGTGGCGCACCCGACTCTCAGCGGCCGACTAGGTCGCCGCGAAGGAGTCGGCGAGAACGACGCCCGCCATCAGATCGACCGCCTGGCGCGATCCCTAGCGCTGGAAGAAGAAGACGATGTCGGCCCGCCTTGTTTCGGCCCCCGCATCCACGATGAGCCTTTCGCCAAAGGGTTCTCGCTCCCAAGAGACACGCCCAAGTACAATGGCTCCGTGAAGCCGGAAGACTGGTTGATCGACTATTCCACGGCGGTTTGCATAGCCAACGGCAACCGGCGCGTTGCCGTGAAGTACGTGCCCCTCATGCTGCAAGGCACGGCGCGGACATGGCTCAACAGCCTCAAGCCTTTCAGCATCAACAGCTGGCTAGATTTCACCGAAGCTTTCATCCGCAACTTCACCAGCACCTACAAGCGAGCTCCCAAGCCCAGGCATCTCTCCTTGTGCGTACAGGGCCCAGCCGAGTCCACTCGCGACTACCTCACGCGTTGGGCCGAGCTCCGCAATTCTTGCAAGGGGGTGCACGAGGTGCAAGCCATAGAATACTTCACCGCCGGGTGCCGGGAAGGCACCCTCCTCAAGCACAAGCTCCTCTGCGACGAGCCGACTACCCTCGACAAGCTTCTAGACATTGCGGACAAATACGCCACCACCGACTCTTTGATGAAGACCGAGCTCCGGGTAGACGCGTGCGGGAAAGTACTCAACCCGGCGCCCAAGACGCTAGCGGGGGATTCCGGCCGACGCCCACACCCGAACGACCACAAACGCAAGGGCCCTGCGCCGCCTCCCGCCAGTCGGCAGGTGGCCACGGTCGAAGACGCGCCGCGTGAAGGGCGGCCCGCGCCCAAGAAGCCCAAAGGCGGCCGGCCGGCTTGGCAGCCGACTTTCTCCTACGAGCAAACTCTTGATGCCCCGTGCAAATTCCACAGCGGCGCGAAGCCGTCCAACCACACAACCTAGAAGTGCCATTGGCTCACCCGAATCTCCAAAGGCGAAGGGCTCGCGCCGCCTCCGCCTGCCGGCCCGCCGCCTCCGGCCGCTCGGCCCGCAGTCGGAGCCGTGCACGACGAGTTCCCCGACGAGCAGGCGACTTACATCGTCTTTACAAGCCAGCTCGAAGACCGGTGCGGCAAACGCCGAGAGCACCAGGAAGTCAGCGTGGTCGCTCCCGACCCCGCCGGACACATGCATTGGTTAGAAAAACCCATCAGCTGGAGCTGGGCCGACCACCCAGAGGTGATGCCGTCTCCCGGCTCTTATGCGTTGGTCTTGGAAGCCACCCTCGCGACGGACAGACGCGCTGCCCGTTTCTCCCGCGTGCTGATAGACGGCGGGAGCAGCATCAACATCCTGTACCGTGACACCCTAGAGAAGCTGAATGTCAAGACGAAGCAACTTATGCCTACTCAGACAGTGTTCCATGACATCGTACCCGGCCTGTCCTGCGCTCCCATCGGCAAGATCAAGATTGATGTGCTCTTTGGGGACAAGGAGCATTTCCGTCGGGAGGCGATCTGGTTTGAAGTGGTGGACCTAGAGAGCCCCTACCATGCGTTGCTTGGTCGACCGGCCTTGGCCAGGTTCATGGCAGTTCCCCATTATGCATACCTCAAGATGAAGATACCGAGTTCCAAAGGCGTCATCACCATGGCCGGCGATTACAAGAAGTCCTCCGAGTGCGCGGCCACCAGCAGCCGGCTGGCCGAGTCCCTTGTGATCGCCGAAGAGAAGAAGATGTTGGACCGGGTCGTGGCCATGGCCGGCAAGCAGCCGAGTCTGTCCCCTGACCCCAAGGAGTCCGGTGCCCAAGGATCTTTCCAGCCGGCTAAAGAGACCAAGAAGATACCCCTTGACCCCGAGCACCCCGAGAGGTTTGCCGTCATCGGGGCAGGCCTGAACAGCAAATAGGAAGGCGAGCTCGCCGATTTCCTCCGTGAGAATCAGGACATCTTTGCATGGTCCCCCAAGGACATGCCTGGTGTTCCGAAGGAATTCGCTGAGCACAAACTACACGTCCAGGAAGACGCAAAACCAGTCAAGCAGCTCCTCCGCCGACTATCAGAGGAAAAGAGAAGGATTGTAGGGGAAGAGATAGCCCGGCTTCTGGCAGCCGGCTTCATTATGGAAGTCTTCTTTCCAGAGTGGCTCGCCAACCCGGTCCTCGTGCTAAAGAAGAACAACAAGTGGCGCATGTGTATAGACTACACAAGCCTCAACAAGGCCTGCCCTAAAGATCCCTTTGCCCTCTCGAGGATTGACCAAGTGATAGACTCCACGGCCGGATGCGAGCTATTGAGTTTCCTGGATGCTTACTCAGGATATCACCAGATAAAGCTAGATCCGGATGACCGCCTGAAGACCGCCTTCATCACGCCATTTGGAGCCTTCTGCTACCTGACTATGACATTCGGCTTGAGAAATGCCGGTGCCACTTTTCAGCGTTGCATGCAGAAGTGCCTCCTCAAGCAACTCGGCAGAAACGCCCACGTCTACGTAGATGACATTGTGGTGAAGACGGAGAAGCGCGACACCTTGCTGGAAGACCTCAAAGAAACATTTGAGAACTTACGCCGATTCCAAATCAAGCTCAACCCCGAGAAATGCGTGTTCGGAGTGCCAGCCGGCCAGCTCCTAGGCTTCCTGGTCTCTGAACGCGGCATCGAATGCAACCCGGTAAAGATCAAGGCCATCGAGAGGATGGCGATCCCCACCAAGCTTCGAGACATCCAGAAGTTCACCGGATGCTTGGCCTCCTTAAACTGCTTCATCAGCCAGCTCGGAGAGAAGCTCTCCCCCTCTACCGCCTCATGAAGAAGAGCACTCACTTCGAGTGGAACGACCAGGCCGACCAAGCTTTTCACGAGCTAAAGAAGATGCTGGCCACGCCGCCTGTCCTGGCGGCGCCGACTGAGAAAGAGCCCATGCTCCTTTACATTGCCGCAACCAGCCGGGTGGGCAGCACCGTCATCGTAGTCCAACGCCCAGAAGAGGGCCGAGCCCAGCCGGTCCAGAGGCCGGTGTACTATTTGAGCGAGGTGCTGTCTGCCTCAAAGCAGAACTACCCGCACTACTAGAAGATGTGTTACGGCGTGTACTTCACCGCCAAGAAGCTGAAGCCCTACTTTCAAGAGCATCCCATCACGGTCGTATGCACCGCCCCGCTGGCTGAGATCATAGGCAGCCGGGATGCATCCGGCCGGGTGGCGAAATGGGCCATTGAGCTGGCCCCTTACAGGATCTTCTACCAGCCCCGCAACACCATCAAGTCCCAAGCACTGGCCGACTTCCTCGTCGACTGGGCCGAGACCCAGTACCTGCCGCCGGCTCCCGACTCCACCCATTGGCGCATGCACTTCGACGGGTCCAAGATGCGCACTGGCTTGGGAGCCGGCGTCGTCCTCACCTCTCCCAAGGGCGACAGGCTCAGATACACGCTGCAGATTCACTTCGCCGCCTCCAACAATGTAGCCGAGTACGAGGCGCTCATACATGGACTCCGGCTTGCCAAGGAACTCGGCATCCGCCGGATTCTATGTTATGGCGACTCGGACTTGGTGGTTCAGCAATCGTCCGGCGACTGGGACGCCAAGGACGCAAATATGGAGAGCTACCGCTTCCTGGTTCAGCAACTCAGTGGATACTTTGAAGGATGCGAGTTCCTCCATGTACCGCGAGCCGACAACGAGCCAGCCGATGCCCTGGCTCGAATAGGCTCCACTCGGCAAGCAATACCAACCGGTGTCGCTCTACAGCGCCTCCTCAAGCCGTCCATCAAGCCGTCTCCAGAGTCTGATTCTATCTTCGTGCCGCCTGACCCCGACGTGGCCGGGTCCGGCTCGAAGAACCAAGCAGGCAACCTGGGGACTTCGGTAGTCGGCCCGGGGACTTTGGTCGCCGGCTCGGGGACTCCCGCAGTTACGCCCGATCCGAGGACTGCCACACCCGGCTCGGGGACTGCGGTAGTCGGCCCGGGGATTGCACCAACACAATAGCCGGCGGCCGACTCCAGCATTTCGCCGCCCTGCCCGCCATCCCTGGTGGCAGTAGCCACATTGGCAATAGAAGAAGTCACGGCTCCATCATGGGCTCAGTCCATCCTCAACTTCCTAGTAAACAAAGATCTGCCGGCTGACGAAACAGAGGCAAGACAAGTCCAACGCCGAGCCGGAGCATACACAATCGTCAACAGAGAGCTCGTCAAGCGCAGTGTCACTGGAGTCCTCCAATGGTGCGTCGAGCAGGAGAGGGGCATTGCAATCGTCAGAGACATCGACCAAGGAGAATGCGGCCACCATGCGGCCTCAAGATCACTCGTCGCCAAAGCTTTCCGCCATGGTTTCTTTTGGCCAACTGCTTTGGACGACGCCAATGAATTGGTTAAACATTGCAAAGGGTGCCAACTCTTCAGCTCCAAGCAACACATGCCGGCTTCGGCACTCAAGACCATTCCCCTCACCTGGCCCTTCGCCGTTTGGGGACTGGACATGGTGGGCCCATTCAAGACGGTGCGCGGTGGCATGACGCATTTGCTCGTCGCCGTGGACAAATTCACCAAGTGGATTGAGGCAAAGCTGATCAAGAAGCTGAATGGGCCGACTGCCGTGACATTCATCACAGATATAACAAGTCGGTACGGCGTGCCACACAGCATCATCACCGACAATGGCACAAATTTAGCCAAAGGAGCCTTGGCACGTTTCTGCGCAACGCAAGGTATCCGGCTGGATTTAGCGTCCGTCGCCCACACGCAGTCAAACGGCCAGGTCGAGCGAGCCAACGGCCTCATCCTCTCCGGCATCAAGCCCCGACTGGTCGTACCACTAGAGCTTCAGCCGGCTTTTGGCTCGATGAGCTGCCGGCTGTCCTCTGGAGTCTGTGCACTACCCCAAACAAGTCAATTGGCTTCACTCCTTTCTTCCTCGTGTACGGTGCCGAGGCAATCATCCCAACTGACATCGAGTTCGACTTGCCCCGGGTAACCATGTACGCGGAGGCGGAGGCCAAGGAAGCACGAGAAGACAGCGTCGACCTGCTGGAAGAAGGCCGGCTGTTAGCCCTCAGCCGGCAAGCCATCTACCAGCAGGGTTTGTGCCGCTACCACAGTCAGAAGGTCAGACCAAGATCCTTCCAAGAGGGCGACCTTGTGCTCCGGCTGATCCAGCGAACAGCCGGCCAGCACAAGCTCTCGGCCCCTTGGGAGGCCCCTTCGTCATCAGCAGAGCTTTAGGCAACGACTCCTACTACCTAATCGACGCACAGAAGCCCAAGGCACGCAAGAGAGACGACTCCGGCAAGGAGTCGGAATGACCATGGAACGCCAACCTCCTTCGAAGATTTTACAGCTGAAAAGTAGTATGTATCATGCTAACTTTTGTACTAAGTATGAGACAATAGGCCCCCCGAGGAGGGCTCGGGGACTGCAATCTTTTATCTATGAATGAAGAGTATCATGCTTATGACCTTGTCATTTCATTTACTTATTCCGTCCGGCACCGGGTTCGACTAGTCGGCCCGAGGACTGGCCGACTGGAGTTATATTAGAAGTCCTACCCGTAGTCAGACAAGTAGTGTGCCGACACCCAAGCGTAGCTCTTGCCAAAGTCGCAGTGCGAAGAACCGGCTGTCCGGCTGGCAAGAGTCAAAAGTACGAAAGGATGCCCACACGAAAAATGGCTAGGGACCAACGGACTAAATATAACAAAAGCCAGTTTGCTTCCTACCACCGACCGACTACCAGAGTAGCCGGCCGGCCGGTTTCCATTCACTTCACTTCAATCCAAGAAAGCTCGAGTACTTGCCTCCCCAAAGCGGGAAGGCGGCAAAGGAAAAAGCCTAAGGATAAAAAGTATACGCGAATGGAAACCAAACATGCACACAATAATATTTACATAAAAGACCTCCAAGAGGCCAGCATTCAACATAGTTTGAATACACCCCCAGTGGGTGGAACTGCAAAAGCTTAATAAAGATTGTTCAAAAGGCAACAAGCAGGAAAAACAAGGACGGCAGGCTAAGCCGGCGGGGCGACCGACGAGCCGGGCTGATCGGTGGAGACGGTTGTGCCGGCCGAAGGAGCGGCCGGCTGGCGGACCTCGACTTGATCACCACCTCCGGCAGAGGGCGCGCTTCTGCGCGCCTCGTTGCTAGAGGCACGGTCAGCCTAAGGCCGGCCGGTTGTTTCACTGGCCTCCTCGACGTCTTCACCATCCTCTTCCTCGTCATCTTTGCCTTCATCGCTGGAGGCGATCTCCTCTGCTGAGTCCTCGCCCACCGCCGGGTTCAGCCCGAACCACTCCTCCGGCTGGGCAACGCCATCATCATTGATTTCAGGCGCAAAAACACCGGTGTCGGTGCACTCGGCGATCGTCGAGGCATGCTGAGCGATTGCCGGCCGCACCTCCTCCAGCTCCGCGTCGGCCTCCAGCCGCCAAGTCCGCAGCTGGTCCAGGTTCAGCCCTGGGTACCAGGCTCGGGCGAACTCCAATGCCCGCCCGGCTCCAAGCCGGGCCGCTGACGCCTTCCAAGCTTCAAAGCGACCGACTGCAACCTCCTGCCAGTCGGCGGTCCGGCTCGGGGTGCGGGGGATCATCTCACCGGGCCAGAGGGTGGCCAACACTTGTGCTCCGGCACGTTGGAGGCGGCGAAGCATCCGGTGAGCCGGCTGCAGCCGCGCTTGGACCGCTAGGAGCTGCTCCTCAAGCGTCCGATTCGCGTCCGGCGCAATGCTGACCCCCGCCTGATGGCGCGCCTCGCGATGGGCTTCGATGGTTTGGGCGGCGAAGGCGGAGTAGCCGGGAAAGTAGTCTGCACAGAGAACAGGAAGTAGCTCAAGCCAGAGCAAGAACCAGGCGGCCGGGGGCAGGAGAGGCGCAAGGAAGACAGGTTACCGTCGATCAAGTCCTCGACACGGCCGAAGCCTTCGGTCAGCGCTTGCCGGGTCTCAGCCCAGCCCGCCGCCTCGGTCTCGAACTCTGCCTTCAGGGCGGCTTCGCTATCCTGCGCCTTCTTCAGGGCCGCCTTGTGGCTCTCCTCCTGGTTAGCCAGCTTCTTGGCCAGACGGTCATGCTCCTGGACCAAGGCAGTGTACTCGGCATCCTTGGTGTGAAGGGCGGCCTGCGCTTCGCCGAGTTCCCTCCTCAAGTCGGCGTTGGCCCCTGAAGGCACGAAAGACAAAAGAAAAGACCAATGAGAAAAAAGTCGTTAAGGAAGATCCGACCCGACTGCTCAGTAGTCGGCCCGAATCTCGGGACTACACCCAGTGGGTGCACTGACGCGCCCCCACAGGAGGCAAACAAGATCAAGCACTTACTTCGACTGTTGACCAGGTCTTCGGTCTTCCGACCCAACTCCTGAGCCTGGGAGTTGAAGGCGGCAGCCCGGGAGTTATGATATTCCTGGAAGATCAGACAGCAGGCGAGAATAAGGTAGTCGTCAAGGAAGATCCGACCCGACTACACCCAGTGGGTGCGCTGACGCGCCCCCACGGAAGAAATCAAGAGAACAAAGTGACCAAGGATAAAAGTCTCACCCGGATGGCGACCCGCGTCGAAAGGAACTCCTGGGTGTACTGCTGCAGCAGGGCGGCCTGAGCTTGAAGCTGGCTCCGGACCCCTTGGGCCGCCACGTTCAGATCGCTAGTCCCCCCACTGGGAGTCCACTCAGATGTGGCGGTGCTAGCCACCTCCAGGGCCTCCGCCGACTGGCCGGCACCTGCAGCTCGGTGCGACTCTGGCGCAGCGGCGCCTCCCCCTGCGCGCCGGCGCGTTACCGGCTGCACCTCGAGGCCGGCTCCGACCTCCGGCTTACCCCCAGCCGGCTCCTCAGGCGCCGCTGACGATTGGCCGCCTTGGCCCGCTCCGGTTGGCGCTGCCGGCGGCACTCTCTCCGCGAAGACCGCGGGGTCCTTCCTCCTCTCCATCGGCGGTGGGTCTTGGCCGATTTCCTCTGCCAGGGGCAATGGGGTGTCAGGGGCCACAGCTCGGAGGGGAATGGCGAGCAGTGGAGGCTGGCTGCATGAACCCTCCGCCTCCGTCTTCGCGGCCGCCGCCCTCGCCTGAGCCTTGGCTACCGCGTCGGCCTGCTCCTTCGCCGCCTGGGCGGCCGCTCGTTCCGCCGCCTCCCGCTCCTCCCGCGCCTCACGGGCGTTCCGCTATGTGGCTTCCCTAAGGTTGGCGCGGGGGTCCACGCGGCGGGAACCAGAAGACCCTCCGGTCGGCCCAACTATGGAGCCGCCCGGACCTCGCTCAAGGTAAAGCGGCGCCCTGTCCAGCGAGCGGGGAAGGGTTAGGAAGAATGATCAACAGAAGAGAACAATGAAAAGCATGTGTCCAAGCAATCGACGACTTACGCTGAGACCGCCTGAGGCTGCTTCACCGCCTTGCGGAAGCGGGCCGCCTTCACGGCCGCCTCATCTCGTTTGGTCGCCGCCATGGAGGACTTGTGTCACATCCCTAGTTCTGGTATGCTCAAGGCTAGCTAGACATGTGTGCATCATGTTTAAATTTTATTTAAATTTGAAATGGGGATTTGTGAAACCCTCAGAAATCATTTCTGGAAATGACCCAGATAAAAATTGTTTCAATTTGGCCCAAGAAAATGTTCCTGATTTTCTCTAAAAATATTGGCCAGAGGTAAAATCCCACTCAATATTTTTGGGAGCTCAGAAGTATTTATTTTTGGCCATTTGAGTTAATCTAGTAATTATATGCGTTCGATAAATATTTTATTATATATGAAATATTGTCCAATAATTCTGATTTTTACTGTGGGGCTTTGGAATAATCCAATTAAGTTCCTACATTAATTTTCACAAGGAAATAAAATGATTTAGTATTTTTATTAAATCAAAACAAATGTCAGAAAATAGAAAAGAGTTAAAGTACAGAAAAACCTTACCTGGGCTTCTTACCTGGCGCCTCAGCCGGCCCAGTGGTGCGGCCCACTGGCCCAACCGCCAGCCGTCGTCCTCCTGGCGACGATAGAAGGACGGGGCACGCGCCCAGCACGCGCGGCCACGCAGCCGGCCGTTGCCTCGTCTCCCCGCCACCTCCTGCTTCTCCCCCTCGTCGCCTGGATGCCCCGCGCAACGCCACGCACCGCCCCGCACCTCGCTCCCTCTCCCTCGCTCTCCCTCCTCCCCTGGATTCCTCCCTCTCCCCACGCCCGAAGCGCTGCCGTCGCCACCGGCCACCGTTGCCGTAGCCACTGCCTCCCCCGCGCCCTCTCCGCGTGCTCAAAAGTTCCGCCACATCGCCGGCTACCTCTCCATCAAGACACGCACCTCGGGAGGCCCTGGAGCGCCGCCATCGCCGTCGTCTTCACTTCCCGCCACCGGCGATCGCCCACGCCGTTCTGCTCGCGTTCGACCTCCTCTGAGCTCGCCGAAGACCTCGACGGATCCACTATGAGCTCCTGCATCAGAACCCCCTCTCCCCGAGCTCGATTACGCCCTCTAGTTGTGCCAGCCACCGTACCCGAGTGCCGCCATCCGCCATGGTCGTTGCTCTGGCAGCCACCGTGCATCTCCGCTCAGGCTTGTGCCTCCGGCGTGCTCCTGGAGCAACACGACTCCAACGCAGCCCCTAACTAGCTCTCCCGTGCGCTGGAACCACGCGCCCACACTTGCCCGAACTCCGGCCGCCGCCCCGAGCTTCGCTCCGGCGAGCTCCGGCCGTCCCCGCTGCTGCATGCCGCCCTGGATGCGGGCGAGCCTCAGCTCCTCGCCCGTGGTCTCTGCCGCCCGAATGGTCACCGGAGGGTGAATCCCGCGCCCTCCGCCGCGTTTGCTGCCGCCGGCGGCTAAACGCCGGCGCGTTAGCCCCAGTTGACCAGGGGGTTTGACATCCCCTGGCTCAATGACAGGTGGGGCCCGGCCCTGCTAATTCTAGTTTAGGATTAGATTAAAAATTAATTAACCTCTGTTAATTAACCATGACACTGACGGGTGGACCCCACGTGTCAGATTTGACCTGGACAACCGCGTTGACCCGCTGATGTAGTGATGACGTCATCCTGACGCAGTTATTCTTTTTCTGGAATTATTTTTAAACAGGAAATTCCAGAAAATGTTCTAAACTTCAAAAAATCATAGAAATTCAACCATAGCTCAGATTGAAATAATTTATATATGAAAAATTATCAGAAAAATTCAATCTATCCATCTGTACCATTTTCATACATGACAAACCAACTTATACATGCTGTATATGAGGAATCATATAAATGGCATTTATAAAGAGTTAATTTAGAGTTGCATTTGAACCTTGGGTTCAAATGAACCTCTTCCAAATAGAATGCTAAATGCATTAGCTCAAAACAACATCACATCTTCATGCCATGTTCATGCATCATATTGTCGCATATGCTTGTGTACTGATTGTCGACACCGTTCCTTCTCGATAGGTCCTGCTCCGGAGACTGATCCAGAGTACCTATCTGTGGAGCAGTGCCCCCCTGTTGATCTACCAGGCAAGCAACCCCCCCTGTTCATTCCGATACAATCCCACTCTCTCGCTCCTGCTCTCTTTTATTGCATTAGGACAACAACGATTCAATTGCTACTTTATGCTGCGGTAGTTGAACCCATTCCTCTGCATGACCTGTCATTGTCACAGTAAATAGTTGAAACCCACTAGCATGTGTAGGAATTGATTGAGCCATGTGGTGTTCCTACCATGCCATGCCTGCTATTGCTTAGAGTTGTGTCGGGTCTGATTCATTGGGAATGGATTGGAGTGTTATGCTATGTTCTGATGCTGAGAGTTAAGCGTGTAAACATGATTTGGTAAAGGTAGCGGTGAGAGGCCATGTAGGAGTACATGGTGGGTTGTCTCATTGGGACCGTCCTTAAGAACCGAGTTCTGTGTAAGTTGTCCAATGACTAGCTACTACCACAAATTGGGTTCCGGTAACTCGACCCCTCTCGACTTATTAACCAACTTGATCTCTGTCCAGGAGTTGCAACTAGTTTCTGGTGTTTGTAGGTAGTGCTATTTTTCTACCGAGTGGCACCTGGCAGGGTGGGCTTGGGACAGACTAGGCACAAGTGGCACGGTGTACCAGGTGGCACCCGGATGGTGGGCTTGGGAACCCTGCTCACATCGTTTGGGGCCGTGAGCGACACCCCGGCTGGATCTCCTTGCGGATGGAACCCGAATAGGTGATAAACCTGGATTAGATCTTGTGTGGTTAGTCAGGTCGTGGCCGACACCCTCGCCAGGCTTCCGCTTGAAGGTTGCCGAGATACATGACGTGTACATGGTGATAAGTGGTGAGAGCGTGTGTGAAGAAGTACACCCCTGCAGGGTTATCATGATCTATTCGAATAGCCGTGTCCTCGGTTATGGACTTCTTGGATGCTTACGTGGTACATAGACAACTTAAAGTGGATACTCTAAAATGCTCAAGAAAAGTGTGAGTGCTATGGATGGCCTTCTCGTAGAGAGACGGGGATGAATCCATAGTAGCGTATCGATGTGGTGATTAGTGGACTCGTGTGCGCTGCCTCACCTCAAAGAAGTTTCTCATAGTCGTAGAACAGGATAGCCACTGAGTCAAAGCTGGCTTGCTGCAACTAAACCCCACTTTACCTTCTTGATACCAATGCATGTATGATAGGATCTGATGTAAGTCTTGCTGAGTACCTTTGTACTCACGTTTGCTTTATTTATGTTTTGCAGATGAGACATCTGTCTTACTAGTAGTTCCGCTTGGACTTCGACGAGTAGCTTGTTACCTCAGCTACGATCTTGTACCCTTGGGAGGGTCTTGTAGATAGTCAGGCTTCTCAGCCCTTTTCTTTTGTAGTTGTCTGTACTCAGACATGTAATGCTTCCGTTGCTTGTATGCTCTGAATGTTGGGTCACGTGACCCCTGTTTGTATTTATGCTATGTGGCTCTCCTGAGCCTTTATCTATATGAGTTTGCGTTATGTTGTGATGCCATGTTGTACAGCACATACTTGCATGTTATGCGTACGTGTGACGTGTATTGCTATGTGTGGGATCCGACAATCTAGTTGTTTATCCTTGGCAGCCTATCATATGGGGAAATGTAGTCTAGTGCTTTCTGAGCGATAGTAGTCCGCTACAGCCCGGTTCACCGGAGTCCTGCTAGCCCAACACTACTGCTTAGGACACTTGATTGGCCGGCATGTGTTTCACTTCGTTCCTATGTCTGTCCCTTCGGGGAAATGTCACGCGGTGACAACCGGAGCCCTACCTAGCCTGCTACAGCCCGGGTTCCCCGGAGTCCTGTTAGCCCAGTGCTACAGCCCGGATTCACACGCTGCTGACCGACACGCTCGATGTGAATCATGTATGCCTGTTCCCATAGGTTAGTGCCGCTTTGGGTTCATGACTAGCCATGTCGGTCCGGGTTCTCTGTCATATGGATGCTAGCGACACAATCATACACGCGAGCCAAAAGGCGCAAACGGTCCCGGGCCAGGGTAAGGCGACACCCGTGGGGATACCGTGCGTGAGGCCGCAAAGTGATATGAGGTGTTACCGGCTAGATCGATGTGATTTGGAATCAGGGTCCCGACAGCTTTGGTATCAGAGCCTGACTGCCTGTAGGATTTCCAAGCCAACCTGGTCGAAGTTGAGTCTAGAAATTCTTTAGCTATATAGGGGAATTGATTGTGGAAGGGAACGTAAGGCTCTTTTTACTCCTTTTACCTCATGCCCTTCTGATCTGAGTCATCCTATCTTTCCTATGGGGTTAAGGAACTAGGCTTCCTCTTCTGTGTATCAGGATCACGTGTTACTACCCCGTAGTCCTTTAGGATTGGTTGATCAGAGTCATATCCCAGTTTGAGTATCTCCGGTGTAGCATGTTTAGTAATATCTCAGAACCTTGAGTAATGATGTTGAGTATGGTGCTACCCCGTCTTTTGCAGAATGTCTCATTTTGAGCATTTTACTGCCGTTATGCTGCCGGAATTGTCCTAGGAGTTCAAGAGATAGTATTTTTCTCATACTATAATCTACATCCTTATGGTGATGCTGAATCCATCCTTGTTTCCTTGGTTGGTTCTTCAGGATGTCGTCAGTTAACCGAAGTTCTGTTGCTCGTATCCGGATCCACGGAGATGGTAGGGATGAGGATCCTCCCGACCAGTCTTCGTTGGCAGAGTTCATGTTAGAGATGGAGAGGAACAAGCGTGAGTCTAACCGCTTGTTGGCACGTATTGAGGAGAACACCGCACATCAATGCAAAGGGTCTGCAACCATTCATGAATTCATTCGCTTGCACCCACCCACCTTTCATCATTCTATTGAGCCACTCGATGCAGATGACTGGCTTCGTAGTATCACACACAAGCTCCGTTCTGCGAACGTAGCTGAAAGTGACAAGGTCACCTATGCTACTTATCACCTGGAAGGTCCTGCTAGTCTTTGGTGGCAGAACTATGAGGCTATGCTTCCAGCTGGCCAGATACCTACCTGGAGAGATTTCACTGAAGCCTTTCGCGAGCATCACATTCCTCTAGCTCTCATTGACCGCAAGAGAGAAGAGTTTTGTAGTTTCACCCAGAGTAAGATGGCTGTTGATGCTTACAGTAGAGAGTTTGAGAACCTTGCCCGCTATGCTACAGAAGAAGTGTCCACAGACGCCAAGAAGCAGGCTAGGTTCCGGAATGGTCTCAACCCCAAGTTGCGTCGTGATCTCCACTTGCATCATTGCAATACATTCCGTGCTCTTGTGAACAAGGCCATTAATGCAGAGACAGCTCAACTCACATACGAGGAGTCTCGTAAGCACAACCGTGATTTGGTTTCTTCCTCCGGTTCTAGTTTGTAGAAGCACCGGATTTGGATTCCGAACTCCGCTCTTCCACTCGGTTATACACCGAGGCCATCTTGTGTGGCACCTCACCCAGTTCAGTCATATGCTCCACCCAGACCTATTGGTAGACCGCTTGTCAATGTGGGCCCACGTCCTACTTCAGGGACTTGCTTCACATGCGGAGAGCCAGGACACTATGCACGTGACTGCTCTCAAACCAACTATGCTCCACCCCAGCCCGAGAAGTCTGTTGGCCATGATAAGCCACCATGCAAGATGATTAATGTCAAGACAGCTTCCACTGAACATGGACGTGTGCATCACGTCTCAGCTAAAGACGCTCATGATGATCCAGATGTCGTTCTTGGTGCACTCCTTGTCAACTGTCATCCAGCTTCGGTTCTATTTGATACTGGAGCATCTCACTCTTTCATCTCTGAAAGCTATGCCAGCTTACACAACATATCATTCTGTGATATGCCCTCTCCAGTAGTCATTCAAACTCCTGGATCCAAATGGCAAACTTCTAGTGTAAGCCATGGTAATGAAATCCTTGTCGACAGACTTGTATTCCTCGCATCACTTATAGCCCTCAAGTCTACAGATATTGGTATGGACTGGATGAAAGCTCATTATGCCAAGATTGATTGTTACACCAGGTCTGTTCAACTTACACACCCATCTGGCAAGATAGTCTCAGTCTCCACTAGAGTTGCGAAGCGCCAACTCTACTATCTTAATGCCAGCCCTCTTCCAGACCTTGAAGATATCCTGGTAGTCGGTGACTTTCCAGATGTCTTTCCAGAAGAACTGCCAGGTATTCCACCTGACAGAGATGTAGAGTTCGTCATAGATCTCCTCCCAGGAACCGCCCCAATTTCTAGGAGACCTTACAAGATGGCACCCTTAGAACTAGCCGAGCTTAAGAAACAACTTGATGAGTCCTTGCAAAAGGGTTTCATCCGTCCTAGTTCTTCTCCTTGGGCTTGCCCCGTTCTCTTCATCAAGAAGAAGGATGGTATGGACCGGATGGTTGTAGATTATCGTCCCGTTAATTTGGTCATGATAAAGAACAAGTATCCGCTCCCCAGGATCAATGACCTGTATGATCAGCTCGCTGGATCCTCAGTCTTTTCCAAGATGGATTTGAGGTTAGGCTACCACCAAATCAAGATCAGAAATGGGGACATTCCTAAGACGGCTTTTGTCACTCGTTATGGTCAGTACGAGTACACCGTCATGTCTTTTGGTCTAACCAACACTCCAGCTACTTTCTCCCGCTTGATGAACTCGATCTTCATGGAGTACTTAGATAAGTTCGTCGTGGTTTACCTCGATGATATTCTTATTTACTCGAAGAACGAGGAAGATCATGCCGAACATCTTAGACTTGTGCTAGAAAAACTCAGAGAGCACCGCCTTTATGCCAAGTTCTCCAAGTGCGAGTTTTGGTTGCCAGAAGTGACCTATCTCGGCCACGTAATCTCTGGTAAGGGCATTGCTATCAACCCCGAAAGAGTTCAGGCCATTCTTGATTGGATTCTGCCTGAAACAGTTAAACAAGTTAGGAGTTTCCTTGGTCTAGCCAGTTATTGTTGCCGCTTTGTTGAAAACTTCTCTAAAGTGGCCAAACCTCTCACGGAACTTCTCAAGAAAGATAAAAAGTTTGACCGGTCCCCACAGTGTGAGCACAGTTTTCAGGAACTGAAAAGACGCTTGACTTCTGCTCCCGTACTTGTGCCACCGGATTTCACTAAGGACTTTGTTATCTATTGTGATGCCTCACGGCAGGGACTAGGTTGCATTCTTATGCAAGATCGCCATGCGATTGCCTATGCATCTCGACAGTTGCATCCACATGAGGAGAATTATCCTACACATGATCTAGAGCTTGCAGCCATAGTCTATGCACTTAAGACCTGGCGACATTACCTTCTTGGTAAACGTTGCGAGATTTACACCGATCACCAGAGTCTCAAATATATCTTCACCCAACCAGATTTGAACCTTAGGCAAAGACGTTGGTTGGAGTTGATCTCAGATTACGACTTAGGGATTACCTACACCCCAGGCAAGGGGAATGTCATGGCTGATGTGCTAAGTCGTAAGTCCTATTGCAACAATCTCATGTTGCAGCAGGGCCAACCACTTCTTCATGAGGAATTCTGTAAGCTTAATCTTCACATTGCTCCTCAAGGATTCCTTTCTACCTTGGTGGCGAAACCTACTCTTGTGGGTCATATCATAGAAGCCCAGAAGCATGATACGGGGATTACCCGGATCAAGAGAAACATTGCCAAGGGTATTACTGGTAGTTTCTCTATAGATAATCGAGGTGTTGTTTTCTTCGAGAACCGTCTGGTGGTTCCCAAGAAGCAACATCTTCGGTAGCTGATCCTTAAGGAGGCTCATGAATCTCCTCTCACGATTCATCCCGGTAGTACTAAGATGTATCAGGACCTACGCCAGAGGTTCTGGTGGACTAGGATGAAGAGAGAAATCGCTGAGTTCATTGCTAACTGTGACGTTTGTCATCGCGTTAAGGAAGAACATCAAAGACCTGATGGCACCCTTCAACCTTTAGCTATTCCTGAGTGGAAATGGGATAAAGTTGGTATGGACTTCATCACCGGTTTTCCCAGGACCAAGAAAGGGAATAACGCTATATTCGTAGTCATTGATCGTCTTTCCAAAGTGGCTCACTTCCTACCTGTTCGAGAGAGTATCACTGCTAGTCAGCTCGCTGACTTATATATTTCTCGAATAGTGTCACTTCATGGTGTTCCACTAGAGATCAATTCAGACCGTGGTAGTCTTTTCACTTCTCATTTCTGGGAGAGTTTCCAAACTGCCATGGGCACCCATCTTTCCTTCAGTACCGCTTTCCACCCTCAATCAAGTGGTCAGGTGGAAAGGGTCAACCAAATTCTTGAAGACATGCTTAGAGCTTGTGTTATCTCATTCGGTATGGATTGGGAGATGTGTCTTCCCTTCGCCGAGTTTGCTTATTGAAAGTGCGTTATATCGACTAGAGGGGGGGGGGTGAATAGGCGATTTTTATGAAAGTCTTCAAAACGTGGAAGTTATGAAGACAAACAGAATAGACAAGCCTATCACTATGCAGCGGAAGTTAGATTACACAAGGCAAGCCATGGTCAAGTATTCAATATAGTGAAAGCATAGTGACAAACAGCTTCAGTGTAATAAGGATCAGCTAGGAAGAAGTTATGAAGCCAAACAGATCATACAGTTATGTTGTGAAGACAGAAGATAAAGCAAGCATGCAATGGCTTCACAGTGTGTAACAGAAAGTAAAAGGAAGTGAAGATGAAACCAGTGACACGCTGAAGACAATGATTTGTTGGACCAGTTCCAGTTGCTGTGACAACTGTACGTCTGGTTGGAGCGGCTAGGTATTTAAACCAAAGGACACATAGTCTCGGACACCCAGTCCTGAACACGCAGCTCAGGACACCCAGTCCTCACCGTTTTCTCCTTGAGCCAAGGTCACACAGACCTCGCCCAATCACTCTGGTAAGTCTTCAAGGTAGACTCCCAAACCTTCATAGACTTCGTTCACTGGCAATCCACAATTTCTCTTAGATGCTCAGAACGCGACGCCTAACCGGCTGGAGGATGCACAGTCCTCAAGTGTAATAAGTCTTCAGATCACTCAGACACAAAGACTTAAATGATGCCCAATTTACTCTGGCTCTGGGTGGTTAGGGCTTTTCTCCTCGCAAGGAATTTTCTCTCAAAGGCTTCGAGGTGGGTTGCTCTCAAACGACAAAAGCCGTGCACTGAAATCTGAGCAGCCAACCGTTTATGGTTGTAGGGGTGGACTATTTATAGCCACTTGGCAACCCGACCTGATTTGTCCGAAATGACCCTGGGTCACTAAGGAACTGACACGTGTACCGACGGTCGGATTTCGAACTCACACGGCAACTTTACTTGGGCTACAAGTAAAGCTGACTTGTCTGACTCTAGACAAGATTTTCTCTCATAGTCTTCGCTCGAAGACATAGGATTTGAATTAGGCATCACTTCAGTCATCCTGATTGGTTCTCTTGGACCCCACTTAACAGTACGGTGGTTCCTATGACACAACATAAATGAAGTAAAACTATGAAGGATCTAAGTCTTCGAGTTCCATAAGCTTCATAGGGAGTCTTCACCTGTCATTGTCTTCAATATGAATATCTTCATAAACCACCATTGTCTTCAATGTCTTCGTACATTTTTAGGGGTCATCTCTGGTAGTGAAACCGAATCAATGAGGGACTTCTACCTGTGTTATCCTGCAATTCTCACAAACACATTAGTCCCTCAACTAGGTTTGTCGTCAATACTCCAAAACCAACTAGGGGTGGCACTAGATGCACTTACAATCTCCCCCTTTTTGGTGACTGATGACAAACTAGTTGAAGTTTTCAACGGGGAACATAATTTGTGAAATTGTATATGAATAGTCTTCATAAGCTGCAAGGGTTCCCCCTGAAGATGTGCATATAAGTAATTTGCTTCTTGAATGCAAATGCACATGGCAGGTTGTACTTGTGGAGATCCACTTCAACTTATGATGACAATCCACTATGCATGTTAGAGTATACGAAGATAATGACATGCATAATGGAAAATGGACGTCTGCAGAATGATCTAAGTGCGGAATTTATCATCGCACATGTGGAATTTATCTTCGCATAACAGAGTGACAAACAGGTAGCAGACGACCATCAAGGCTACGTGTTACAACTCAAAGAAGCAAATGTAGCAAAAACGAGAGTTGTAAGCACGAAGCAAAATGTAGCAAAAGATGAAAGGCACCAGCCCATAGTGACCCGCTTGAAGACTATAAACATCATATGCTTCTCCCCTTTTTGTCAGTGATGACCAGAAAGGTTTGAAGACATAGAGTTTTCTACGCGTTCCCAGGCGCAGCAGGGTCGGTGGAGTTGGGTGGCGGTGCAGACGAGCTTGGTGCAGATTCGACGCGAGCTAAAGTAGGTGGAGGTGATGTAGCATCGTCTTCTTCTTCTTCGATAATTCGTGCGGACACGGTGGCAGCAGAGGAAGAGAACTCTGAATCTTCAAGTGATGGTGTGCTTTGCATCACAGCTCTTCTAGGAGGTGTGGAGTCAAACTTGAATTGTTCTTTGAAGCCATCCTCTTGAAGTTCAGCTTCAGTGCACATCATGGTGAGGCCTTTCCAAGTGCGGCGACAGGTTTCGTGTGTGACGAATGCATTCTTGGTGGCCAGATTTCTGATGCGATTGACGTCTTGCATGATACTTCTCATCTGCCTCTTGAGCTAGTCGTGATGCCTATCTTGCTTTTGGTGAAGAGCCACAAGAAGTTCTCGGTCATTGAGTGCACGAGCGCGTTTCTTGGGTCTCGGTGCAGCTGTGCTGTCAGTGGATTCAGTTGATGCAGGGGCACGTGTGGTGCCAGCCATTGGATACACTCTTGAGATGGCTTCAACACCTTCATCATTCTGAGTGAAGCTCTGGTGTTCTGCATTCTGAAGACTTAATGATTGCTTGGCAGGCTCAGGATATATTGCTTCAGCAGAGGTGTCCACATCGGGTAAGAATATCCTATGGTTGCGGGCTAAGGGCTGATAGGAGATAGCAGAGTGAAGCTTGATCAGCCTCATAACCCAAGGAGCATAAAACTTCAAGCCAAATAAATCTGAGCCGGATGCCGCAAGCTGGCGTATGAAGAGATCCTGTGCGTTGAAGCATTTGCCATGCAGGATACAGAAGATGAGAGTCTTCATTGCACCTTCAACCTTGGAATATGGAGAGTGCCCCTTAATGGGCCATAGAGTCCGCCTGACGATGTGATATATGGTTCTGGGCAGGTACTCTAAGTCTTCAACGAAGAACTCAGTTGGATAAGGTGCATCGTGAGGCAATGGCTTCATCATTGAGAGCATCTGACTCATATTTGGCTCAGGCCGCTGGAATATGCTCGCAATTGCTTCAGCATGGAGTTGGCAGCCTTCTTCGAAGAGTTCGCCAGGAGTGGGTAGGCCGGTAAGCTCAATGATATCGAATGCATTAGCTTCATGATGGACATTGCCGGTCATCCACTCCAGGACCCAAGTCTTCGGATCTCTGTTATAGCCTGTGATATGCAGGGTGGCATAGAACTGGAGCAGAAGCTCTTCATTCTAGTGCTCTTCATCGGTGATAAACGGCAGCAGACCCACTTGCTTGAAGCAATCCAGTGCTTCTTCCAGACCAGGCAGACCAGCAACAGCTTCAACCTCAAGGCGCTGGTGAGGAAAGATGTGGCCTTGGTTGTATAGGATGCATGAATAATAGCTGCGTTGTGGGTAGCTCCAGAACCTATCTGATACAATCCGTTCCCTTGAATAAGGGTTCGTGGAGCTGTTGAAGAACGTATTATCTGCCCTGAAGCTATTGATGTTGAAGGAGCCAGGAGCTGATGCAGGACCTGGGAACCTTGGCAGTCATGGGATCGGCTTCTGGACCTGGGGCCTGTGCGCAACATGATAGTTGAATTGTGGACCGACAGCAGACTCAGGCACAGAAGGTTCAGGTGTAGTAGCTTCAGTGTCTCTTGAAGCTGTTGTTGGGAAGGGCTCCACAATTGCTTCAGTGTTGGTTGTGGCAGCCTCAACGTATTCAGCCTCAACACGTGTAGTGAGAGGGACGGATTCAAGTACGTTCTCCTGGAAAACTGCTTCTTGTTGGTGCGGGGGAGATGGAGCTTGAGGTTCTTCTTCAATATCTTCGGCGGATGCAGCCGGAATGTTGTCAGCAGCCTGAGCCCTTGGCCCTTTGCGAAGCCTACGGAATGTGGGCGACGCCGGTGGAGTTGAAGTGGGCTGGGGCTCATTATCTTCCTCCTGTGGGCGATCTACCCATGATGCATCTTGTGTGATTGGTGTCAATGGACGACCAATGCTGATCAGTTCGCTTGTCTCAAGCTGAGGAAGGGCTGTATCACCTTGTACATTGTCTTGGAGACCAATGTCTTCAGCAGCGTTGGGGTCGGCTGCTGGAATGTCTTCAGCGTGCGGAGCCTCTGTGAAAGCAGGCTCATGCACTGTCAACTGACGATCTTCGTCAGGATAGCGGACGGAGAGGGGTTCGACTATCAAGGGCTCTGTGGGAGCAGCCCGAGATTTCTTGGTCTTGCGCTTCTTGATGGTGGGGTCAGAAGGAGAGGCCTCAGAGTGTTTCCTCTTCCTTGCTTCAGCTTCGGCTGTCCGTGTCTTCTTGAGCTCTGAAGCGGTTGACCGGTTCTTTGGCTTCGAGCCAGTCGTAGCAGTGGGGAAGACAATCGGAACAGCTTCTTGCCTTGGTGCCTCTGGTTCAGCCACAGCAGGCTTCTTCTTTTTCTTCGCGGCCATCCTAGGGTCGATGCCGGGACGCCCAAGTGCCTTGCGCTTCTCGGCCTCATTGTAGGCCTGCACACAATGATCAGCCAGAGTCTTCATTTGCTCCCGCGAACTCTGAGCTTCTGCACGTTTCTTCAGAAAGTTTTCCTTTAACTCGTGCAACATGATCTTGAAGTCCTTGACTTCTTGGACGCTGAGCCTGGCCATATTCTGCTTGAACTGAGCCTTTTCAAAATCAATTTTCTGCTTCAGTTCAACAATGCGTTGGGCAATTGCAAGTTCTGAAGCAATAGCGCCTTGGAAGGCGATGCTGAGGCCAATGGGCAGCTGCAGATCATCGAAGCTGATATTTGGTGTAGCAAACCACTCATCGATGAAGTTGTGGATGATTGCTACATCAAACAGAGGCAGATTGTTGAAGATTTCAGCCTCCTCCTTGCTCTTGATGAGCTGCTCAAGAGCGTCATCTCCAAGATCTTCGTCGCAGGACAGATCAATGGTTTCGCTGCGCAGAATGGCAGTAGCTGTGAGCTCTTTGCCTGTGTATGGCTGAGGCTTCTTTGCTTCCTGGGGCTTGGAGACTCGAGATAAGTCTTCAGACTGCGCACTGGCTTCAGGAGGCGCAGTTGCCAATGGCTTCGCCCTTGAGATTTTGGGTGAAGGGATCTGCTTTGAAGCTTTTGGCTTCTTTGCCTGCTTTGGCTTCAGTGCAGCAGGCGCTTCATCAGATTCTGAGTCAGCAGGAGGGTCATTGACAGTAGTCCCTTGGACTAAGATGCGGGTGATGAGGCCCTCAAGATTTGCATACGGACCGATGATATTGGGGTCGGTCTCACGTGTGCCATCTGCCCTTGGTGCGGAGGGACCAGGGTTGAAGTCTAAACCCAATTTCTTCTTGTTGTGCTTCGCTGACCTCTGGGCAAACTGGAAGTTGCGCTTGAACAGATTGTCGTCAAGACACCAGAGTAGTGACGACGGATGAGCATCAGCAGGCTGCGGTCCTCTGACCATGCATGGATAGAAGCCTTGAGCAATGGCTTCGTCTCTGGACCTGGGCACGAGATTTTTGTATAGTATGTCTCCCCATGGTCTCTTGATGGCGCTTTTCTCAGCGTACTCCTTGGTGACGAAGCGGTATTGGAACCATTGCTCCGCCCAATAGCGTCGAACCCATTGGATTCGTGTCATGCGTTGATTGTAATCCTCTTCAGGATCTGTATTGTACAGCTCTAAGAGGTCATCGAGCAGATCTCTTGATGTTTCCCCTCGACTCTTTCTGCCACCTTTCATTGCTGGTTTTTCTGCTGCCATGAAGCTTAACTTGGAAGGCTTCAAAACGTTCAAAGGCTTCAAAGGTTTTCTTTTGCTGGACCAACAGGAACTGGCTTCAGGAGAATTGATGTGACGCTGTAAGAACTCTGCAAATGAATGCAGACTATGAGAACCAAAAGATTCTCCCACGTACATGTACCTGTGACAGCATTAAGGTGCGAGGGAAGGGGAAGAGGTCATATGCATTCTCAGAAGATTTTGAAGATAAATCAGTTTAGAAGATATTGACCTTATCATGCGAAGACATTCACTTATAGAAAAGAAGTTGGTTCCAGATTTGTACGAACCTATAGATCAGTACAAGTGAGGAATCTAACTACTTCATGAAGCACAAGTGAATATACTAGGCAAGTTATGAGATGCAGACTGAGACAGTTCTAACTTGTGTGAATAGAAACTTCTTATGGCAGAAAGTGACCGAACTATAGGATCAAAAGAGGCTGTAAAAAGAGGTTTTATTTACCACACTTGGAACTGCTAGACGGAGTGGGAGATGAGGCCGAGCAGTTCGATCCTCCATGCCCTAACTTGGCGACGGAAGACACCTACGGCAACGGTGGAGAGAGTGATGTCCGCGGTCGGCGTGAAAACGGCGTCGGAGAGGTTGCGGCAGTGAAGCGCTTTGTTGCCGGCGTCGTCGAGAGCTAGCGGTGGCGCTAGGGTTCGTGCGAGGGTGGAAGAAGAGATAATGACCGCAGTGAATCGTGTATTTATAGGGATAGAGGCGGCACTGCGCTATTACTCAGGTGCCCCTGGCGATTCGCATCTGAACAGCACGTGGCCATCATGCGGTATTTTGGGGGCAGTTCCACATCCCACGCACGCCTTGATTGTCGGGTGTCGTTCCTACTTCTCCGGATTTCTTGTTGATGAAAAAGCATTGAAAACGGTTTTAAAGTTTGTCTCTGTGTCTTCTGCTGACAAGGATGCAGTGAAGACATTCGACAGTTTCAATAGAATGCATACGACTTGGAGAGATAGAGTTTGAGGTAGGAAGCATGGAGAGGTTAGGGTCCGATCACATTCACTTAGTTCAAAAGATTCAAACAAGAAGACATAGCTGTAAGTGAATGCTGTAGAGGACAGAACATCAGTATATATATATATATATATATATATATATATATCTATATAATTAACGCAGTGAAGATAATCATGAAGACAAATTGATTGAAGCCAAACCAAATGTGAAGACATTGCGAGGTAACGCCATGAGTGAAACACTTCAAATAGAACGTTTGGTGGTGGCGTTACCCACTGTATAGGAAGTATTAGACTTAGACACGGCGCACAATTACCGTGGCGCTCCGAAGTCAAATTCCATGTTAATGTATTCACACTTAGAATGTATGTCTTCATTGATTGAAGATATACGTTACTTCGTGTGTTGCACATCTAAGTCATCAACATGCATAAGTGTTAGGATGTGTGCCTGATCACAGGACATTTGAGGATTCCAAGATATTTAGCTCACACCGTAACTTGCAAAATCTCCTCATCCAAGGGCTTGGTGAAGATATCTGCCAATTGCTCTTCAGTGTTGACGTGTATGATATCAATATCTTCCTTTGCAACATGATCTCTGAGAAAATGATGACGAATTTCAATGTGCTTTGTCTTCGAGTGCTGAACTGGGTTGTTGGCGATCTTGATGGCGCTTTCATTGTCGCAGTAAAGTGGCACTTGCTTCAGATGAATGCCATAATCCTTGAGGGTTTGCTTCATCCATAGAAGCTGAGCGCAGCAGGATCCAGCAGCAACGTATTCAGATTCAGCAGTGGAGAGAGATACACAGTTCTGCTTCTTTGAAGACCAACATACAAGTGATCGGCCCAGAAAGTGACATGTGCCTGACGTCGATTTCCGATCAACCTTGTCACCAGCGTAATCAGCATCCGAGAATCCAACCAGATCAAACTCTGAGCCCTTTGGATACCATAACCCTAGAGTTGGGGTGTGAGCCAAATATCGAAGAATCCGCTTCACAGCTAAGTGATGCGACTCCTTTGGTGCCGCTTGGAATCGAGCACACATGCAAACACTGAGCATAATATCTGGCCTAGATGCACATAAATAAAGCAAAGAACCAATCATGGAGTGGTATACCTTTTGATTGAACTCTTTACCATTGTCGTCGGGACCCAGATGATGTTTGGCTGGCATTGGTGTTGTGAAGCCTTTGCAGTCTTGCATACCGAACTTCTTCAGGCACTCTTTAAGATATTTCTCTTGAGATATGAAAATGCCATTGCGTTGTTGCCGTATTTGAAGACCGAGGAAGAACTTCAGCTCCCCCATCATGGACATCTGATATTGCTCTTGCATCATATAGCCAAACTCTTCACTGTACTTCTGATTTGTGCAGCCGAAGATGATGTCATCCACATATATTTGGCACACGAACAGTTCACCATCATATGTCTTCGTGAAGAGTGTGGGATCTAAGGAACCAGGTATGAAGCCTTTGCTCTTCAGGAAGTATTTGAGTGTATCATACCAGGCCCGAGGGGCTTGTTTGAGGCCGTACATTGCCTTATTGAGCTTGTACACCATGTCAGGATGTTTTGGATCTTCAAACCCTGGTGGTTGTGCGACATACACTTCTTCTTCAATTTTGCCATTGAGAAAGGCACTCTTCACATCCATTTGATACAGAATTATGTTGTGATGATTTTCATAGGCCAGCAGTATGCGTATGGCTTCAAGTCTAGCCACAGGAGCAAATGTTTCATCAAAGTCAATGCCTTCCACTTGAGTATATCCTTGAGCAACGAGGCGAGCTTTGTTTCTGATGATCTGTCCATGCTCATCTTGCTTGTTGCGGTATATCCATTTTGTGCCTATTATGTTATGCTTCCGTGGATCAAGAAGCTTAACCAGTTCCCATACATTGTTCAGCTCAAACTGTTGAAGCTCTTCTTGCATAGCTTGAATCCATTCAGGTTCCATAAAGGCTTCTTCAACTTTCTTGGGTTCTGAGATTGAGACGAATGCGAAGTGCCCACAGAAATTTGCCAGTTGAGTTGCCCTTGAACGAGTGAGGGGACCAGGTGCATTGATGCTATCAATTATTCTGTCAATCTGCACTTCATTAGCAACACGAGGATGTATAGGGCGAAGACTTTGCTCTTGCTGATCTGTGTTGTCATTTGGAGGTATATCTTCAGGCTGAGTATTGTCTTCATGTGGATCAGGTGCTGAGATGATAAGTTCTTCTTCAGGATGAGCTTCAGAAGGTACAATCTCTCCAGTTCCCATAAGCTTGATTGATTCACTAGCTGGAACTTCATCTAGCACATTTGGCAATTGCTCTCTTTGTGATCCATTGGTTTCATCGAACCGCACATCCACTGTCTCAACCGCTTTGTAGTGGAAGAGATTGAAGACTCTGTAGGAGTGCGAATCCTTTCCATATCCAAGCATGAATCCCTCATGTGCCTTTGGTGCAAACTTTGAGGTGTGGTGTGGGTCCTTGATCCAGCATCTTGCACCAAATACTCTGAAGTAACTGACATTTGGCTTCTTGCCAGTTAGGAGTTCATAAGATGTCTTGTTCAGAAGCTTGTGAAGATAAACACGGTTGATTGTATGGCATGCAGTGTCAATAGCTTCAGTCCAGAATTTTCTTGGAGTCTTGTATTCATCTAGCATTGTTCTGGCCATCTCAATGAGTGTTCTGTTCTTGCGTTCGACGATGCCATTTTGCTGTGGCGTGTAAGGAGCTGAGAATTCATGAGTGATGCCCAATGTATCAAGATATGTGTCAAGGCCAGTGTTCTTGAATTCAGTGCCATTGTCACTTCAGATGTGCTTTATCTTGGCACCATAATTGTTCATGGCTCGATTTGCAAAGCGTCTGAAGACATCCTGCACTTCAGTCTTGAAAAGGATTATGTGCACCCAGGTATATCTAGAATAATCATCAACAATTACGAAGCCATAGAGACAAGCAGTAGTGGAAAAAGTTGAGTAGTGAGTGGGACCAAAGAGATCCATGTGAAGCAGTTCAAAGGGTCGAGTAGTGGTCATGATTGTCTTCGAAGGATGTTTTGCCCTTGTCATCTTCCCTGCTTCACAGGCACCGCATAAGTGATCTTTCTTGAACTTGATGCCCTCGATGCCTATGACATGCTTCTTCTTTGCAAGGGTGTGAAGATTCCTCATGCCAGCATGTCCAAGCCTCCGATGCCAAAGCCAGCATTCTGAAGCCTTTGCCAAAAGGCACACTGCAAGTTGTGGCCCTGCTGAGAAATCTACCACATAAAGATCATCTTTCCGCTACCCTTCAAACACTAGAGACTTGTCAGATTCCATTAGTACCAGGCAACGATATTTTCCAAATATTACGACCATATTCAAATCGCAAAGCATTGAGACAGACATTAAGTTGAAGCCAAGGGATTCAACAAGCATGACTTTATCCATGTGTTGATCCTTTGAAATTGCAACTCTACCTAGACCCAATACCTTACTTTTACCAGTGTCAGCAAATGTGATGTGACTCTTGTCGGATGGACGTAAGGTTGAGTCCATAAAGAGGCTTCTTTTGCCAGTCATGTGATTTGTACACCCATTATCAATAATCCATTCTGAAGACTCTGAAGACGCTGGTGTCGTACCCTACAGTGCAGTTAGGGGGATAGGCTTCACGAAGAGAATTGTGAAGCAAAAACATTTGACGAACCAGTGGGTTATGAAAACTTAGATCCAAATTAGAACTAATAGGGAGAGTTGCATGCGATTCAGGAACGAAATACATAGTGATACCATTAGGGCATTTTATCTTGCGCCCTGCAAGATTTTTAAGGTCCCCAGCAATAGCGTCAGAAGATTTTGTTTTTCTGCTGGAGACCTTTCCCTGCAAAAGAGAGTTAAGCTTTCTTAACCACCCACATCCTCAAGGGTGGCTTAGAAGCAATAAGTCCGAGTGCAGCATCTGAGAACTTTGGCTTTGGAGCCCTAGCAAATAGTCTAGCAGGGGGGCAATAGTAATCATAAGAATAGGCAGAATAGTTCTTATTCATATGAACATGGCGGTTTGATGAACCGTTCTCATATTCATATGCCTGATTATGGTTTCCCTGCAAAACATTTGCGTTAGTGCGACTCTGGTGAGTCTTCTGTCTGTATGAAGCCTTTGGACCATATGAAGCCTTTGGTCTGAGGTTTGTCTTCTTCATGTGAGGTGTCATGAAGACATTCACAGGAAGATTTTCCATACATGTTTTCGGAACCCAGATCTTCTTCATAGGCGACCCATTCCTACAGTTAGTACCAATGTACCTGGCAAACACTTCACCATTCTGATTCTTAAACAGTTTATAGTTTGCATCAAAGGATTCATCAATGATAATGGGGTTAGCACAAGTGAAGCCAGATAAATTTGATGGATTGGCTGAGGATTCCTTTGCAGCAACCCATGTGGTTTTGGGGTACTGCTCAGGTTTCCAGTAAGAGCCATCTGCATTTATTTTCCTTGTGAACCCAACACCCTCTTTCCTAGGGTTTCGGTTCAGAATCTGCTTCTTAAGGACATCACACAATGTCTGATGCCCTTTAAGACTTTTGTACATCCCTGTTTCAAGCAATGTCTTCAACCTAGCATTCTCATCAGCAATAGTAGTGGTATCCTCAGCAGAGGGGTTAGTTACCACTTCAACAGTTGAAGATAGTGCAACAGCAGTAGCCATGGAACATTCAGCAATAGAGGTAGCATTATCACGCTCAATGCATTTAAGGCATGGTGGTTCAAATCCTTCCTGAGCGGAACTGATCTGTTCGGCTCGAAGTGACTCGTTTTCCTTTTGAAGATCTTCATGATCCGCTCTCAACTTCTCAAGATCTTGCTTCTTTTGAAGATAATCATAGGAAAGCTTTTCATGAGTAGTTGAGAGAGTCTCAAGACGATCTTCAAGTTCCTGATACTTAACATGAAGATTTTTTATGTCTTCAATTAAGGATTCAGAACGAGTCATTTCAGCACCCAACAGATCATCGCTTCTGTCTAACAGTTTTTGAATATGTTCCATAGCCTTTTGTTGTTCAGTTGCAATTTTAGCAAGTGTTTTGTAGCTGGGTTTTGAATCACAATCAGAGTCATTGTCACTGGATGTTTGATAGTGAGTAGTGCGTTTGGTTACCTTGGCACCACGGGCCATGAAGCAGTAGGTAGGAGTGGAGTCGTCCTTGTCATTTGCATCGGTGTTGGTGATGAGGTCATTGTCTTCAGTGTTGAAGATGGACTTGGCGACGTATGCTATAGCCAGACTCGCAATGGCAGAATCAGACTCCTCCTCAGACTCCACCTCTGCCTCCTCAGAAGCGGATTCCTCCTCTGAATCCATTTCCTTGCCAACAAACGCACGAGCCTTGCCAGTTGAGCTCTTCTTGTGTGACGAAGACTTTGAGGAAGACTTGGATGACGACTTTGAGTATTTCTTCTTCTTCTTGTCATCAGAGTCATATTCCTTGCTCTTCTTCTTCTTTCTGTTCTCATTGTCCCACTATGGACACTCAGAGATGAAGTGTCCAGTTTTCTTGCACTTGTGACATGTTTTCTTCTTGTAGTCATGAGCAGAAGCTTCATCATTCCTTGAGCTTGATCGTGAAGACTTTCTGAAGCCTTTCTTCTTGGCGAATTTCTGGAACTTCTTCACTAGCATTGCAAGTTCCCTTCCAATGTCTTCAGGATCATCAGAGCTGCTGTCAGATTCTTCTTCAGATGAGGACACAGCTTTTGCCTTCAAGGCACGAGTTCGCCCATAGTTTGGACTGTAGATATCTCTTTTCTCAGAAAGCTGAAACTCATGTGTGTTGAGCCTCTCAAGTATGTCAGACGGATCGAGTGTCTTGAAGTCTGGACGTTCTTGAATCATCAGGGCTAGGATGTCAAACGAACTGTCAAGTGATCTCAGCAGCGTCTTGACGATTTCATGTTTGGTGATCTCAGTGGCGCCGAGGGCTTGAAGCTCATTTGTAATGTCAGTGAGCCGGTCAAATGTGTGCTGGACATTCTCATTGTCATTTCGCTTGAAGCAGTTGAAGAGGTTGCGAAGAACACTGATTCTCTGATCTCTCTGGGTTGAGATGCCTTCATTGACTTTGGAGAGCCAGTCCCAGACCAGCTTGGATGTCTTCAAGGCACTCACACGGCCGTACTGTCCCTTGGTCAGATGACCACAGATGATATTCTTGGTAGTAGAGTCCAGTTGAGTGAACTTCTTGACATCAGCAGCAGTGACACCTTCTCCAGCCTTGGGAACGCCATTTTTGACGACATACCATAGGTCGACGTCAATGGCTTCAAGATGCATGCGCATCTTATTCTTCCAGTAGGGATATTCAGTTCCATTGAAGACGGGGCACGCAGCAGAGACTTTAATTATCCCTGCAGTTGACATAGCTAAAACTCCAGGTGGTTAAACCGAATCACACAGAACAAGGGAGCACCTTGCTCTGATACCAATTGAAAGTGCGTTATATCGACTAGAGGGGGGTGAATAGGCGATTTTTATGAAAGTCTTCAAAACGTGGAAGTTATGAAGACAAACAGAATAGACAAGCCTATCACTATGCAGTGGAAGTTAGATTACACAAGGCAAGCCATGGTCAAGTATTCAATATAGTGAAAGCACAGTGACAAACAGCTTCAGTGTAATAAGGATCAGGTAGGAAGAAGTTATGAAGCTAAACATATCATACAGTTATGTTGTGAAGACAGAAGATAAAGCAAGCATGCAATGGCTTCACAGTGTGTAACAGAAAGTAAAAGGAAGTGAAGATGAAACCAGTGACACGCTGAAGACAATGATTTGTTGGACCAGTTCCAGTTGCTGTGACAACTGTACGTCTGGTTGGAGCAGCTAGGTATTTAAACCAAAGGACACACAGTCCCGGACACCCAGTCCTGAACACGCAGCTCAGGACACCCAATCCTCACCGTTTTCTCCTTGAGCCAAGGTCACACAGACCTCGCCCAATCACTCTGGTAAGTCTTCAAGGTAGACTCCCAAACCTTCATAGACTTCGTTCACTGGCAATCCACAATTTCTCTTAGATGCTCAGAACGCGACGCCTAACCGGCTGGAGGATGCACAGTCCTCAAGTGTAATAAGTCTTCAGATCACTCAGACACAAAGACTTAAGTGATGTCCAATTTACTCTGGCTCTGGGTGGTTAGGGCTTTTCTCCTCGCAAGGAATTTTCTCTCAAAGGCTTCGAGGTGGGTTGCTCTCAAACGACAAAAGCCGTGCACTGAAATCTGAGCAGCCAACCGTTTATGGTTGTAGGGGTGGACTATTTATAGCCACTTGGCAACCCGACCAGATTTGTCCAAAATGACCCTGGGTCACTAAGGAACTGACATGTGTACCAACGGTCGGATTTCGAACTCACACGGCAACTTTACTTGGGCTACAAGTAAAGCTGACTTGTCTGACTCTGGACAAGATTTTCTCTCATAGTCTTCGCTCGAAGACATAGGGTTTGAATTAGGCATCACTTCAGTCATCCTGACTGGTTCTCTTGGACCCCACTTAACAGTACGGTGGTTCCTATGACACAACATAAATGAAGTAAAACTACAAAGGATCTAAGTCTTCGAGTTCCATAAGCTTCATAGGGAGTCTTCACATGTCATTGTCTTCAATATGAATATCTTCATAAACCACCATTGTCTTCAATGTCTTCGTACATTTTTAGGGGTCATCTCTGGTAGTGAAACCGAATCAATGAGGGACTTCTACCTGTGTTATCCTGCAATTCTCACAAACACATTAGTCCCTCAACTAGGTTTGTCGTCAATACTCCAAAACCAACTAGGGGTGGCACTAGATGCACTTACACTTATAACAACAGCTACCAATCCAACCTCAAGAAAGCTCCTTTTGAGGTTCTGTATGGACGAAGATGTCGAACACCCTTGAACTGGTCATAAATCGGTGAAAGACAATTCTTTGGACCGGATATGATCCAGGAGGCAGAAGAGCAAGTTCGCATCATTCGTGAGAATTTGAAAACAGCCCAATCTCGTCAAAAGAGCTAGTATGACCATCGTCATAAGGAAGTGGCTTATGAAGTTGGCGACAAGGCTTACCTTCGGGTTACTCCTTTGAAGGGTACCCATCGTTTCGGTATCAAGGGCAAGTTGGCTCCTCGTTACATTGGTCCCTTTCGCATACTCGCTAAACGTGGAGAGGTTGCCTACCAGTTGGAACTACCCCCACATCTTTCTCGAGTACATGATGTCTTCCACGTCTCTCAACTCAGGCGTTGCTTCTCAGATCCCATCCGCGGAGTGGACCACGAAACGCTTGATCTCCAAGATAACCTCACATATCGAGAGTACCCTGTTCGCATTCTTGATCAAGCAGAGCGTGTTTCTCGACGTCAGAACATCAAGTTTCTCAAGGTTCAGTGGTCTCATCATTCTAAGAGAGAAGCTACCTGGGAGCGAGAAGATCGTCTTCGACTGGAGTACCCCACCTTCTTTCCGTCGACCCCTGAATCTCGGGACGAGATTCTTTCAAGTGGGGGTGAGTTGTCACATCCCTAGTTCTGGTATGCTCAAGGCTAGCTAGACATGTGTGCATCATGTTTAAATTTTATTTAAATTTGAAATGGGGATTTGTGAAACCCTCAGAAATCATTTCTGGAAATGACCCAGATAAAAATTGTTTGAATTTGGCCCAAGAAAATGTTCCTGATTTTCTCTAAAAATATTGGCCAGAGGTAAAATCCCAACCAATATTTTTGGGAGCTCAGAAGTATTTATTTTTGGCCATTTGAGTTAATCCAGTAATTATTTGCGTTGGATAAATATTTTATTATATATGAAATATTGTCCAATAATTCTGATTTTTACTGTGGGGCTTTGGAATAATCCAATTAAGTTCCTACATTAATTTTCAGAAGGAAATAAAATGATTTAGTATTTTTATTAAATCAAAACAAATGTCAGAAAATAGAAAAGAGTTAAAGTATGGGAAAACCTTACCTGGGCTTCTTACCTGGCGCCTCAGCCGGCCCAGTGGTGCGGCCCACTGGCCCAACCGCCAGCCGTCGTCCTCCTGGCGACGACAGAAGGATGGGGCACACGCCCGACGTGCGCGGCCACGCAGCCGGCCGTGGCCACGTCTCCCCGCCATCTCCTGCTTCTCCCCCTCATCGCCTGGATGCCCCGCGCAACGCCACGCACCGCCCCGCACCTCTCTCCCTCTCCCTCGCTCTCCCTCCTCCCCTGGATTCCTCCCTCTCCCCGCGCCCGAAGCGCCGCCGTCGCCACCGGCCACCGTTGCCGTAGCCACCGCCTCCCCCGCGCCCTCTCCCTGTGCTCAAAAGTTCCGCCACATCACCGGCTACCTCTGCGTCAAGACACGCACCTCGGGAGGCCCTGGAGCGCCGCCATCACCGTCGTCTTCACTTCCGGCCACCGGCGATCGCCCACGCCGTTCTGCTCGCGTTCGACCTCCTCTGAGCTCGCCGAAGACCTCGACGGATCCACTATGAGCTCCTGCATCAGAACCCCCTCTCCCGAGCTCAATTACGCCCTCTAGTTGTGCCAGCCGCCGTACCCGAGCGCCGCCGTCCGCCATGGTCGTTGCTCTGGCAGCCACCGTGCATCTCCGCTCAGGCTTGTGGCTCCGGCATGCTCCTGGAGCAACGACGAGTCCAACGCATCCCCTAACTAGCTCCCCCGTGCGCTGGAACCACGCGCCCGCACTTGCCCGAACTCCGGCCGCCGCCCCGAGCTTCGCTCCGGCGAGCTCCGGCCATCCCCGCTGCTGCTGCATGCCGCCCTGGATGCGGGCGAGCCTTAGCTCCTCGCCCGTGGTCTCCGCCGCCCTAATGGTCGCCAGAGGGCGAATCCCACGCCCTCCGCCGCGTCTGCTGCCGCCGGCGGCTAAACGCCGGCGCGTTAGCCCCAGTTGACCAGGGGGTTTGACCTCCCCTGGCTCAATGACAGGTGGGGCCCGGCCCTGCTAATTCTAGTTTAGGATTAGATTAAAAATTAATTAACCTCTGTTAATTAACCAGGACACTGACGGGTGGACCCCACGTGTCAGATTTGACCTAGACAGCCGCGTTGACCCGCTGATGTAGTGATGACATCATGCTGACGCAGTTATTCTTTTTCTGGAATTATTTTTAAACAGGAAATTCCAGAAAATGTTCTAAACTTCAAAAAATCATAGAAATTCAACCGTAGCTCAGATTGAAATAATTTATATATGAAAAATTATCAGAAAAATTCAATCTATCCATCTGTACCATTTTCATGCATGACAAACAAACTTATACATGCTGTATATGAGGAATCATATAAATGGCATTTATAAAGAGTTAATTTAGAGTTGCATTTGAACCTTGGGTTCAAATGAACCTCTTCCAAATAGAATGCTAAATGCATTAGCTCAAAACAACATCACATCTTCATGCCTGTTCATGCATCATATTGCCGCATATGCTTGTGTATTGATTGTCGACACCGTTCATTCTCGATAGGTCCTGCTCCGGAGACCGATCCAGAGTACCTATCTGTGGAGCAGTGCCCCCCTGTTGATCTACCAGGCAAGCAACCCCCCCTTGTTCATTCCGATACAATCCCACTCTCTCGCTCCTGCTCTCTTTTATTGCATTAGGACAACAACGATTCAACTGCTACTTTATGCTGCGGTAGTTGAACCCATTCCTCTGCATGACCTGTCATTGCCACAGTAAATAGTTGAAACCCACTAGCATGTGTAGGAGTTGATTAAGCCATGTGGTGTTCCTACCATGCCATGCCTGCTATTGCTTAGAGTTGTGTCGGGTCTGATTCAATGGGAATGGATTGGTGTGTTATGCTATGTTCTGATGCTGAGAGTTAAGCGTGTAAACACGATTTGGTAAAGGTAGCGGTGAGAGGCCATGTAGGAGTACATGGTGGGTTGTCTCATTGGGACCGTCCTTAAGAACCGAGTTCTGTGTAAGTTGTCCAATGACTAGCTACTACCACACATTGGGTTCTGGTAACTCAACCCCTTTTGACTTATTAACCAACTTGATCTCTGTCCAGGAGTTGCAACTAGTTTCTGGTGTTTGTAGGTAGTGCTATTTTCTACCGAGTGGCACCCGACAGGGTGGGCTTGGGACAGACTAGGTACAAGTGGCACGGTGTACCAGGTGGCACCCGGATGGTGGGCTTGGGAACCCTGCTCGCATCGTTTGGGGCCGTGAGCGACACCCCGGCCGGATCTCCTTGCGGATGGAACCCGAATAGGCGATAAAACTGGATTAGAGTCTTGTGTGGTTAGTCAGGTCATGGCCGACACCCTCGCCAGGCTTTCGCTTGAAGGTTGTCGAGATACATGACGTGTACATGGTGATAAGTGGTGAGAGCGTGTGTGAAGAAGTACACCCCTGCAGGGTTATCATGATCTATTCGAATAGCCGTGTCCTCGGTTATGGACTTCTTGGATGCTTACGTGGTACATAGACAACTTAAAGTGGATACTCTAAAATGCTAAGACAAGTGTGAGTGCTATGGATGGCCTTCTCGTAGAGAGACGGGGATGAATCCATAGTAGCGTATCGATGTGGTGATTAGTGGACTCGTGTGCGCTGCCTCACCTCGAAGAAGTTTCTCATAGTCGTAGAACAGGATAGCCACTGAGTCAAAGCTGGCTTGCTGCAACTAAACCCCACTTCACCTTCTTGATACCAATGCATGTATGATAGGATCTGATGTAAGTCTTGCTGAGTACCTTTGTGCTCACGTTTGCTTTATTTATGTTTTGTAGATGAGACATCTGTCTTACTAGTAGTTCTGCTTGGACTTCGACGAGTAGCTTGTTACCTCAGCTACGATCTTGTACCCTTGGGAGGGTCTTGTAGATAGTCAGGCTTCTCAGCCCTTTTCTTTTGTAGTTGTCTGTACTCAGACATGTAATGCTTCCGTTGCTTGTATGCTCTGAATGTTGGGTCATGTGACCCCTGTTTGTATTTATGCTATGTGGCTCTCCTGAGCCTTTATCTATATGAGTTTGCGTTATGTTGTGATGCCATGTTGTACAGCACATACTTGCATGTTATGCGTACGTGTGACATGTATTGCTATGTGTGGGATCCGACAATCTAGTTGTTTATCCTTGGCAGCCTATCATATGGGGAAATGTAGGCTAGTGCTTTCTGAGCGATAGTAGTCCGCTACAGCCCGGTTCACCGGAGTCCTGCGAGCCCAGCACTACTGCTTAGGACACTTGACTGGCCGGCATGTGTTTCACTTTGTTCCTGTGTCTGTCCCTTCGTGGAAATGTCACGCGGTGACAACCGGAGCCCTGCCTAGCCTGCTACAGCCCAGGTTCCCCGGAGTCCTGTTAGCCCAGTGCTACAGCCGGATTCACACGCTGCTGACCGACACGCTCGATGTGAATCATGTATGCATGTTCCCATAGGTTAGTGCCGCTTTGGGTTCACGACTAGCCATGTCGGCCCGGGTTCTCTGTCATATGGATGCTAGCGACACAATCATATACGCGAGCCAAAAGGCGCAAACGGTCTCGGGCCAGGGTAAGGCGACACCCGTGGGGATACCGTGCGTGAGGCCGCAAAGTGATATGAGGTGTTACCGGCTAGATCGATGTGATTTGGAATCGGGGTCCCGACACCTTGGACTTCTTCGGCCGGCTGCCGAAGAGGACTGACGCGGCCCGACGCTTCTGTGCGCCGCTGCTGACCGCCAGCGCGGTAGACGAGCCCGCGCCTTGGTGGTCGGGCACCGGCTGGCGTCGCGGGGCGACTTCGACTTCGGCATCATCCAGCTAGTCCTCAAAGCCGGGAGTAAGCCCTGTGCCTCTGGGCTCATCGTTTTCCCCCACGACGGCGTCTTCCATGGCGGCTGCTCCCAAATCCGAGTCATCGACGTCATCCACCGTGCGGTCGGGGATGTACTGGCGATCTGCCCCTGCTGCCCCGGTCGACGGCGGAAGGAGGGGGTTCTGCTAAAGAGAACCGACTGATCAGAAGCCAGCCATCATGAGGCCGGCTACCAAAAAAAAAGAAGAAAGAGAGGAAAGCTTACCACGGGCGGAGGGTTGGCGCGAGAATACGGCGCCTTGCCGTATCGCCAGTCCTCGGCGAGCTTACAATTGGGGATATAATTCACCATGTACGACACCTCCGCATGAGGCATCTCCCTGGTGCTCAGCCGGCTTGGGTCGAAGCGGCCGCTCATCTGACACATCATGTGGGGCCGGCTTTGGAGAGGAAGTAGCCGGTGTTCCATGAAGGCGGCCACCAAGTCGGCACCAGTCAGGCCTTCTGACTGGATCATCACCCGAAGCCAGGAGACGGCTGCGTTCCCGGCTTGAGACAGTGACCTGGACCGGAAACTCCAGGAGGGTTGCCTCCCAACCGGCGGGCCGGCTACGTAAGCCGGCAAGTTGACGTGGTCTCCTTGCCGGGCGATGCTCTTCACGTAGAAGTACGACCTCTGTCAGAGCTTCACCGACTGGATCAGGGGGATGGACGGGAACGGATTGTTCTCGCCCGACCTCCTCATGGCGATGTAGGCCCCGCAGGGAGCAGGCACGCCTGCGACGACGGTGCCGAGTTTTCTCTGGAAGAATTCCCCCCAGAGCTCCAGCATGGGGAGCACTCCCAAGAAACCTTCGCAGAGAGAGACGAAGGCCGACAGCAGCATCACTGCGTTGGGCGTGAGGTGATGCAGCTAGAGATTGTAGAATTCAAGGAAGGAGCGCAGGAACCCGCTCGCTGGAAGGCCGAAGCCGCGCAGGAAGTGCGAGCGGAAGACGAGCCGCTCACCCTCCTCCGGTGCCGGCGGGATCTCCTCCTCTGGCGCTAGGCGGACCCGTACGAGGTTGGCGTCAGGCAGGCGCCAAGTCAGGCAGAGGAACACAACGTGGTCCTCATGGACATTGGAGCCGTCCCACGAGCTCGACAGCGCCATGGGTGCGAGACGATGTGGCGGCGCGGCGGCGTGGCAGCGCGGCGGCGCTGAGACGAGAACCTGCGGTGGCAGCGAGAGGAAGAAAGGAAGACGAGGAGGGGCGGAGTGAGAGAGAGCGAGCGAACCTCTGTCTCTCCCCCTCCCCCTACTTATAGGCTCACGTGGCGGAGCCGAGGAGGCGCGGCGTGGGGAAACGTGGCGATCGATCGTGCCCACTCCCCCACGTCCCGCGTTTATTGCGCCTTAGCGGCGAAATAGAATCGCCACGGGAAGGCGAGCGGTCCACCTGGGCCGCAGAAGATCAGCGCTCGGGCCGAGGCCTAGGAGTGGCGGGCCCGGGCCTGCAGCGGCGTCCCGTCGCGCGCGTGCACTGGCAGGGCTTCTCTGCCACGTGGCCCGCGGGGGGGGGGGGGGGGGCCAACACGCGGGTCAACCACTTTCCCACCTGCAAGACACAAAGCTCTCTAAAGACGGCACACACCAGCAAAGCCGGTTCCTCAGGGTAGGAAGTTGACCAAGCTTCTCATCCCTCTGCCCGCCTCGAAGCTCGCTCAGCTTCGGGGACTACTGTCAGAGTAAATAGCCATGGGTAGCCTAGTCGGCTTCCCCTGGCCCTTCTGAAAAATTACGAGCCCGTCCGGCTCTCAAGAATCCAAGACGGGGGCCGCCTTCCCCTTGCTGGCTGTCACCCTGGCCGGCTTTTGGAGGGCGGCCCGACTTTAGCCCTCGCGAAAAAGGCCACGGGAGGGCCGGCTTCAAGAACCCGGCCTCGAGAAGGCCGACTCCAAGAAGCCGGCTCCCACAAAGCGGCCGAGACCGCACCCTCAAAGTTTGCATCCACCTAACGGTGGCGTGACGGGGCGTGGCTATAGTGAAGCCTGCCACCCCCAAATCCCGGAGCACGACCGACACAGTGCGCCGTAAACTGGGTATTGTCTTTCTCATTCCTGTACTGGATCCACGTTGGGAGGATACGTGCATGACACCTAACGGCAATGGCTGCCTCTAATACTAACTTTGCTGACTCTGTAGCATCACGCAGCCTTTTTAAACCTGCCTCAAAATGGATCTCCATTCTTCCTCCTTTAGATTTTGTTAATATGTCAAGCATTATCCCTGATGTCTGTTTCCGCTTGCGCCGTGGTGCTAGTTCAACAACGAATATGGAAAGTGTTAGTGTACATCAAACTGTGAGAGTACATATAAAGGAGCATGCAACTGCAACTTGACTCGGTCAGGTACCGTCTTGGTGTTGATGCTCATGAGGTTCATCTGATCTTGCAAAGTCCTGTTGTGTCAGAAGTGCTTCGGAAGTAGTGTTAGGTGTGAAGGCAGCTTGGGAACTGGCCAGTTCCGGAGCAAACGAACGAGTAAGTGGTTGAGATGCTGGTACAGTTGAAGCGGATGCTGCAGCTGGTGGAGCAGGTGATACTGTGTTTGTAGATTTAGCCGGTGGACTTGGACCTTCTACTTCACTATAAGTACCAGCAGAATCTCGACGACAGAACCTTTCCCGTTTCACCCGACTAGTAACAGCACTCCCTACTATATTATTTTCCTTGCTCTTTTTTGACTTTGCCAAGTCAAGCTGTAGCCACAACACAAAAGAATAAAATCACTATTCAGAACTCATTGATGCATGATACAGACAAGCAATACTTTGATGTAAGACAACCGTATGAGGATGGAATATGTAAGGAAAACAGGACGGCATGACATATTCACAGCTACGATGTGCAAACTAAGTAGAAGGATTTCCAAGAAAGTAGAAGTAATGCAAGCTAGACACCATATGAAAGATGCAACCAATATTACTCTGCCAAGTTAAAAGTAAGTGGCAATTCGGAAAATTAGAAGCAGTACAACGTAGAAATCAATGCAAGATGCAACCACTATCAAACTGCCATGTTAAAAGCGTCCAATCATGAGTGACTGATGCGGGATACACAACAACAGTACTGTCGGGTGGTAGGAGCGACATATGCCAACGGGTGGCTTATCATTGTAGGAGCCAGTAAGACATCGCCGGTGCCTGGAAATGGGATGAGGCGAAGACATGCATGCCGGCGGATCTTACCCAGCTTCGGGGCTCTCCGTGGAGATAACACCCCTACTGCTGCTCTGCGGGGTCTCCGCATGATCACTAGAAGGACAAGTAGCTACACAATGCTCCTTGAGCTGTTCGGTAGGAGGAGGAAGAAGGGTCGGCTGGCCTGCTTCTTCTCCTCGTAAGGTGTCTAAAACTAGCTGGGGGTCGAACCCTTTGCATGGGCACCCCGGGGGGTTTATATAGGCCTACCCCCCGGGGGTACAATGGTAATCCGACTGGGCGCGGGGCCCAGCCGTCTGTGACTGCTCTCACCGGCTTCTGCGCCGGCCGTTGGGGCCAGCCGACTAGTGGGTCCCGCCGGCTGCCGGCCCCTTGGTCGACAGGCAGGCCCCACCGTCCAGGATCTGGTCGGCGGCTGGGCACTGTTGCCCTATCTTGGTGATGTGGGCTTCGTCGTGGTAGGCGTGGCTACAGCGTCGCCGCCCGATGGGCGATTACTGTAGCCTCACCGCGTCTTTTCTCCTTAATGAGGCGTCTCGTTCGAGGAAGGCGGCACGCCGGCTATGGGTAGTCGGCTCCGTCTTGGGCCGACTAGGGGAGGCATGGCCGCCTTCGGGTGTCTCTCTGCCCGAAGGGGCCCACCGCTCGTGGGCCGTACATGCAGTCCACCGTGGATGACATCAGGGTCAACATGGCAACAGTGCTGCACCGGACGGGTCATGGCTACCCGTACGGCGCACTGTGCCGGTCGTGCCCCGGGATTTGGGGGTGGCAGGCTTCACTGTAGCTACGCCCCGTCACGCCGCCGTTAGGTGGATGCAAACTTTGAGGGTGCGGTCTCGGCCTCTTTGTGGGAACCGGCTTCTTGGAGTCGGCCTTCTTGAGGCCGGCTCCTCGAAACCGGCCCTCCCGTGGCCTTTTTGCGAGGGCTAAAGTCGGGCCGCCTTTCGAAAGCCGGCCTGGGTGACAGCCAACAAGGGGAAGGCGGCCCCATGTCTTAGATTCTTGAGAGCCGGACGGGCTCGTAATTTTTCCAGAAGGGCCAGGGGAAGCCGGCTAGGCTACCCATGGCTATTTACTCCGACAGTAGTCCCCGAAGCTGAGCGAGCTCCGAGTCGGGCAGAGGGACGAGAAGCTTGGTCAGCTTCCAACCCTGAGGAACCGGCTTTGCTGGGGTGTGCCGTCTTTGGAGAGCTTTGTGTCTTGCGGGTGGGAAAGTGGTTGACCCGCGTGCTGACCGCGGGCCCCCCCGCGGGCCACGTGGCAGAGAAGCCCTACCAGTGCACGCGCGCGACGGGACGCCGCCGCAGGCCTGGGCCCGCCACTCCTAGGCCTCGGCCCGAGCGCTGATCTTCTGCGGCCCAGGTGGACCGCTCGCCTTCCCATGGCGATTTTATTTCGCCGCTAAGGCGCAATAAACGCAGGACGTGGGGGAGTGGGCACGATCGATCCCCACGTTTCCCCACGCCGCGCCTCCTCGGCTCCGCCACGCGAGCCTATAAGTAGGGGGAGGGGGGAGAGACAAAGGTTCGCTCGCTCTCTCTCACTCCGCCCCTCCTTGCCTTCCTTTCTTCCTCTCGCTGCCGCCACAGCCTCTCGTTTCAACGCCGCCGCACCGCCACATCGTCTCGCACCCATGGCGCTGTCGAGCTCGTGGGACGGCTCCAACGTCCATGAGGACCATGTTGAGTTCCTCCGCCTGACTCGGCGCCTGCCCGACGCCAACCTCGTGCGAGTCCGCCTGGCGCCGGAGGAGGAGGTCTCGCCGGCACCGGAGGAAGGCGAGCGGGTCGTCTTCCGCTCGCACTTCCTGCGCGGCTTCGGCCTTCCGGCAAGCGGATTCCTGCGCTCCTTCCTCGAATTCTACAATCTCCAACCACATCACCTTACGCCCAACGTAGTGATGCTGCTGTCAGCCTTCGTCTCTCTCTGCGAGGGTTTCTTGGGAGTGCTCCCCACGCTGGAGCTCTAGGGGGAATTCTTCCAGAGCAAACTCGGCACCGTCGTCGCAGGCGTGCCTTCTCTTTGCGGGGCCTACATCGCCATGAGGAGGTCAGGTGAGAACAATCCATTCCCGTCCACCCCCCTGATCCAGTCGGTGAAGCTCTGGCAGAAGTCATACTTCTACGTGAAGAACGTCGCCCAGCAAGGAGACCACGTCAACTTGCCGGCTTACATAGCCGGCCCGCTGGCTGGGAGGCAACCCTCCTGGAGTTTCCGGTCCAGGTCACTGTCTCAAGCCGGGAACGCAGCCGTCTCCCGGCTTCGGGTGATGATCCAGTCGGAAGGCCTGACTGGTGCCGACTTGGTGGCCGCCTTCGTGGAACGCCGGCTACTTCCCCTCCAAAGCCGGCCCCACATGATGTGTCAGATGAGCGGCCGCTTCGACCCAAGCTGGCTGAGCACCAGGGAGATGCCTCATGCGGAGGTGTCGTACATGGTGAATCATATCTCCAATTGCAAGCTCGCCGAGGACTGGCGATATGGCAAATCGCCGTATTCTCGCGCCAACCCTCCGCCCGTGGTAAGCTTTCCTCTCTTTCTTCTTTTTGTTGGTAGCCGGCCTCATGATGGCTGGCTTCTGATCAGTCGGTTCTCTTTAGCAGAACCCCCTCCTTCCGCCATCGACCGGAGCAGCAGGGGTAGATCGCCAGTATGTCCCCGACCGCACGGTGGATGATGTCGATGACCCGGATTTGGGAGCGGCCACCATGGAAGACGCCGTCGTGGGGGAAAACGACGAACCCGGAGGCACAAGGCTTACTGCCGGCTTTGAGGACTGTCCGGATGGTGCCAAAGTCGAAGTCGCCCCGCGACGCCAGCCGGCGCCCGACCACCAAGGCACGGGCTCGTCTACCGTGCCGGCGGCCGGCAGCGGCGCACAGAAGCGCCGGCCGCATTAGTCCTCTTCGGCAGCCGGCCGAAGAAGTCCAAGGCCTCCATCACGGCGACCAAACGAGATGAGGCGGCCGCGAAGGCGGCCCGCTTCCGCAAGGCGGTGAAGCAGCCTTAGGCGGTCTCAGCGTAAGTCATCGATTGCTTGGACGCATGCTTTTCATTGTTCTCTTTTGTTGATCATTCTTCCTAACCCTTCCCTGCTCGCTGGACAGGGCGCCGCTTTCCCTTGAGCGAGGTCCGGGCGGCTCCGTAGTTGGGCCGACCGGAGGGTCTTCTGGTTCCCGCCGCGTGGACCCCCACGCCGACCTTAGGGAGGCCACAGAGCGGAACGCCCGTGAGGCGCGGGAGGAGCGGGAGGCGGCGGAACGAGCGGCCGCCCAGGCGGCGAAGGAGCAGGCCAACACGGCAGCCAAGGCTTAGGCGGCGGCCGCGAAGACGGAGGTGGAGGGTTCGCGTAACCAGCCTCCGCTGCTCGCCATTCCCCTCCGAGCCGTGGCCCCTGACACCCCATTGCCCCTGGCGGAGGAAATCGGCCAGGACCCGCCGTCGATGGAGAGGAGGGAGGACCCCGCGGTCTTCGCGGAGAGAGTGGTGCCGGCAGCGCCAACCGGAGCGGGCCAAGGCGGCCAATCATTAGCGGCGCCTGAGGAGCCGGCTGGGGGTGAGCCGGAGGTCGGAGCCGGCCTCGAGGTGCAGCCGGTAACGCGCCGGCGCGCAGGGGGAGGCACCGCTGCGCCGGAGTCGCACCGAGCTGCAGGTGTCGGCCAGTCGGCGGAGGCCCTGGAGGCGGCTAGCACCCCCACATCCGAGTGGACTTCCAGCGGGGGGACTGGCGAGCTGAACGTGGCGGCCCAAGGGGTCCGGAGCCGGCTTCAAGCTCAGGCCGCCCTGTTGCAACAGTACACCCAGGAGTTCCTTTCGACGCGGGCCGCCATCCGGGTGAGTCTTTTATCATTGGTCGCTTTGTTTTCTTGATTTCTTCCGTGGGGGCGCGTCAGCGCACCCACTGGGTGTAGTCGGGTCGGATCTTCCTTGACGACTACCTTATTCTCGCCTCCTGTCTGATTTTCCAGGAGTATCATAACTCCCGGGCTGCCGCCTTCAACTCCGAGGCTCAGGAGTTGGGTCAGAAGACCGAAGACCTGGTCAATAGTCGAAGTAAGTGCTTGATCTTGTTTGCCTCCTGTGGGGGCGCGTCAGTGCACCCACTGGGTGTAGTCCCCAAGATTCGGGCCGACTGCTGAGCAGTCGGGTCGGATCTTCCTTAACGACTTTTTTCTCATTGGTCTTTTCTTTTGACTTTCGTGCCTTCAGGGGCCAACGCCGACTTGAGGAGGGAACTCGGCGAAGCGTAGGCCGCCCTTCGCACCAAGGATGCCGAGTACGCTGCCTTGGTCCAGGAGCGTGATCGTTTGGCCAAGAAGCTGGCTGACCAGGAGGAGAGCCACAAGGCGGCCCTGAAGAAGGCGCAGGATAGCGAAGCCGCCCTGAAGGCAGAGTTCGAAACCAAGGCGGCGGGCTGGGCTGAGACCCGGCAAGCGCTGACCGAAGGCTTCGGCCGTGTCGAGGACTTGATCGATGGTAGGCTGTCTTCCTTGCGCCTCTCCTGCCCCCCGCCGCCTGGTTTTCCTCTGGCTTGAGCTGCTTCTAGCTCTCTGTGCAGACTACTTTCCCGGCTACTCCGCCTTCGCCGCCCAAACCATTGAAGCCCATCGCCAGGCGCGCTGTCAGGCGGGAGTCAGCATTGCACCGAACACGAATCGGACGCTTGAGGAGTAGCTCCTGGCGGTCCAAGCACGGCTGCAGCCGGCTCACCGGATGCTTCGCCGCCTCCAACGTGCCGGAGCGCAAGTGTTGGCCGCCCTCTGGCCCGACGAGATGATCCCCCGCACCCCGAGCCAGACCGCCGACTGGCTGGAGGTTGCAGTCGGTCGCTTTGAAGCTTGGAAGGCGTCGGCGGCCCGGCTTGGAGCCGGGCGGGTGTTGGAGTTCGTCCGAGCCTGGTACCCAGTGCTGAACCTGGTCCAGCTGCGGACTTGGCGGCTGGAGGCGGACGCGGAGCTGGAGGAGGTGCGGCCGGCAATCGCTCAGCGTGCCTCGACGATCGCCGAGTGCATCGACACCAGCGTTTTTGCGCCTAAAATCAGTGATGACGGCATTGCCCAGCCGGAGGAGTGGTTCGGGCTGAACTCGGTGGTGGGCGAGGACTCGGCAGAGGAGATCGCCTCCAGCGACGAAGGCGAAGATGACGAAGAAGAGGGCGGTGAAGACGTCGAGCCGGCCAGTGAAACAACCGGCCGGCCTTAGGCTGACCGTGCCTCCAGCAACAAGGCGCGCAGAAGCGCGCCCTCTGCGGGAGGTGGTGATCAAGCCGAGGTCCGCCAGCCGGCCGCTCCTTCAGCCGGCACAACCGTCTCCATCGATCAGCCCGGCTCGTCGGTCGCCCCGCCGGCTTAGCCTGCTGTCCTTGTTTTTCCTACTTGTGGCCTTTTGAACAATCTTTATTAAGCTTTCGCAGTTCCACCCACTGGGGGTGTATTCAAACTATGTTGAATGCTGTCCTCTTGGAGGTCTTTTATGTAAATAATATTGTGTGCATGTTCGGTTTCCATCCGCGTATACTTTTTATCCTTAGGCTTTTTCCTTTGCCGCCTTCCCGCTTTGGGGAGGCAAGTACTCGAGCTTTCTTGGATTGAAGTGAAGTGAATGGAAACCGGCCGACCGGCTACTCTGGTAGTCGGTCGGCGGTAGGAAGCAAACCGGCTTTCGTTATATTTAGTCCGTTGATCCCTAGCCATTTTTCGTGTAGGCATCCTTTCCTGCTTTTGACTCTTGCCAGCCGGACAGCCGGTTCTTCAAACTGCGACTTTGGCAAGAGCTAAGCTTGGGTGTCGGCACACTACTTTTCTGACCGCGAGTAGGACTTCTAATATAACTCCAGTCGGTCAGTCCCTGGGCTGACTAGTCGAACCTAGTGCCGGACGGAACAAGTAAATGAAATGACAAGGTCATAAGCATGATACTCTTCATTCATAGATAAAAGATGGCAGTCCCCGAGCTCTCCTCGGGGGGCCTATTGTCTCGTACTTAGTACAAAAGTTAGCGTGATACATACTACTTTTCAGCTGTAAAATCTTCGAAGGAGGTTGGCGTTCCATGGTCGGTCCGACTCCTTGCCGGAGTCGTCTCTCTTGCGTGCCTTGGGCTTCTGTGCGTCGATTAGGTAGTAGGAGTCGTTGCCTAAAGCTCTGCTGATGACGAAGGGGCCCTCCCAAGGGGCCGAGAGCTTGTGCTGGCCGGCTGTTCGCTGGATCAGCCGGAGCACAAGGTCGCCCTCTTGGAAGGATCTTGGTCTGACCTTCCGACTGTGGTAGCGACGCAAACCCTGCTGGTAGATGGCAGACCGGCTGAGGGCTAACAGCCGGCCTTCTTCCAGCAGGTCGACGCCGTCTTCTCGTGCTTCCTTGGCCTCCGCCTCTGTGTACGTGGTTACCCGGGGCGAGTCGAACTCGATGTCGGTTGGGATGATCGCCTCGGCACCGTACACGAGGAAGAAAGGAGTGAAGCTGGTTGACTTGTTTGGGGTAGTGCACAGACTCCAGAGGACAGCCGGCAGCTCATCGAGCCAACAGCCGGCTGAACGCTCCAGTGGTACGACCAGCCGGGGCTTGATGCCGGAGAGGATGAGGCCGTTGGCTCGCTCGACCTGGCCATTTGACTGCGGGTGGGCGACGGACGCTAAGTCCAGCCGGATACCTTGCGTTGCGCAGAAACGTGCCAAGGCTCCTTTGGCAGAATTCGTACCATTGTCAGTGATGATGCTGTGTGGCATGCCGTACCAAGTTGTTATATCTGCGATGAATGTCACGGCAGTCGGCCCATTCAGATTCTTGATCGGTTTTGCCTCAATCCACTTGGTGAATTTGTCCACGACGACGAGCAAATGCGTCATGCCGCCGCGCGCCGTCTTGAATGGGCCCACCATGTCCAGTCCCCAGACAGCGAAGGGCCAGGTGAGGGGAATGGTCTGAGTGCCGAAGCCGGCATGTGTTGCTTGGAGCTGAAGAGTTGGCACCCTTTGCAATGTTTAACCAATTCTTTGGCGTCGTCCAAAGCAGTCAGCCAAAAGAAACCATGGCGGAAAGCTTTGGCGACCAGTGATCTTGAGGTCGCATGGTGGCCGCATTCTCCTTGGTGGATGTCTCTGAGGATTGCAATGCCCCTCTCCTGCTCGACGTACCGTTGGAGGACTCCAGTGACACTGCGCTTGATGAGCTCTCTGTTGATGATTGTGTATGCTCCGGCTCGGTTTTGGGTTTGTCTTGCCTCTGTTTCGTCAGCCGGCAGATCTCTGTTTACTAGGAAGTTGAGGATGGACTGAGCCCATGATGGAGCCGTGACTTCTTCTATTGCCAGCGTGGCTACTACCACCAGGGTGGGCAGGCTGGGTGGCGAAATGCTGGAGTCGGCCGCCGGCTGTGGTGTTGGTGCAATCCCCGGGCCGACTACCGCAGTCCCCGAGCCGGGTGTGGCAGTCCCCGGACCGGGCATAACTGCGGGAGTCCCCAAGCCGGCGACCGAAGTCCCCGGGCCGACTACCGAAGTCCCCAGGTTGCCTGCTTGGTTCTTCGAGCCAGACCCGGCCGCGTCGGGGTCAGGCGGCACGAAGATAGAATCAGACTCTGGAGACGGCTTGATGGACGGCTTGAGGAGGCGTTGTAGAGCGACACCGGTTGGTATTGCTTGCCGAGTGGAGCCTATTCGAGCCAGGGCATCGGCTGGCTCGTTGTCGGCTCGCGGTACATGGAGGAACTCGCATCCTTCAAAGTATCCACTGAGTTGCTAAACAAGGAAGTGGTAGCTCGCCATATTTGCGTCCTTGGCGTCCCAGTCGCCGGATGATTGCTGAACCACCAAGTCCGAGTCGCCATAACATAGAATCCGGCAGATGCCGAGTTCCTTGGCAAGCCAGAGCCCATGTATGAGCGCCTCGTACTCGGCTACATTGTTGGGGGCGGCGAAGTGAATCTACAACGTGTATCTGAGCCTTTCGCCCTCGGGAGAGGTGAGGACGACGCCAGCTCCCAAGCCGGTGCGCATCTTAGACCGGTCGAAGTGCATGCGCCAATGGGTGGACTCGGGAGCCGGCGACAGGTACTGGGTCTCGGCCCAGTCGACGAGGAAGTCGGCCAGCGCTTGGGACTTGACGGTGGTGCGGGGCTGGTAGAAGACCGTGTAGGGGGCCAGCTCGATGGCCCATTTCGCCACCCGACCGGCTGCATCCCGACTGCGTATGATCTCGGCCAGCGGGGCGGTGCATACGACCGTGACGGGATGTTCTTGAAAGTAGGGCTTCAGCTTCTTGGCGGTGAAGTACACGCCGTAGCACATCTTCTGGTAGTGCGGGTAGTTCTGCTTTGAGGCAGACAACACCTCACTCAAATAGTACACCGGCCTCTGGACCGGCTGGGCTCGGCCCTCTTCTGGGCGTTGGACTACGATGACGGTGCTGACCACCCGGCTGGTTGCGGCAATGTAAAGGAGCATGGGCTCTTTCTCAGTCAGCGCCGCCAGGACAGGCGGCGTGGCCAGCATCTTCTTTAGCTCGTGAAAAGCTTGGTCGGCCTGGTCGTTCCACTCGAAGTGAGTGCTCTTCTTCATGAGGCGGTAGAGGGGGAGAGCTTTCTCTCCGAGCTGGCTGATGAAGCGGTTTAAGGAGGCCAAGCATCCGGTGAACTTCTGGATGTCTCGAAGCTTGGTGGGGATCGCCATCCTCTCGATGGCCTTGATCTTTACCGGGTTGCATTCGATGCCGCGTTCAGAGACCAGGAAGCCTAGGAGCTGGCCGGCTGGCACTCCAAACACGCATTTCTCGGGGTTGAGCTTGATTTGGAATCGGCGTAAGTTCTCAAATGTTTCTTTGAGGTCTTCCAGCAAGGTGCCATGCTTCTCCGTCTTCACCACAATGTCGTCTACGTAGACATGGGCGTTTCTGCCGAGTTGCTTGAGGAGGCACTTCTGCATGCAACGCTGAAAAGTGGCACCGGCATTTCTCAAGCCGAATGTCATAGTCAGGTAGCAGAAGGCTACAAATGGCGTGATGAAGGCGGTCTTCAGGCGGTCGTCTGGATCTAGCTTTATCTGGTGATATCCTGAGTAAGCATCCAGGAAACTCAACAGCTCGCATCCGGCTGTGGAGTCTATCACTTGGTCAATCCTCGGCAGGGCAAAGGGATCTTTAGGGCAGGCCTTGTTGAGGCTTGTGTAGTCTATACACATGCGCCACTTGTTGTTCTTCTTTAGCACGAGGACCAGGTTGGCGAGCCACTCTGGAAAGAAAACTTCCATAATGAAGCCGGCTGCAAGAAGCCGGGCTATCTCCTCCCCTACAATCCTTGTCCTTTCCTCTAATAGTCGGCGGAGGGGCTGCTTGACTGGTTTTGCGTCTTCTCGGACGTGTAGTTTGTGCTTGGCGAATTCCTTCAGAACACCCGGCATGTCCTTGGGGGACCATGCAAAGATGTCCCGATTCTCATGGAGGAAATCAGCGAGCTCGCCTTCCTATTTGCTGTTCAGGCTTGCCCCAATGACGGCAAACCTCTCGGGGTGCTTGGGGTCAAGGGGTATCTTCTTGGTCTCTTTAGCCGGCTGGAAAGATCCTTGGGCACCAGACTCCTTGGGGTCGGGGGACAGACTCGGCTGCTTGCCGGCCATGGCCACGACCCGGTCCAACATCTTCTTCTCTTCGGCGATCACAAGGGACTCGGCCAGCCGACTGTTGGCGGCCGCGCACTCGGAGGATTTCTTGTAATCGCCGGTTATGGTGATGATGCCTTTGGAACTCGGTATCTTCATCTTGAGGTATGCATAATGGGGAACTGCCATGAACCTGGCCAAGGCCGGTCGGCCAAGCAATGCATGGTAGGGGCTCTCCAGGTCCACCACTTCAAACCAGATCGCCTCCCGGCGGAAATGCTCCTTGTCCCCAAAGAGCACATCAATCTTGATCTTGCCGATGGGAGCGCAGGACAGGCCGGGTACGATGCCATGGAACACTGTCTGAGTAGGCATAAGTTGCTTCGTCTTGACATTCAGCTTCTCCAGGGTGTCATGGTACAGGATGTTGATGCTGCTCCCGCCGTCTATCAGCACGCGGGAGAAACGGGCGGCGCGTATGTCTGTCGCGAGGGTGGCTTCCAGGACCAACGCATAAGAGCCGGGAGACGGCATCACCTCTGGGTGGTCGGCCCGGCTCTAGCTAATGGGTTTTTCTGACCAATGCATGTGTTCGGCGGGGTCGGCAGCGACCATGCTGACTTCCTGGTGCTCTCGGCGTTTGCCGCGCCGGTCTTCGAGCTGGCTTGTAAAGACGACGTAAGTCGCCTGCTCGTCGGGGAACTCGTCGTGCATGGCTCCGACTGCAGGCCGAGCGGCCGGAGGCGGCGGGCCGGCAGGCGGAGGCGGCGCGAGCCCTTCGCCTTTGGAGATTCGGGTAAGCCAATGGCACTTCCGGGTTCTGTGGTTGGACGGCTTCGCGCCACTGTGGAATTTTCACGGGGCATCAAGAGTTTGCTCGTAGGAGAAAGCCAGCTGCCAAGCCGGCCGGCCGCCTTTGGGCTTCTTGGGCGCGGGCCGCCCTTCAGGCGGCGCGTCTTCGACCGTGGCCACCTGCCGACTGGCAGGAGGCGGCGCAGGGCCCTTGCGTTTGTGGTCGTTCGGGTGTGGGCGTCGGCCGGAATCCCCCGCCGGCGTCTTGGGCGCCGGGTTGAGTACTTTCCCAGACGCGTCTACCCGGAGCTCGATCTTCATCGAAGAGTCGGCGGTGGCGTATTTGTCCGCAATGTCTAGAAGCTCGTCGAGGGTAGTCGGCTCGTCGTAGAGGAGCTTGTGCTTGAGGAGGGTGCCTTCCCGGCACCCGGCGGTGAAGTATTCTATGGCTTGCACCTCGTGCACCCCCTCGCAAGAATTGCGGAGCTCGGCCCAACGCGTGAGGTAGTCGCGAGTGGACTCGGTTGGGCCCTGTACGCACAAGGAGAGCTGCATGGGCTTGGGAGCCCGCTTGTAGGTGCTGGTGAAGTTGCGGATGAAAGCTTCGGTGAAATCTAGCCAGCTGTTGATGCTGAAAGGCTTGAGGCTGTTGAGCCATGTCCGCGCCATGCCTTGCAGCATGAGGGGCACGTACTTCACGGCAACGCGCCGGTTGCCGTTGGCTATGCTAACCGCCGTGGAGTAGTCAATCAACCAGTCTTCCGGCTTCACGGAGCCGTTGTACTTGGGCGTGTCTCTTGGGAGCGAGAACCCTTTGGGGAAAGGCTCGTCGTGGATGCGGGGGCCGAAACAAGGCGGGCCGACATCATCTTCTTCTTCCAGCGCCAGGGATCGCGCTAGGCGGTCGATCCGATGGCGGGCGTCGTTCTCGCCGACTCCTTCACGGCGACCTAGTCGGCAGCTGAGAGTCGGGTGCGCCACAGGCGGCGGAGTGGGATATCTCTCTCCACGTGGTCGAGGTGGAGGCGGGTTGCCCCGCCATTCCATGACTCGGGGATGGCCTTCTGCGTCTCACTCGATGGAGATTCGGGTCCGGCTTCGGCTGGCCGCCGGCTCTTTCTCGCGCCGCGCACGGGTGTTGCTCGTAGTCGGTGTCCGGGACGTCGCACCGTGATCTCGGCGCGGGGGAGGGCTTCCCGCGCCGGCGTCGGCCTCGTGCTGCCGTGCGGCCGCATCAATCAGCTGCTGGATGCGCCGGGTCATGTGAGGGAGTTCTTCGGCCTCCAATCCGTCCAACTCGTCTACGGCCGCCTGGGCGGCACGCAAGTTCTCGAGTGGAGTGGCATAGACCGGGCGGTCGACTCCCAGCGTGTCGGTGATGACAGCGCCGCGTTGCTTGACAACGCCGGCCCTGCTTGGCCCACCCGGGGCCGGCGTGCCGAAGGCGGCACGGTCAGCCTCGCGCTGGTAGGCCTCAGAGAGGCGTCTTACGGAAGCCAGCCTCCGGCCCTCTACGAAGAGAGCGAGGCGGCGTGCCTCCAGTGCTTCGTCGTCGGCATCGGCCGGGAGGGGGATGGACGAGTCATGAGCCACCGCGTGCGAGGCGTCGTGGGCGCTCTCGTCAGCCGTGCCGCCGTGGCCGATGACCATCACCTCGGTGGTGACAGTGTCGCGGCCATCGGTCCGGGGAAGCGGGTCGTTGTAGATCGCGACGTCGGTGGGGAAGGTGTCGAGTGAAGCCGTGTCGGAGTCGACAGGCATCGGGTCGGTGGAGCCAACCGACTCCAAATCCACAGCAGGCTCGCCGGAGACATGGAGCTGGCCGAGGAGGTTGGCGAGGTGGTCGGTGCCCGCATCGGAGGCGAGCTCATCGGAGATGAGGGTTTCGCCAAGGAGATCGGCGAGGCTGCTCACCGCGCAGATGCTGGTGACGCCTTGCAGCGCGTCGTGGCAAGCGCCATCGGGCGTGCCAGGCTGGCTACGCTCGCTGGGGAGGAAGAGGGTTCCCGTCCAGAACAGGTCTCCGGACGACGGTGCACCTGGCCCCATGGTGGGCGCCAAATGTCGGGTGGTAGGTGCGACATATGCCAACGGGTGGCTTATCATTGTGGGAGCCAGTAAGACATCGCCGGTGCCTAGAAATGGGATGAGGCGAAGACATGCACGCCGGCGGATCTTACCGAGCTTCGGGGCTCTCCGTGGAGATAACACCCCTACTGCTGCTCTGCGGGGTCTCCGCATGATCACTAGAAGGACAAGTAGCTACACAATGCTCCTTGAGCTGTTCGGTAGGAGGAGGAAGAAGGGTCGGCTGGCCTGCTTCTTCTCCTCGTAAGGTGTCTAAAACTAGCTGGGGGTCGAACCCTTTGCATCGGCGCCCCGGGAGGTTTATATAGGCCTACCCCCCAGGGGTACAATGGTAATCCGACTGGGCGCGGGGCCCAGCCTTCTGTGACTGCTCTCGCCGGCTTCTGCGCCGGCCGTTGGGGCCCGCCGACTAGTGGGTCCCGCCGGCTGCTGGCCCCTTGGTCGACAGGCAGGCCCCACCATCCAGGATCTGGTCGGCGGCTGGGCACTATTGCCCTATCTTGGTGACGTGGGCTTCGTCGTGGTAGGCGTGGCTACAGCGTCGCCGCCCGATGGGCGATTACTGTAGCCTCACCGCGTCTTGTCTCCTTAATGAGGCGTCTCCTTCGAGGAAGGCGGCAAGCCGGCTATGGGTAGTCGGCTCCGTCTTGGGCCGACTAGGGGAGGCATGGCCACCTTCGGGTGTCTCTCTACCCGAAGGGGCCCGCCGCCCGCGGGCCGTACAGGCAGTCCATCGTGGATGACATCAGGGTCAACATGGCAACAGTGCTGCGCCAGACGGGTCATGGCTTCTCGTACGGCGCACTGTGCCGGTCGTGCCTCGGGATTTGGGGGTGGCAGGCTTCACTGTAGCCACACCCCGTCACACCGCCGTTAGGTGGATGCAAACTTTGAGGGTGCGGTCTCGGCCGCTTTATGGGAACCGGCTTCTTGGAGTCGGCCTTTTCGAGGCTGGCTTCTCGAAGCCGGCCCTCCCGTGGCCTTTTTTGCGAGGGCAAAAGTCGGGCCACCTTCCGAAAGCCGGCCTGGGTGACAGCTAGCAAGGGGAAGGCGGCCCCATGTCTTGGATTCTTGAGAGCCGGACGGGCTCGTAATTTTTTCAGAAGGGCCAGGGGAAGCCGGCTAGGCTAGCCATGGCTATTTACTCCGACAAGTACTTTGATGTAAGAACATGGTATGATAGATAGATGCAGTGTATTCTAGACACAGAAAGCCATGTCATATGCACATGTATAACGTATAAACTCAGCAGGTGCAATTTAATCAAAATAGAAGAAATACAGGCAAGACAACATATGCAACATGAAACCAATTATCACACTGTCAACTTAGAGCAAGCACCTATGATGGTGGAGTACGGGAGATGAACTCATCAAGTAGACTTGGGACTTCAACTTCATTAGCAGTAGCAGTGGCAAATCTAGAGAGTCTCTATTTGCGTCGGTGTGGAGGACCACCAACATCCCCTAACTTACTCTTTTCCTTCCTATTTTCTGATATTGCCTTCTGAAGTCAAAAACACAAGAAGATGAATAAAATTAGCTTTGCATAACTGGTTGATGCATGATATAGACGAACACTACTTTGATGTAAGGCAAGCACAGGATAGGAGGATGGAATATATACAAAAAAAGACAGCGTTTCATATTCACACGTACGATAGGAGGATGGAATATGTATGAAAAAACAGTAAGCGGAAGGCATTTCAACAAAATTAGAAGAAATGAAAGCTAGGCACCATATGAACATGCAACCAATATCACTCTATGAGGTAAAAAGTGTCTCGTCGTAAGTGCCATTTCAAGAAATTAGAAGTAGTACAAGCTAGAAGACAATGCAAGATGCAACCTACATCACAGTTCCATGTTAAATGTGTCTTATGGGTAAGTGATCGTTGCAGGTATAAGTTGTAAGCTACGCAGATGCAATTCAACATAATCAGAAGCAATACAAACTAGACATCATACGGAAAACGCAACCACGTATAACAGTTCCAAGTAAGAGCAAGCACCTATGATGGTGGAGTAGGGGAGATGTGCTCATCATGTACATGTATGTTCTAGAAACAGGAACACGTGTCATATTCACATGCATTATGTGTAAAGTAAGCACATGCAATTCAAGTTAGAAGCAATACAAGCTAGACATCATACGCAACATGCAATCACATATAATAGTGTCAAGTTAGAGCAAGCACCTGTGATGGTGGAGTAGGGGAGATGTGCTCATCATCTACACAGCTACATTGACTGTCCAGCCTTGTGTTGTCTTGCGAATCTTGTTGGGAGGATGGCGGAGTAGAATCTGTAGAGACCCCCTGTTTGAGTTTCTCCGAAGGACCACCATCATCCACTGTCGGACTAATTTCCTTCAGCTGTAATGATTTTGCATTGTGAAGTCAAACCAATAAGAAAAATGAATAAAATTCGCTCTTCAGAACTCATTCATGCATGATACTGACAAACACTACTCGGATGAAAGGCAAACACATGATGCGAAGATGGAATATGTATGAAAAACAGGATGGTGTGACATATTCACACCTATGATGTGGTAACTAAGCAGAAGGCATTTCAACATATTAGAAGCACTGCAAGCTAGACACCATATGAAATATGCAACCAATATCACTCTGCCAAGTTCAAAATGTATGGCGTTTCAACAAATTAGAAGCAGTACATGCTAGAAATCATATGCAAGACACAACCAATATCACAGTGGCGACTTAAAGGTGCCTTATCATAAGATATAGTATGTACCAAAAACAGGAAAGCGTGTCATATTCACATGTATCATGTGTAAGCTAAGCAGATGCAGTTTACACTAATTAGGAGCAATACGAGCTAGACACCATATGCAACATGCAACCAGATATCACACTGCCAAGTTAGAGCAAGCACCTTGGATGGTGGAGTAGGGGAGCAGAGTCTTGGACCTTGTAATGCACTATCAGTACAAGGAGAATCGGTATGGATGCTTCATTTACGTTGCTGCAGAGGACCACCATCATCGCCTTCCTTACTCTTTTCCTTCCGCTTTCTTGATTTTGCCTTGTCAAGTCAAACCCACAAGAAAAAGGAATAAAATTTGCTCTTCAGAACTCATTAATGCATGATACTGATGAACACTACTTTCATGTAAGACGAAAACTACATATCACACTGCCAAGTAAGAGCAAGCACCTGCGATGGTGGTGTGGGGGAATTGCGGTGATCAATTAGAGAGCTACGTTGACTATCTTCATTTAGCCTGGCTGTTTCTTGAGAATCATGTGGGGAGGATGACACTTCACTCTTTAAACGATTATGGCGTCTCACAGAAACCCACCCGGGTGACTGTCTCATCATAAGTGATTGACGAGGGATACAAAAGAGCATTAGTTTGATGTACGAACATGGTTAATAGACATATGTAGTATGTATCAAAAACAGGAAGGCATGTCATTATCGAAGGTATAATGTGTAAAGTAAGCAGACGCAATTTAACCAAATTGGAAGCAATACAAGCTAGACACCATATGCAACATGCAACCATGTTTGACAGCGCGAAGTTAAAGCAAGCACCTGGGATGGTTGTGTGTGGCAATTGAGATCATCAATTGCAGAGCTACGTTTACTGTCTCCAACTACTGACACTGCACCCGTTAGAGCGCTGGAACGCTTAGTGCTTATCTTCGAATCACACTGGAGCGACTTCTGTCTTTTCTTTTCTGCATTCATCAACACTGCGTCAGAGTCTGAAATATCCATGCATAAAAAAACAATAGTGTGAGTATGGGTGAAGTGTGTGCACAATTAGTACAGTGTAAAGGTAGCAGATAGCAGGTCGGTGAGAAATAAATGACGGGAGACATATGATAGCTCTACAACATGCATGGCACACTAAATTACTACAGGATTCTATGAAAATAACAGTCGACTCAAAGCAAATAGGTCAGTCCATTTTATCTGCACCATCCGATGTGCAAAGAACGGGCAGATCGCCTTCATCTACCTCCAGCGAGTCAGTGTTGACGATCTTCCTCGAAACTCCAGCGACTACCGGCCCAGTATTCCTCCCCTTCCTGCGCCCTCCCCTCGACCTCACTGCACCACTGTGCTTGGCACATCCCCTTGGCCATCCATTCAAGCCCTGCCGACCTCCAGATCGGGCGCAAGCAGCTCCTGCGCCCCACACCCCTATGATAGACAACGATGCGCCGCTTCCCCGGGGAACAGGCAGACTAGGTGCTCTGCGCGCCTAAGCGAGTGCTGCTTCTTTTAATTGCGGTTCGACTGACCCTGAATTGAAATCCAGGCGGGCTACTGACCTCTAGCAAAGGTGAAATAGTAAAAGGTAGGAAACCTTGTGCATTTAGTATCACGAAGAAGATGCAGTAAGAAGCGCTCAACTAGTTTCTTTCATGGGATGAATACGGTGTGAGCGGAGACGTAATATTTGCACGAATAAGGGAAGAGGAGTACCTCTTTCTGTTGGCAGTGCTGTGTCCTCCTTCTGTTTTTCTGACGATCTTCTTATTGTTTGCCGGAAACCAGAAGTTGTGGAGGACGGTGTAGCCTTGGACGAACCCATGGCCAAGTTGTTGAGTGTGGTGCGGTGGCCGTCTGTCGGTGGCGGGGAAGCAGATCCAAGGCAGCGAACGATGGCGTAGCGGGAACAGCTCCGGTGCGGTGGACGGTTGCGACAGTGGAGCCGCAGCAGTGAGGCACAACACGGCGTGGTCGGAGTGGTTCTGGTACGGTGCACGTCGGCGTCGGCGTCGTGGAGGCAGCTCTGCCTCCGCTTCAGCTGCTAAGTCCTTGAGGGCGTTGCGGTTGCAGTTGCGTTGGACGACGACGTCGGGGTACCGGCTCCGGCGTGATGGAGGAGTGCGGCGGTGGATTGGCCGCTATGGGGTGGAGGACGGAGGAGGCTGGGGTTTCGCAGCTGGTCGAGAGAGCGTTTTCGCGCCCATGGAGTATGAATGGGGAAACGGAGGGAGGCGGGGAACTAAGGGGGAACAAAGTTTCGGTTTGAGATGCGCTTGTTTGAAATTTGGGGAAAGTTACAAACTTTCCCCTCATCTAAAATTTCGGACATATTGCGGGTTGGGGGTAGGACAGTCATCTCAGGTGTCCCAAATGTGGGTGGGATAGATTTTGGCCGAGCGCATGGGTAGGCGCCCACGGCGTATGAATGCTTCTCTGGCGTCTTGGTGAAGTTACAGACCTACCCCGGTTTAGACCTTTGGACATCGGGCCGATAGGCTACACGGGCCAGAGTCAGGACAGTAATTTCCTACCACCAAAACATTAGTCTCGCGCGGTTTCGGGTGACCAGAGGCCTATTTGGCGCTTCGTTCAATATTTGGGAGCAGAAGCATTAACGTTTTCGGTTCTCTTGAATTGAACTTTCAGGATTTGTCAAACTTCACAAATCTTTACTCTTGAAAATCCTAAAGCTAGGATTATTTTGGAATGGAGGGGGTACATTTGAATATACATTGTACACGAGTATATATTAAAAAATATGCAACTTACCTTAGTTCATGCATGGTTCCAGATATAATCTCCTTAGTTGCAAAAAAAAAGTTAGATATGCGTATGAATATATATAGCATGTTCAAACTCACAACAAATATTGATGCCCCCTTTTACATCTGATTTACAAATGCCATTATCTCGGGTTCAAATAGATGAATGCACTTCCTATGAATTCGAATCTTCGAAACCCCCTTTATGTTGAATTCGACATGTATTCTATTTCGTAGCTAGCAATTCGGAATGTATCCATGCAAGTGACAAATGTATAAAGTGCTTCACACTAACAACATGGAGTGCACTAATTAATGTTTATATATGAATTGCAAAAGCATCCATTGCCTGTATTTCAAACCACTCTCACTCTATGGATCGATAATATGAAATAAACACATGCACATGCTAGAATTCAATTGCAGTTGAAGAAAGAGCCTACTCCCGGTACTATATATTAGTGATAGGGGTGTGTACAAAGTACACATGAATACCAGGCATTGTGCGTGTGTGTGTATACTATCGACGAACTAGCCCCCAAGCTTGTATAACATACTAAGGGCCTAGGGTTACAAATAATATATGGTTGGCTTATCACAAGTGGGGATAGAGTCCTCCGCGACTTTGGTAGATTCGTGTTGTACGCCGAGTCCTCCACATGGGTCTTCATATAACACGTCTCGGTCCAACCTATATGTGGCGCAGGATGAAACCGACCCATGAGTCTTCATGTTGACCCACCACAACTAGAAATGATGTGCCCACCACACCACACACGCAATCGGCCACTAAGAAAATAAGCATATACAATAGTACAACGGTATCTAGCTCACGATACGTCTCCATATTTTGTTGATGACACGGACGGACTTTGCATTTGATGCGTGCTCCGTATTTTGTTGACGACACTTACAGTCATTGTATTTGAAGCGAAAGCACGATATGGTCACTGGACTTCAGAATAAGCTCATCATGGTCACCACATACATTTTGTCGTGCTAACCAACATGTGGTTGGATGGTTAGAGGACAGTGGTTTCTCGAGCCCACCAAGGTTAAAGTCCTGGTGCTCGCATTTATCTTGTGTTAATTTCAGTATTTTCCGGCGACGTACGTTCAGTGGGAGGAGACGTTCCACTCGACTATGAGGCACCTATGGTGACTTCGTAAAATCTCAAGATCATATATGCTGGCCCACTCTCTCGAAGGTGCTCATAGGGGTAGGGTTCGCGTGTGTGCGCTTATAGCAGTGAGTGCTTGTGCGTATGTATGAGCCCTTGCGTCTGTACCGTGTTAAACGAATACATATCATGATTATACGGTCACTGGCTCACCCGTACAACTCTGTATTTTGTTGATGACACAATCAATTGACCAGTCAAACGTTCCACGCGGCGCAGCTAGTGTTGCACCATCGGGGCGCGTAACTGTGGGGCCCACCTGCCAGCCTGTATATGAAAGAAAGAAATGGTAGTTTGAGTCTGTACAGTGTTAATAAAATACGAGTACACTTTAGGGTGATCATACGGTCACTGGCTCACCATACAGCTCCGTAATTTGTTGATAACAGGATCAGTTGACCAGTCAAACGGTCCACATTCAGCAGCGCATATTACCATAGGGCCCACCCGTCAGCGTGTATATGAAGGACAAAAATGGTAATAAATTAGTGGTCGGTGGGTATTCGAAGTCGTGAGACCTTTGGTTGGCAGTCACCGGCGGTTGGGGGGCGTTCATTGGGCGGTGGGGTGGGGATCCCCGGAGAACAAGCTCGGCGAGGGGGGGGTACAGGGATGGCCGGTGCGGCGGCGGACCGACGGTGGGGAGTGGTTTCGGGGAGGGCGGGCCGGCCGCGGGCGGCGGGGGCTGGCGGTTTGGCCGGTGGTGGCTGACGGCACATGGGGGTGGAGTTTGATGATAAACTGGAGGCCCTTGATTTCGTATCCAATGGCTGGAAAATATAAGGACCAGAGATGAAAAATTTAGTCGACTGACGTGTAGCCTCACCCCGCACATACACATGCACGCAGGCAAGAAATGCACGCAAGACACGCACGCATGTAGGCGTGCAACACTGACACGTACACACGCACGCATGCTGGTGTGCAACACTGACACGTACACATGCACTCATGAACACACGCACGTACGCACCCATGCATGCAACACTGAAACATACCCTTGCACACACGCAACACTCGCACGCCTGCATGCACACAACACACGACGGAAGACACACGTTCAACTTATACATGCATGCACCCTTTGTTACGGAAATGGATTGTTACGGGTATTAATCAATCTTATCTCTGATAAGCAGAACATTGATGTTTGCAGCGGTCTTTATGAATCACAACGTATCGAACGGGCTATCAACATAGTAGGCTTATCTACATGAAAAAGATGACGTCACACTCAATGAACAATCATTGGTTTATGAAATGCCCGCTTCTGACCGCCCTGGCCCACCAAAGGTTCCTCTGCTGTGTTGGGGAACGCAGTAATTTCAAAAAATTTCCTACGCACACGCAAGATCATGGTGATGCATAAAAACGAGGGGGAGAGTCTGATCTACGTACCCTAGTAGATCGCAACGGAAGCGTTGACACAACGTAGAGGAAGTAGTCGTACGTCTTCTTCCCGATCCGACCGATCCAAGCACCGTTACTCCGGCACCTCCGAGTTCTTAGCACACGTTCAGCTCGATGACGTTCCTCGGGCTCCGATCCAGCAAAGCGTCGAGGAAGAGTTCCGTCAGCACGACGGCGTGGTGACGATCTTGATGTACTACCGATGCAGGGCTTCGCCTAAGCACTGTAACGGTATGATCGAGGTGGAATTTGGTGGCAGGGGGCACCGCACACGGCTAAGGAACGATCTCAAGGATCAACTTGTGTGTCTTGGGGTGTCCCCTGCCCCCGTATATAAAGGTTGGAGGGAGGGGGGCTGGCCGGCCAAAGAGGGGGAGGCGCAGGAGGAGTCCTACTCCCACCGGGAGTAGGACTCCCCCCTCCAATCCTATTCCAACTAGGACTCCTTGGGAAAAAGGGAGAGGGAAAGAGAGAGAGGTGGCCGGCCACCTCTCCTAGTCCTAATAGGACTAGGGGAGGGGGGGGAGGTGCGCAGCCCTCCTTGGCAGCCCCTTTCACCTTTCCACAATGGCCCATGTAGGCCCATTTGGCTCCCGGGGGGTTCCAGTAACCCTCCCGGTAATCCGGTAAAATCCCGATTTCACCCGGAACACTTCCGATGTCCAAACATAGACTTCCAATATATCAATCTTTATGTCTCGACCATTTCGAGACTCCTCGTCATGTCCGTGATCTCATCCGGGACTCTGAACAACCTTCGGTACATCAAAATGCATAAACTCATAATAACTGTCATCGTAACGTTAAGCGTGCGGACCCTACGGTTCGAGAACAATGTAGACATGACCGAGACACGTCTCCGGTCAATAACCAATAGCGGGACCTGGATGCCCATATTGGCTCCTACATATTCTACGAAGATCTTTATCGGTCAGACCGCATAACAACATACGTTGTTCCCTTTGTCATCGGTATGTTACTTGCCCGAGATTCAATCGTCGGTATCCAATACCTAGTTCAATCTCGTTACTGGCAAGTCTCTTTACTCATTCCGTAATACATCATCTCATAACTAACATCTTAGTTATTATGCTTGCAAGGCTTATGTGATGTGTATTATCGAGAGGGCCCAGAGATACCTCTCCGACATTCGGAGTGACAAATCCCAATCTCGAAATACGCCAACCCAACATCTACCTTTGGAGACACCTGTAGTACTCCTTTATAATCACCCAGTTACGTTGTGACGTTTGGTAGTACCCAAAGTGTTCCTCCGGTAAACGGGAGTTGCATAATCTCATAGTCATAGGAACATGTATAAGTCATGAAGAATAGCAACAGCAACATACTAAACGATCGGGTGCTAAGCTAATGAAATGGGTCATGTCAATCAGATCATTCAACTAATGATGTGACCTCGTTAATCAAATAACAACTCTTTGTTCATGGTTAGGAAACATAACCATCTTTGATCAACGAGCTAGTCAAGTAGAGGCATACTAGTGACACTCTGTTTGTCTATGTATTCACACATGTATTATGTTTCCGGTTAATACAATTCTAGCATGAATAATAAACATTTATCATGATATAAGGAAATAAATAATAACTTTATTATTGCCTCTAGGGCATATTTCCTTTCAGTCTCCCACTTGCACTAGAGTCAATAATCTAGTTCACATCGCCATGTGATTTAGCAGCAATAGTTCACATCACCATGTGATTAACACCCATAGTTCACATCGTCATGTGACCAACACTCAAAGGGTTTACTAGAGTCAGTAATCTAGTTCACATCTCTATGTGATTAACACCCAAAGAGTACTAAGGTGTGATCATGTTTTGCTTGTGAGATAATTTTAGTCAACGGGTCTGTCACATTCAGATCCGTAAGTATTTTGCAAAATTCTATGTCTATAATGCTCTGCATGGAGCTACTCTAGTTAATTGCTCCCACTTTCAATATGTATCTAGATTGAGACTTTAGATTCATCTGGATCAGTGTCAAAAACTTGCATCGACGTAACCCTTTACGACGAACCTTTTTGTCACGTCCATAATCGAGAAACATATCCTTATTTCACTAAGGATAATTCTGACCGCTGTCCAGTGATCTACTCCTAGATCACTATTGTACTCCCTTGCCAAATCAGTGCAGGGTATACAATAAATCTGGTACACAGCATGGCATACTTTATAGAACCTATGAATGAGGCATAGGGAATGACTTTCATTCTCTTTCTATCTTCTGCCGTGGTCGGGCTTTGAGTCTTTACTCAACTTCACACCTTGTAACACAGGCAAGAAACTTTTTCTTTGACTGTTCCATTTTGAACTACTTCAAAATCTTGTCAAGGTATGTACTTATTGAAAAACTTATCAAGCGTCTTGATCTATCTCTATAGATCTTGAAGCTCAATATGTAAGCAGCTTTACCGAAGTCTTTCTTTGAAAAACTCCTTTCAAACACTCCTTTTATGCTTTACAGAATAATTCTACATTATTTCCGATCAACAATATGTCATTCACATATACTTATCAGAAATGCTGTAGTGCTCCCACTCACTTTCTCGTAAATACAGGCTTCACCGCAAGTCTGTATAAAACTATATGCTTTGATCAACTCATCAAAGCGTATATTCCAACTCCGAGATGTTTGCACCAGTCCACAGATAGATCGCTGGAGCTCGCACACTTTGTTAGCTCCCTTTGGATCGACAAAACCTTCTGGTTGCATCATATACAACTCTTCTTCCAGAAATCCATTCAGGAATGCGGTTTTTACATCCATTTGCCAAATTTCATAATCATAAAATGCGGCAATTGCTAACATGATTCTGACAGACTTAAGCATCGCTACGGGTGAGAAAGTCTCATCGTAGTTAACTCCTTGAACTTGTCGAAAACCTTTTGCGACAAGTCGAGCTTTGTAGACAGTAACATTACCATCAGCGTCAGTCTTTTTCTTAAAGATCCATTTATTCTCAATTGCTTGCCAATCATCGGGCAAGTCAACCAAAGTCCATACTTTGTTCTCATACATGGATCCCATCTCAGATTTCATGGCTTCAAGCCACTTTGCGGAATCTGGGCTCACCATCGCTTCTTCATAGTTCGTAGGTTCATCATGATCTAGTAGCATGACTTCCAGAACAGGATTACCGTACCACTCTGGTGCGGATCTTACTCTGGTTGATCTACGAGGTACAGTAGTATCTTGATCTAAAGTTTCATGATCATCATCATTAACTTCCTCTCTTATTGGTGTAGGTCTCACAGAAACAGTTTTCTGTGATGTACTATTTCCCAATAACGGAGTAGGTACAGTTACCTCGTCAAGTTCTACTTTCCTCCCACTCACTTCTTTCGAGAGAAACTCCTTCTCAAAAAAGTTTCCGAATTTAGCAACAAAAGTCTTGCCTTCGGATCTGTGATAGAAGGTCTATCCAATAGTTTCCTTTGGATATCCTATGAAGACACACTTCTCCGATTTGGGTTCGAGCTTATCAGGTTGAAGCTTTTTCACATAAGCATCGCAGCCCCAAACTTTAAGAAACGACAACTTTGGTTTCTTGCCAAACCACAGTTCATAAGGCGTCGTCTCAACGGATTTAGATGGTGCCCTATTTAACGTGAATGCGGCCGTCTCTAAAGCATAACCCCAAAATGATAGCGGTAAATCAGTAAGAGACATCATAGATCGCACCATATCTAGTAAAGTACGATTACAATGTTCGGACACACCATTACGTTGTGGTGTTCCGGGTGGCGTGAGTTGCGAAACTATTCCACAATTTTTCAAATGTACACCAAACTCGTAACTCAAATATTCTCCTCCACGATCAGATCGTAGAAACTTTATTTTCTTATTACGATGATTTTCAACTTCACTCTGAAATTCCTTGAACTTTTCAAATGTTTCAGACTTATGTTTCATTAAGTAGATATACCCATATCTGCTTAAATCATCTGTGAAGGTGAGAAAATAACAATATCCGCCACGAGCCTCAATATTCATCGGACCACATACATCGGTATGTATGATTTCCAATAAATCTGTTGCTCTCTCCATAGTACCGGAGAACGGTGTTTTAGTCATCTTGCCCATGAGGCACGGTTCGCAAGTACCAAGTGATTCATAATCAAGTGGTTCCAAAAGCCCATCAGCATGGAGTTTCTTCATGCGCTTTACACCGATATGACCTAAACGGCAGTGCCACAAATAAGTTGCACTATCATTATCAACTCTGCATCTTTTGCCTTCAACATTATGAATATGTGTATTACTACTATCGAGATCCAACGAACTATTTTCATTGGGTGTGTAACCATATAAGGTTTTATTCATGTAAACAGAACAACAATTTATTCTCTTACTTAAATGAATAACCGTATTACAATAAACATGATCAAATCATATTCATGCTCAACGCAAACGCCAAATAACACTTATTTAGGTTCAACACTAATCCCGAAATTATGGGGAGTGTGCGATGATGATCATATCAATCTTGGAACCACTTCCAACACACATCGTCACTTTACCCTTAACTAGTCTCTGTTTATTCTGCAACTCCCGTTTCGAGTTACTAATCTTAGCAACTAAACTAGTATCAAATACTGAGGGTTTGCTATAAACACTAGTAAAGTACACATCGATAACATGTATATCAAATATACTTATGTTCACTCTGCCATCCTTCTTATCCACCAATCACTTGGGGTAATTCCACTTCCAGTGACCAGTCCCTTTGCAGTAGAAGCACTTAGTCTCAGGCTTAGGATCAGACTTGGGCTTCTTCACTTGAGCAGCAACTTGCTTGCCGTTCTTCTTGAAGTTCCCCTTCTTCCCTTTGCCCTTTTCTTGAAACTAGTGGTCTTGTCAACCATCAACACTTGATGTTTTTCTTGATTTCTACCTTCGTTGATTTCAGCATCACGAAGAGCTTAGGAATTACTTTTGTCATCCCTTGCATATTATAGTTCATCACGAAGTTCTACTAACTTGGTCATGGTGACTAGAGAATTCTGTCAATCACTATCTTATCTGGAAGATTAACTCCCACTTGATTCAAGTGATTGTAGTACCCAGACAATCTGAGCACATGCTCACTAGTTGAGCGATTCTCCTCCATCTTTTAGCTATAGAACTTATTGGAGACTTCATATCTCTCAACTCGGGTATTTGCTTGAAATATTATCTTCAACTCCTGGAACATCTCATATGGTCCATGACGTTCAAAACGTCTTTGAAGTCCCGATTCTAAGCCATTAAGCATGGTGCACTAAACTATCAAGTAGTCATCATATTGAGCTAGCCAAACGTTCATAACGTCTGCATCTGCTCCTGCAATAGGTCTGTCACCTAGCGGTGCATCAAGGACATATTTTTTTTGTGCAGCAATGAGGATAAACCTCAGATCACGGATCCAATCCGCATCATTGCTACTAACATCTTTCAACATAATTTTCTCTAGGAACATATCAAAATAAACACAGGGAAGCAACAACGCGAGCTATTGATCTATAACATAATTTGCAAAATACTACCAGGACTAAGTTCATGATAATTTTTAAGTTCAGTTAATTTACTTAAGAACTCCCACTTAGATAGACATCCCTCTAATCCTCTAAGTGATCACGTGATCCAAATCAACTAAACCATAACCGATCATCACGTGAGATGGAGTAGTTTTCAATGGTGAACATCAATATGTTGATCATATCTACTATATGATTCACGCTCGACCTTTCGGTCTCCGTGTTCCGAGGCCATATCTGTATATGCTTGGCTCGTCAAGTATAACCTGAGTATTCCGCGTGTGCAACTGTTTTGCACCCGTTGTATTTGAACGTAGAGCCTATCACACCCGATCATCACTTGGTGTCTCAGCACGAAGAACTTTTGCAACGGTGCATACTCAGTGAGAACACTTCTTGATAATTTAGTGAGAGATCATCTTATAATGCTACCGTCAATCAAAGCAAGATAAGATGCATAAAAGGATAAACATCACATGCAATCAATATAAGTGATATGATATGGCCATCATCATCTTGTGCTTTGTGATCTCCATCTCCGAAGCACCGTCATGATCACCATCGTCACCGGCGCGACACCTTGATCTCCATCGTAGCATCGTTGTCGTCTCGTCAATCTTATGCTTCCAGGACTATCACTACCGCTTAGTAATAAAGTAAAGCATTACATCGCGATTGCATTGCATACAATAAAGCGACAACCATATGGCTCCTGCCAGTTGCCGATAACTCGGTTACAAAACATGATCATCTCATACAATAAAATCAGCATCATGCCTTGACCATATCACATCACAACATGCCCTGCAAAAACAAGTTAGACGTCCTCTACTTTGTTGTTGCAAGTTTTACGTGGCTGCTACGGGCTTAAGTAAGAACTCATCTCACCTACGCATCAAAACCACAACGATAGTTCGTCAAATAGACTCCGTTTTAACCTTCTCAAGGACCGGGCGTAGTCACACTTGGTTCAACTAAAGTTGGAGAGACAGTCTTCCGCAAGCCATCTATGTGCAAAGCACGTCGAGGGAACCAGTCTCGCGTAAGAGTACGCGTAAGGTTGGTCCGGATCGTCTCGTCCAACAATACCGCCGAACCAAAGTATGACATGCTGGTAGGCAGTATGACTTGTATCGCCCACAACTCACTTGTGTTCTACTCGTGCATATAACATCAAACCATAAAAACCTAGGCTCGGATGCCACTATTGGGGAACGCAGTAATTTCAAAAAATTTCCTACGCACACGCAAGATCATGGTGATGCATAACAACGAGGGGGAGAGTCTGATCTACGTACCCTAGTAGATCGCAACGGAAGCGTTGACACAACGTAGAGGAAGTAGTCGTACGTCTTCTTCCCGATCCGACCGATCCAAGCACCGTTACTCCGGCACCTCCGAGTTCTTAGCACACGTTCAGCTCGATGATCTTCCTCGGGCTCCGATCCAGCAAAGCGTCGAGGAAGAGTTCCGTCAGCACGACGGCGTGGTGACGATCTTGATGTACTACCGACGCAGGGCTTCGCCTAAGCACTGTAACGGTATGATCGAGGTGGAATTTGGTGGCAGGGGGCACCGCACACGGCTAAGGAACGATCTCAAGGATCAACTTGTGTGTCTTGGGGTGTCCCCTGCCCCCGTATATAAAGGTTGGAGGGAGGGGGGCTGGCCGGCCAAAGAGGGGGAGGCGCAGGAGGAGTCCTACTCCCACCGGGAGTAGGACTCCCCCCTCCAATCCTATTCCAACTAGGACTCCTTGGGAAAAAGGGAGAGGGAAAGAGAGAGAGGTGGCCGGCCACCTCTCCTAGTCCTAATAGGACTAGGGGAGGGGGGGAGGTGCGCAGCCCTCCTTGGCAGCCCCTTTCACCTTTCCACAATGGCCCATGTAGGCCCATTTGGCTCCCGGGGGGTTCCGGTAACCCTCCCGGTAATCCGGTAAAATCCCGATTTCACCCGGAACACTTCCGATGTCCAAACATAGACTTCCAATATATCAATCTTTACGTCTCGACCATTTCGAGACTCCTCGTCATGTCCGTGATCTCATCCGGGACTCCGAACAACTTTCGGTACATCAAAATGCATAAACTCATAATAACTGTCATCGTAACGTTAAGCGTGCGGACCCTACGGTTCGAGAACAATGTAGACATGACCGAGACACGTCTCCGGTCAATAACCAATAGCGGGACCTGGATGCCCATATTGGCTCCTACATATTCTACGAAGATCTTTATCGGTCAGACCGCATAACAACATACGTTGTTCCCTTTGTCATCGGTATATTACTTGCCCGAGATTCGATCGTCGGTATCCAATACCTAGTTCAATCTCGTTACTGGCAAGTCTCTTTACTCGTTCCGTAATACATCATCTCATCACTAACATCTTAGTTATTATGCTTGCAAGGCTTATGTGATGTGTATTACCGAGAGGGCCCAGAGATACCTCTCCGACATTCGGAGTGACAAATCCCAATCTCGAAATACGCCAACCCAACATCTACCTTTGGAGACACCTGTAGTACTCCTTTATAATCACCCAGTTACGTTGTGACGTTTGGTAGTACCCAAAGTGTTCCTCCGGTAAACGGGAGTTGCATAATCTCATAGTCATAGGAACATGTATAAGTCATGAAGAATAGCAACAGCAACATACTAAACGATCGGGTGCTAAGCTAATGAAATGGGTCATGTCAATCAGATCATTCAACTAATGATGTGACCTCGTTAATCAAATAACAACTCTTTGTTCATGGTTAGGAAACATAACCATCTTTGATCAACGAGCTAGTCAAGTAGAGGCATACTAGTGACACTCTGTTTGTCTATGTATTCACACATGTATTATGTTTCCGGTTAATACAATTCTAGCATGAATAATAAACATTTATCATGATATAAGGAAATAAATAATAACTTTATTATTGCCTCTAGGGCATATTTCCTTTCATGCTGTGCGCTGCCTGCGTTGGGTCACTGACATGCATGCCATGCACCCAAAGAGCCCACATGTCAGTGGAAGAATGGCGCGGTGTCCTAGGTCAGAGTCGACGGCGCCACTCGCAGCACGCCCGGCTGAACACGCCTCCGTGCCGCATTCAAACGCCTCCATGAAACCTGTCCATGTGGAAGCCGAGAAACCCACTCTGGACACACGTCCGTTCATGACCGGTCCGGCGTTAAACGCAACGCCGGCCGAGCTCCTCCCGTCCGCCATCTATTTAATCTCCTATTTAAACGAGGCCAAACGCCGGCCAAGAATCGCACACCTCCGCCGCTCCCCTATCTCCTCCACCATTTTGTCCACTCTTACAATGGCTTACGAAGAGTAGTTATTCCGCATCCAAGCCGGCTGGGTAGCCCGCCGGATACGAGCTATGCAGCTCGCTGATCCACCTCCCTCCCCTCGCCCGACGGAGCCAGTTGCCGCCCCAAGCCAGCGCGCGGTTCAACAACTCGCCGCTCCAGGCCAGCTCGACAAGGAGCGACGCACGGGCGTTATTGCTGCCGTCCACGCCGCCGCCTTGTATCGCTTCTCCTGTTTCTGTGGCTGAGACTCCCATGCCGACGGCCGCGCCATGCAAGCAGCGACAGAAGCCGGGTGCGCGGAGAGCGACGAGTCGGTGGCCAGCGCCTCCGCGTCCACCGCCATCATTGAGGAGAAGTAGAACACGGGAGGCCGCCGCCGCTTGGGTCCCATGAAGGCCACCGCGGAGGCGACGCCGGCGTACACAGCAGGTGTCTTGCCGGATCCTTTTTTTGTGAGGACCTTTGTCGACCCCGCATGGGCTCCACGGAAGAGGGGAATGTTAGGATGAACTCGAGCCGATGCCGGCCATGGCGAAGTAGTGGCCGGTGATGAACTCGAACCGGTGCCGGCCACCATCATCTTCGGCACAAGCCAATGATATCAGTTGGGCAGTGGGGAAGCGAGCCGTCCTTTGCGCTGAAGCATATACCTCCGGGGCTCCCGGCAGTCCGGTGATCGTGCTTCCGGACATGAGGAACACAAATCGATCGGCGGGCGACCATTTAGGCCAGGCATTATATACATGTGCTGTCCAGAACTAGCACCGCGTAGTTCATTTGAATGTAATGAAATCCATCATGTTTGTATGAAAATCCGGTATTTTATATGATTTCCATCGTTGTTTATATGAAATATCAGTTTGTCTACGTGTTTGCGTGAATTTCATCCGGTTGGTTGAGTTGTTGTCATAATGTGTGCGGCTACGGTTGGATGGCGTAATTTGCGGGTCGCCGGTCGGTCTGCGGGCGGCTCGGGCGGCGTTGTGGGACAAAAAAACACAGCTCGTGCGAGCTCGTCTCCAACGTGCGCGCTGGAGGATGCATGACAGCACGAGCACCCGAGCCATTCCTCGTTCATCGGTGGCAAAGTCACCGGTGGACAAAAGGGTCGCCAATATTTTGGCTACTCCGGGCAAGACCCAAACAACCCCTCCCAATAGATTCCAATCCCTCGTTCGCCGTGGAATTTTGCCATGTGTTGTCTTCATGGACTAGCAAGATGCTCGTGCATTACACGGAACATCAAGATGCATTTTTTACAAACTCCTGCATGCATGCAAGGGATAATTAATGTCCTCCTTTGCTAGTACCATGAGGCAAACACCATTAATATTGCATGGATTAGTGTTAGTGGTCTTGTATATCTGCAAATTGTAATTTTGATAGTGGCCCCTTGTATATAAAAATGGAGGGAGAAAGATGAGAGATAAGGTGAGGAGGAGTGGGGCGTGGTGGTGACTGGTGGTCAGACTAGGCGGAGGCATGGGGATGGACGGCACATTATGTCTAGGGTTGTATCTCTCTCACACACACCCATGTAGGTCGGGGACGTGCACGAAGAGAAGAGGTGCACGCATGGCACACGTACTCCCATCTCTTTCCCAACCACACCCGCGCGGGTACACGGTGGAGCTCATTTCTGTATGAAAAAGGCAGCCCACGTGGTAATTTGGCACGTGTACTGGTTGTCCACTTGGTGGAGGGAGGATCGTCTACCACGGGTGAACAAACAAATTGCGACTTGACGCGTTATGTTAAATTAAAAAAAGAGGCAAACCATGTGGGGCCTACCTTAGAGGCAAGGCTCTATACACTGGAGTACTTTTGATGTGTCCCGTCAACTCGCAAAAAGAGGAGAAGCTTGCTTAGTACGCCGTCTCCCCCGCCCACGGGCGCGGTGGCTCGCAGGATGAGGTGAAGCTTGCTTACTATGCCTTACGCCCACTCCCTCGCCCACGCGCGCGGTGGCTCGCAGCACGAGGAGAAAATTTTACTACTCCCTCCGTTTACTCCTCGTCCCTACTACGTACTTTGGTTAGTACTCCCTCCATTTACTTATACAAGGCCACTATAAAAAATACGTTTTGCATCTATACAAGGCCACAAATAGTAATCAAGACAAAAGTTACCACTCCCTCCTTTCCAGTTTATGGCTCAATTTCAAAATCTCTCCAACCAAGGTAGACGGTGAGTGGTCGAATTAATTTTGTAGTTTGCACAAGTAATTAGTACGCTCGTTTTTCTCAAGAAGTTATGTTTACCGAGGCATTAATTAGAACGAATGCATGAATGACCACTAAATTTCCATGAACTTGTACATGCATTGGTTAGTTTCCTCTTGACACTGCTTGCGTCAGGTGATCTAACACACCTCGAAATCCAACATGTAATGGTACTACTACTAGTATAGTAGAATTTAGACTTATCAAACGGGAAAACGAATATTTTTTAGATGAGCCCTATAAACCCTAGTGGGTACGTACTCCGTAAAAACAGATTTTTCCAAAACTAAGTCGCTCCCTTTCATGAATTCTGTAGTATACTCCTCCGTCGATGCTCCCTTTCATAAATTCTGTACTTCTTGTCGCCGACATGTGGGACATATAGCAACCAGGTCGACGTGTCAAGCACCAAATAGCAGTGTAGAACAGCAGGGGGGACGCACCCCACTCGTACCGGCCTAGTAGTAGTAATGAGCAATGAGACGTCAAATCACAATGCCGCACTTTCCCAGACGGATGAAGCAACCATTATTTCACACTTCGGTTCGCCATCATCTCAAACCACATACTAGTATTGCTTCTGCCTCAAGAGGGACACGCACATCGCCTTGGTACATCATGACACATGGGACCGCATGACAGGCCATGCTCCCCCGCCGATCGCTCGGTAAAATCACCTCATTTTTACTATACTTCCTCCGTATCGGTTTACTACATGGCATGCACTTCGTGCTAGGTTGAGAATTTAACTGGCTATATATGTGATGAACAGTACTCTAGCCTTTTAAAAAATGTATACTTTTGTATAGTAGTTCTATCGATGGATTGCGCCATGGAGCAAAAATTGAAATTGAAAAAAAGGTGGTACGTATAGAGAGCGCTCGTCTCCAAATTATGCATATAGTACTATTAAAAAAGCTAGTACATGCTTAATTGGGGTGCTAAATTCTATTAAAGTAACACTATTAGTATGCACATACTGAAGAGTTAAAGTAACGAGAAGAAACATAACATAGTTCTGCTAGGGGCTCAGCACAACACACCCCTCAAATTAAACTAAGCACACCTGAAATTAAACTATGCAACTAATCCGGTAGACACTGCATTAGAAGTTTAGAACCACCATGAGCAACGACACTGCCACCTTACTCAGAGTCCTCGTCCATGTCCTCGACTTCGTCCTTGTCCCTATTCCTCTTGGCCGATACTTCTTTGCTTGAACCGCACACTTGGCTGTTGCTCTTCATCCAACCCTTGTAGATATTGAAACAAATGTAGCCATCCATTGCAACGTAGTGGATGTGGTCTATATCTAGTACATTCCGCTGCCATGCATGACAATGAAACGTGTATGGAGGTTTCTCCAGTTTATCGTACAAAGGATGAACCATGGCTCCTGCCAGGGTCAGCATTGAAGGCTGACGAGAGGGCACCAGCCGATTCTTCTGGAGGTCGAAGGGGTTGCCTACAACGAGGCCTATCCGACCCATGACTTCTTCATCGTTCGTAAAGTCTACAGTAACGAATTTCACTGTTTTGTCCTTGAGGAAGTTCTTAAAATCCTGGCACTCAGCGTCGGCATGGCATATGTGGTAGACCAAGCAAACGTTATGTACGCAAACCTGGATCACGGCAGGCTTCTTCCTCTCTTCGTCCTTTAGATCCTTCTCTCGTCCCAGGACTGTGGTGTACTCAACATCTAGCCCAGCGACCCACTCATCATCTGAGTTTTCGAACATGCGTCTGAAGCGAGAAAGGCATCCTATCACCGTCGCGGAAGAACAGGTGTAGATGACGTCGACCTCATCGCCGGTGATGGTTCTAACCTTGTACTCACCGCCGATCATGGAGATTTTGGACGACATAGATTTGGGAGGAGGGTTAGGATTAGTGGAACTGCCGTAATGTGAATGGATGGGACAACTAGGAGCGAACCGCCGTAGTATTGAAGGACGTGCGGGGACGAGTAGGAGCGAACTGCCAGCGTGCGAACGGCAGGGTAGTGGCTTTCCATTCTCCCATGATACAGGCTTCTGAGAGCCCTTGGATCTGAGATCGAACGGTTGCATGGCGTGATTCTAGACCTATGGGTGAATATCCTATCCTGGAGGGTTATTCTGCAAATTTTCAGCAACTTAGCATGCGACCATTTGATCTCAAATCCAAGGGCTTCCAGCAGCCCGTATCATGGTCGCGCCTACCATGACTGTCGCGTCGCTCGCGCCCTTGGAGATTTAACACAGTGCGTTAGGCTATCTGATGTTGGCATGTTATACATAGTCATCACTTAGTCACTCATACTACAACAAGGTTGGCTATAAGTGTATTTTTTTACTCCTCTCTATCTCTTTCTTCGTACTCAAGGAAGAAATGGTGCTAAGCGTGTGTATTTATTGCATTTGCCAAGGAGTGACCTCTTCCAATGAAATGGTGTTGCTATGTTCGCTTCATTTAATTAGCTATAAACTCAAAATTGTCTTTTCACCTAGGTACACGCGCTTAGCACTGTTTCTGTCGGCGTTCTGGGAACGGGGGTCCCCAGACTTGCCTGCCTGCGGCCTACGGCGTGGCTCAAAGGAGGCCCAACATGGCCCATCTTCATCAGCACAAGACTCAAGACCCTCACGAGGGGCCAAGCCTCGCGAGGCGAACGACACCGCGCATCCTCAGGCGCAGCCTCCTCAGGTTGGCTCACGAGGAGACGGAGATATCAAGGTGGGGTACCTCGCGAGGTGCCCATGACGCAAGCCATGACGATCGAGGGTGCCAGGCGGGCGCCAGCGCGCGCAGAGTCCTTCTTTCCTCTTTGGTGCAAAGGGGGCAAGCGCAGCCGCGGAGTACCAAGGCATCAGGCAAAGGTTGCCATTTCGGTGCAATGAGACCAGGACCAAGCGGACTACGAGACGGAGGTCACCATGGAGCTCAGCACGGCGTCACCGCAGAGTCTTTCGCAGGCTAAGACCAACTTTAGTCAGGATAAGAGTACTTGCTATCCCCCTTCAAATTAGCCCGCCATTGTTGGCTCCCTTCCCGCTCGATATTTGGGAAGAGGACTAGGGCCCCTATAAATAGGGACGGCCACCCACGTAGCAAGGGGTTCGTTCGGTTCGGCATGTGGATCTGACTAGCAAGTAGAGAGAGTAAGTGAGAGAGAGAGAGAGAAGGTGACTGAACTCCTCCCAGCAGTTCATCACCCCAGCCAAGAACAGACCCTCGCGAGGCTGTTCTTCCTTGTACTGTTCGTCATCACCAGCCCCAGGAGGCAATCAATCCACCACACACTGGAGTAGGATATTACACCACAATGGTGGCCTGAACCAGTATAAATCTTGTGTCCCTTGTGCAGTTCCTTTAGTTGTTTAGATCTTTGTGAGACGGGGAGGTAGAGGGCGAGATTTCCGCGCGCACCCCAGTGTTTGAACCTTAAGGGTCTGCCGGAACCTGTGAATCCGACATTTGGCGCGCTAGGTAGGGGTGCGCCGGAATCTGTCCTCCGCCACTCCGTTCTCCTCCGACCATCGCATCCATGTCCGATGCTCGTCGGGCCCGCGCTGAGCGCCGGGCCGCCATCGCTTCTCGCGTCGCCCAGGCGGCCCCCCTCGGTGGGCGTCCTCATCGTTCCCCATTGCCCGCCGTCAACGCTGCCACCGGCCCGGCGGGGGGCAAGCAGCAAGCGTCGTCTCAGCATCCGTCCGTGCGCCAAGACGGCCGCACCGCTACTCCATCACTCGCACCAGCCGGTTCTTCGCCCCGCGCGCTCCCCGCACCCTTGGAGGCTCGAGCTGTGCTCCTCGTGGCAAACGAGCTCCTGCGCTACCGCCCCGTCGACGACGTCTACGAAGAGTGGCTCAACCGTGTCGCGTGGCCCGACAAGTTCAAGCCTGACCTGCCTCCTCGCTACGACGGCACGACTGATCCCGCAGAGTTCCTCCAGCTCTATGAGCTGGGCATCGAGGCTGCCAGCGGGGATGAAAAGGTCATGGCGAACTGGTTCCCCATGGCGCTCAAGGAAGGAGCTCGAACCTGGCTCCTGAATCTGGCTCCAGGCACGATCTCCTCCTGGGACAAGATGCGCGCCCGCCTCATCGCCAACTTCCAAGGTACTCGCAACCGGCCACCCGCCATGAGCGACATGCGCCGCATCAAGCAACAACCCGGAGAGACCCTGCAAAAATACATCCAGCGCTTCAACAGCGCGTGCCTCAAGATCCCCAAGGTGTCCGAGGAGGCCATCATCTTGGCCTTCTCTGACGGCTTGCGCAACGTCAAGATGAAGGAGGAGCTGGCGATGCACGAAGACCTCTGCACCTCCCTGGAGCTGTTCAACTTGGCGAACAAGTGCGCCAGGGCTGAGGAGGGACGCCTCTCCCTCCTCGAGCTGCCTGCCGCGGACCCAGAAGAGAAGAAGCCCAAGGCCAAGGACGTGAAGCGCAAGGGGGCTGCCGTACTCGCCGCAGAACCAGACACCAAGCGGGGCAAGGATCTTCCCGAATCCTCCAGGGGCAGCCGGTACTGTGTGTACCACGACCTCCACACCTACAACACCAACAAATGTCTAGAACTCCGCGCCGTGCGAGATGGAAGGATCGGCCGTTGCCCTGACCGTGCTGACCGGGGCTACGGCCGAGGAGGAGGAAGAAACTCAGGACGCTGGGAAGATCGCGGCTCGCGCCCGGGGTGGCGCGACCAGCCTCGCGAGGACCGCTGGCAGGACCTGCCTCGCGAGGGAGACTGGAGAGATCAGCCTCGTGAGGATCGCCCTCATGGCAACGTAGGCCTACCTCCGCTGCCGCCTTAGCCAAGGAGGAACGAAGACCGCCATCAAGACGAGGGGGCTGGGGGCTTCCAGGAGCCGCGCGCAATCGCCTGCATCCTGGGCGGAGCTCAAGCCCCAGCCTCTCAACGTATCTTCAAGCAGTTTGCCCGCGAAGTGAATGTAGTTCTCCCCAAGCTCGAAGCAATGCACCCCCTCAGGTGGTCAGCGTGCCCCATCACGTTCAGCTCAGCAGACCAGCTCAAGTGCGCGGCCACGGCAGGAGTCCTCCTGATGCTTTGCTCCCCAGTCATCAGCAACATGCTGGTCACCAAGACCCTCATCGATGGTGGGGCAGGGCTCAACGTCCTGTCCGTGGAAACATTCAACAATCTCCAAGTACCCTATGACCAGCTTCAGCCGACCAAGCCTTTCTCCGGAATCACCGACGGTTCCACAGTCCCGATCGGGCAGGTCCACCTCCCTGTCACATTCGGGGCTCGCAGCAACTACCGCACCGAGCTCATCGACTTCGACGTCGCCCACATCCGCCTGCCGTACAATGCCATCCTCGGGTACCCAGCGCTGGCCAAGTTCATGGCTGTGACTCACCATGGCTACAACATCCTCAAGATGCCAGGAAGTGGCGGCATCATCACGGTGCCCTGTGAAGAGAAGGATGCAGTGTGTTCCCTGGAGTGGGCCTATCAGGCCGCGTCGCTAGAAGACCCAGATCGCGGAAGCAGGAGGCTTCCTGAGACCACCCCCAAGAAGAAGAAGACATCGTCAGGCTCGGCCCCTCAGGAGGCAGGCCCCTCAGGGCCCGTGTTCGCCCAAGGGGACCCCCCATCCATCGCATAGGAAAGCGCGCCCGACGCCCTCCTCAGGCAGGGCTCGGGGGCTCTCATCTGGAGGGCCACCGACCTAGCCAGGGTCACGAGGGAGGCGCTTGGGCACCATGTGGAAGCGTGCTTCGCAGCACGTTTCCCCCGAGAAGGAGCCAGGCAAGGAAGGTCAGACCAGCAGGAGTTCGTTAACAAGGCCATTCAAGAACTACAGGAGTCAAGGATCATGAGAGGTTGCCGCCGCCTACCAGCTGTGGCCCTACATCCAGGCGAGGATGGTGGGCTGCGCGTCTGCGTCGACGTACCAGGGCTCAATCAGATCGCCACGACAGAGCGTCTCTGGCCCTCGCAAGTGGGGCGCTGCGGGGGACCACCCCACAGCTATGTTCGCATGCCTTACGGCCTGCCGAGCATGGCTGCGGCGTACCAGCGCCTCATGACGGGCATCATGGAGGCCCAGGGAGACAGGCGTTCCGCGACCTTGGCGGAGATGAAGACAGCTCGCGAGGAGCCATCGGTGCCTCCAGAGCCTCCCGAGGCCCCAGGGCCTAGGGGCTCGTGAGGATAGGCTTCTGCAGCCCATCAAGTCTGCTGCACCAACGCCACTACGCCGACAACACCCTTAGGTGACATCTTTCAAGTTCCATTCCCAGCTGGGGGCGCCCTCCCAGGGTTGCATCACTCCTAGGCCGCGTGGGTCCGTCCCTGCGGCATGTATCCCCTTTTATCTTTCGGTCGTTAGTTTGCCTTGTTGGGGGCGCCCCTCGGGCTGCATCATCCCCAAGCCGCTCGGGCCAGACCCAGCAGCGTGTATCTCCCTCGCATTTATTTCCAACTATGCATTGCCTATCACGCTTAACTGCATGGTGCCTGTCCGCGGCATCTTTTCTTCTCCATGTCGGCCACTTGCACGTTAAAGGGGGGGGTGCCTAAGCATCGCGACTCAGGGCTCTTATTGGCTCTCCAGCCCTCACCCTCTGGCCTTGTCCACGGCATCGCAACCTGGCATACCAGGGATGGCTGAGACAAGCTCGAGGGCCGGGACCCGAGGACGTAGAGTACCGACATCTAACTAAATTTTGCAGGGACACATCTCAAGATACGGCCCAGTGCCAGGCGCAACCCGCCTAGAGGTAGGCCCTCGTGAGTCCCGCGCTGGCTCACGGGTGCCCAGATACATCTCACCTAGCCCTACTGTGCCAGCCACGTGTTAGGGCGTGGCTGTACACGCCCCGGGGGCTCCTCCCGGAGGGGATCCCCCTCCCACGTACCAGTGGAAGCACCATGCTCCGTGCTGGCTAACGACACTGCCGAGGAGCGGCTATGCCCGTACACATACGGAAGCACTATGCTCCGCGCTGGTGATAAACAACTGGGGGTGGCCTCCAGGCCGTCTTAACCTCAGGGAGCCCAGAGCTCAGTGGCTGGCCTCGTCGCAACGCCTCCCCTCAGGAGTGCCGCGCGAGGGGGCTAGGCACGGGGGCTATGACTGGGTCACGCCCAGACGTACGCCGCCCAGCCAGGCCCCTCGGGCCTGGTTCGCCGTGCGTCTCTCCCCGAGCGGAGCCAAGGTATGAAGGCCGTTTGCGCGTCAAGGGGGACCCCTGAGCATCGCGACTCAGGGGCCTAACTGGTCCCGTAGCCCCTCACTCCTTAGTTCCGAAAGGCTATGCTGGGTGAGGTACACGCGGGGCCAGGCTCTGCAGACGTAGAACGGTAGCCCCGCTTAGATCGCACCTCATCACCCACTGTTTGCGCGTCAAGGGGGACTCCTGAGCATCGCGACTCAGGAGCCTAACTGGCTCCGTAGCCCCTCACTCCTTAGTTCCGAAAGGCTATGCTGGGTGAGGTACGCGCGGAGTCGGGCTCTGCAGACGTAGAACAGAAGATACACCTACATTGCGCCTCCCTACTTGTTGTTCGCACGCCAAGGGGGACTCCTGAGCATCGTGACTCAGGAGCCTAACTTGTCATGTAGCCCCTCACTCCTTTGGTCCCGTCCTGGTTTCCGGTCGGGGCTAATGCTGGGTGAGGCACACGCGGGGCCGGGCTCTGCCGGCGCAGAACACAAGCAAGTAGGGAAGAAAAAGCATAAAACTCAAGGAATTTAAAAGCAAATATTACAGTCCATACTGTCATCTCAATACCAAACGCAAGTTTAAATGCCTCCCCGAGGCGTGATGCATGTGCAGGAATTGAAAGGAGAATAGGGATGGAACGAAGCCACTTGTCGGCGGTGAAGCTGCGTGGAGTGGCTTCGCCTCATGGAGCAGCAAGGCCGGCAGCGCCTTGCTTTGGCTTGGTGCTAAAGGCCCAGAACTTCCCCAGCAGCGCCTCCGCGCGCCCCTTCACGGCTTCGACAGCGGCGGCAGCGCCCTCGCCGCTCACCGGTTCCAGCAGGCCGTCGAGGTCGGCGTTGGGATCACGAAGGTAGATGTGGGCGAAGACCCGCGTCAGCGCAGCAGAAGACAAGACGCACACCTCGGCCTCGGCCGCGGGGCCGATGCCAAGGGCGACATCCCCAAGGGCCTTAACCAGGAAGGAAGCAGCTTGGCGGGGCCGTCCCCGTCACCGGCTAGTGGGCTGTCCAGGCTGCTCTCGTAAAGCAACTTCAGCTAAGCATGGGCATCTTTCTCCATGTCCGCGAAGGCCACGCGATCCTCGGCAAGAACCCGGGCCTTAGCGTCCAGCCCGACCTTCGTCACCTCCAGCTCCTTCTTCAATGCGCCTAGGTGGTCGCGGTGCTTCTTGAGCTTGGCCTCCCGGTCCTTGAGCGCCGCCTCGCGCGCCTTCGCCCCCTTCTCCAGCTCTAGGCGCAGACGGACCTCCTCCGCGAGTTGGCCCCGCAGGCCTTGCAGCTCGTCCTCCAACGCCTTGCAACGATCGCAGACTTCGACCACTTCCCCCAGGGCTGCGTCACGAGAAGCCTTCGCCTCGAGGGTGGCCTCCCTCTCTTCGTCACAGGCCGTTGAGGCCCGAACCAACGCCGCCCGAATCGAAGCATCAGAACGAATCCACCCCGAAGCTAGTTCCAGGCGCCCGGCCACCAGGCGAGGGTCGGCGCCGAGAAGATCCTGCCGCAGCCGGTCTTGAACACCTCCGTCCCGTTGACGACCTGCGCCGTCGCCATCTGGCTCAGCCGGGCAAGGCTCGCCTTGGACACATTCGGCAGGTCTAGAGCAGGGGAATACCAAGCTTTGGTCGGAGGCTGGTGAGGCGCAAGAAAGGGAAGGCTGGAGTAGATCTGAAGTTTGGAGGAAGAAAGGGAAGGCGCAAGAAAGGGGATCTGAGCAGCGACTGGAGAGATCAAAGGGCGAAGTCTGGGCAGATGCCGCTCCTTTACCAACCTGCGCGGTTGCTGAAGCACCCACGTCCCATCAACCGCCACGCGGCGCCCAAGGCCGCAGGCTGTTAGGGCCCGCGGCGCTTCGCCCTTGCCCTTTCGCCTCTCGGCATGGCCAAGCCCATGCGCGCCTTGGGCCCGGGGGCTACTGTCGGCGTTTTGGGAACGGGGGTCCCCAGACTTGCCTGCCTGCGGCGTTGCTCAAAGGAGGCCCAACATGGCCCATGTTCATCAGCACAAGACTCAAGACCCTCGCGAGGGGCCAAGCCTCGCGAGGCGAACGACACGGCGCATCCTCAGGCGCAGCCTCCTCAAGTTGGCTCACGAGGAGACGGAGATATCAAGGCGGGGTACCTCGTGAGGTGCCCATGACGCAAGCCATGACGATCGAGGGTGCCAGGCGGGCGCCAGCGCGCGCAGAGTTCTTCTTTCCTCTTTGGTGCAAAGGGGGCAAGCGCAGCCGCGGAGTACCGAGGCATCAGGCAAAGGTTGCCATTTCGGTGCAACAAGACCAGGACCAAGCGGACTACGAGACGGAGGTCACCATGGAGCCCAGCACGGCGTCACCGCAGAGTCTTTCGCAGGTGAAGATCACCTTTAGTCAGGATAAGAGTACTTGCTGTCCCCCTTCAAATTAGCCCGCCATTGTTGGCTCCCTTCCCGCTCGATATTTGGGAAGAGGACCAGGCCCCTATAAATAGGGACGGCCACCCACGTAGCAAGGGGTTCGTTCGGTTCGGCATGTGGATCTGACTAGCAAGTAGAGAGAGAGTAAGTGAGAGAGAGAGAGAGAAGGTGACTGAACTCCTCCCAGCAGTTCATCACCCCAGCCAAGAACAGACCCTCGCGAGGCTGTTCTTCCTTGTACTGTTCGTCATCACCAGCCCCAGGAGGCAATCCATCCACCACACACTGGAGTAGGGTATTACACCACAATGGTGGCCCGAACCAGTATAAATCTTGTGTCCCTTGTGCAGTTCCTTTAGTAGTTTAGATCTTTGTGAGACGGGGAGGTAGAGGTCGAGATTTCTGCGCGCACCTCAGTGTTCGAACCTTAAGGGTCTGCCGGAACCCGTGAATCCGACAGTTTCTTCCTTGGGTCACCAAACTAGTCTCTCTCTTCTTGATTAACTTGCCACATCAGACTTTATGCCTATGTGGCAAGCTTAAGCACCTGTAGGAGCAAGTAAAAGTAAGTACAATAGTGCACTTTACATGGCATTTTTGCATATGTGGAGGAAAGAGAGGCAAGGAAAAAGTGGAGAAGTGGGCTCTCATGCAAGAGCCAGCCTCTACTACATGGTGGAGCATTGGGAGAGGCACCTGTATGGAGGTGGTTAGGAATCTGGGAGACTCACGCCGGTCGTAGGGCCACAGTTAAAATGATAATGGCAAGTCAAATCACGGGGCCCCACCTGTCCAGTAGTAACTCGCTGTCAAATCACACAGCCCTACGTTTGCAGCAGCCTACTCCCTCGTCTTCTCGCGTCTTTGTCGAACCGACTAGGCGGAACTGCCCCGCCGCCTACCGTGCAAGAAAAGCCCCGCCCTCGACTTTTAAATACAACTACATCCGCTTAAGAATCCAATGATATACTTTTTGTGACATAGTAACTCATATTTAGTTAGTCAAATGGATGACCTAGAACTACGTGCAGGCCCTATAAACCGAGACGCCTAAAAATAAAAAAACTGAGATGGAGAGGGTAGTTCAGCACGTATCTTTTTAGATCAATATAGTCGGGATTCACCAAGGAGCAAAACCAAGTGGTAGGCTGCTCCTGTCGTGTTGGCGTGGCAACTCAAGCAGGGTCAGTCCGCACACGAAATGGCGACACACTTAACAGGACCCCTTTGGCCAGCATGTGTCTCATCCACCGTCTTGTTCCACGTGCGATGCACCAAATTACAGTTCGGAGCTACGGTTGGAATTGGAGGCACCCTGGTCGTAGCACCACAGTAGTAGAAAATGAGCGACGAGGGGTCAAATCACAAAGCCCCACCTTTCCCGCATTAAGCTGGATGGATGAAGCAACCATCATTTCACTCTAGGGCGCAAGAGCATAAAGAAAAGGGAAAACAATGATGTGGGCGGCAGCTACCTAGGGCACCCTAGGGTAGGGGTCTCCACTACAGATCCTTTTTTTCGAAAGCGCCTCCACTACAAATCGGCTTCTCCCTCGTCCTCTTGAAGAAAACCGATGATGAGTGCGGCGGTAGGGTTTGTAGGAGTACTACGGCGTGCGGGGCCATGTCGTAGTAAACGGGTTCGAGCCAACGTGTCGGTGTCAAAACTGGCGGATCTCGGGTAGGGGGTCCCAAACTGTGCGTCTATGTGGATGGTAACAGGAGACAATGGACACAATGTTTTTACCCAGGTTCGGGCCCTCTCGATGGAGGTAAAACCCTACTCCTGCTTGATTAATATTGATGATATGGGTAGTACAAGAGTAGATCTACCACGAGATCAAAGAGGCTAAACCCTAGAAGCTAGCCTATGGTATGATTGTTGTTCGTCCTATGGACTAAAACCCTCTGGTTTATATAGACACCGGAGAGGGCTAGGGTTACACAGAGTCAGTTACAATGGGAGGAGATCTTCATATCCGTATTGCCAAGCTTGCCTTCCACGCCAAGGAAAGTCCCATCCGGACACGGGATGAAGTCTTCAGTCTTGTATCTTCATAGTCCAATAGTCCGGCCAAAGGTTATAGTCCGGCTATCCGGACACCCCCTAATCCAGGACTCCCTCACGACGCCTTAAATATGTGCCGGAGTATCCAACACGCTCTAAGGCTATGAGTTGGCGTGGTGCCCTCTGCACTGTGAATTTTATAGGGTCCATTGAGCCATCCCTCCAGTACGGTTCCATGCCCTGTAGAGGGTTTTTGCTTTTTGGTGTTTAACCCGGTTGTCTGGCGATAATGCACCCTTTTATTTCGGACTGGGTTTGTATTCGGGGCCGGATTTTCGCAAAATTTTATTTCGGTTTTCCAGGCGCTTTCCATCGCACAGTACTTTCGTACTATGGACGCCAAGTCGGCAAAGCATGTAATTTCACGGCGACTTATGGCGTTGAGGATTCCCTTGTCCGTGCAATTATTGCAGAAGAATGAAATTGCATCTTCCTCGCGGCAGTCCTTTATCCTGTTCATGACCAGGAGGAATCTGGCCCAGTAGTGGTGTACTATTTCTTCGGGCTCTTGCCTAATTTGGGATAGATCGCTTATGTTTGGGCGGGTGGGTGGAATTTAATCTGAAACCTCACCCAATCTGAGACTCAGGGGCCAAGGAGTTTCCAAACTCGGAAGTTTGGATTCTTGGATGTTTTCCACCGAATCTAGCCCGCTGCCTGATTCTAGGTTCAGGTCTTTAGTGACATCCTCCCCTTCGCGGGTATCCGGCTTGGAGGGATCGGGAATCCAGACATAGCTAGTCCTTAAGATAGATGAAGGGTCGCCGCCTTGTTCCTCCACCACTGCAACGTGATCGGTGACCTGGGAAGAGTTGATCTCTCTCAGATCGGGTTTGGGCCCAACCTGATCATAGTCTGTAGCGACTCCCAAGGCGGCGATGCGATCCAAGAGCTCGTTTAGGGAAGAAAGCTCCATTGGATATAACTGCTAGGCGAGTTCCGAGTTGATGAGAATATTGTTTTTGATGACCCGAGAAGTCATCGTCGGCGCAGCGGCCGAACAGGCGGTCATAAGAAAACCACCTAGCCGGAGAGTTTGGCCAACACCCAAAGCTCCCTTAGCAACAGTGTCGTCTTTAAAGACAGGATGAGGCATCCTTCCTGATGGCGACGACACAGCGGAACTCTCAATGAAAGCACCAATGTTGGTGTCAAAACCGGCGGATCTCGGGTAGGGGGTCCCGAACTGTGCGTCTAGGTGGATGGTAACAGGAGACAAGGGACACAATGTTTTTACCCAGGTTCGGGCCCTCTCGATGGAGGTAAAACCCTACTCCTGCTTGATTAATATTGATGATATGGGTAGTACAAGAGTAGATCTACCACGAGATCAAAGAGGCTAAACCCTAGAAGCTAGCCTATGGTATGATTGTTGTTCGTCCTATGGACTAAAACCCTCTGGTTTATATAGACACCGGAGAGGGCTAGGGTTACACAGAGTCAGTTACAATGGGAGGAGATCTTCATATCTGTATTGCCAAGCTTGCCTTCCACGCCAAGGAAAGTCCCATCCGGACACGGGATGAAGTCTTCAGTCTTGTATCTTCATAGTCCAATAGTCCGGCCAAAGGTTATAGTCCGGCTATCCGGACACCCCCTAATCCAGGACTCCCTAATCCAGGAAAGTGGACACATAGTAAACCGGCTTTTGAAGGGGGAATTTGTGTCCGTCCGTCTCTCGTTCGACGATGAGCACTGCGCTTACAACTTGATGAGTTGCCGCAATGTATAATAGCATTGGTTTGCCAATGTTTGGCGCGGCCAGGACTGGGTTTTGTTGCCAATATGGCTTTTATTTCGTTGAGTCCAGTCATGGCGGCATCCGTCCACTCGAAGAGTTCGATGCACCGGAGGAGGCGATAAAGGGGTAATGCCTTTTCTCCCAAGTGGGAGATAAAGCGGCTTAGAGCCGCCACACATCTGGTCAATTTTTGTATATGTTTGAGGTCCTTTGGGATGTCCAATTGTGACAGAGCTCGGATCTTGGCTGGATTTGCTTCAATTCCTCTACCAGATACAATGAAGCCAAAGAGCTTTCCGACTGGTACGCCAAAAACGCATTTTTCCGGGTTGAGCTTGATGTCGTATGTTCGGAGGTTATCGAATGTGAGCCTCAAGTCGTCTACTAGAGATTCGACATGCTTGGTTTTGACGACCACGTCATCTACGTATGCCTCCACTGTTTTGCCGATCTGGTTTGCCAGACATGTCTGAATCATGCGTTGATATGTTGCGCCGGCGTTTTTGAGCCCGAAGGGTATTGTGTTGAAGCCGAATGGGCCGTATGGTGTGATGAATGTCGTTGCGGCTTGGTCTGGCTCTGCCATCTTAATTTGATGGTAGCCAGATTATGCGTCGAGGAAACCCAATGAATCGTGTCCTGCGGTAGCGTCGATAATTAGGTCGATGCGGCGGAGGGGGAACGGATCCTTTGGGCAAGCCTTGTTGAGGTCCTTAAAATCGACGCACAAGCGCCAGTATTTTTCCTTCTTTGGTACCATCACCAGGTTTGCTAGCCAGTCCGGATGTTTTATCTCTCTAATGAATCCGGCCTCCAATAGCTTGGCTAGTTCCTCTCCCATGGCTTGTCTCTTAGGTTCGGAGAAACGCCGAAGAGCCTGCTTGACTAGATTGAATCCTTTTAGGATATTTAGGCTGTGCTCGGCCAGCCTGTGTGGGATTCCTAGCATGTCTGAAGGGTGCCAGGCAAAAATGTCCCAGTTCTCACGTAGGAACTCTCGTAGTGCAGCGTCTACATCAGAGTTTAATTGTGCCCCAATGGAAGTTGTTTTTGTAGGGTCCGTTGGATGGACTTGGAATTTGACTATTTCATCCGCCGATTTAATGGAGGTGGACTTGGATCTTTTATCGAGTATCACGTCGTCCCTGTTCACCGTGGAGTGCAGCGCAGTCAGTTCCTCAGCCGCTAGGGGTTCGGTAGTGCCTCGAGGGCCAGTGCGGCTGTCTTATTTTCGGTGCAGAGTGCTATGTCCGGATCACTAGCAAGACTGATGATTCCGTTGGGCCCGGGCATTTTGAGCTTCATGTACCCGTAATGGGGTATGGCTTGGAAGATTGTAAACGCCTCCCACCCTAATAGAGCGTGGTATCCTCTACTGAACGAGGCCACTTGGAACGTGACCTCTTCGGACCTGTAATTATCCGGCGTGCCGAACACCACATCTAGTGTGATTTTTCCTGTACAGCGCGCTTCCCGACTGGGGATTATTCCTATAAAGGTTGTGCTGCTTCGCTGAATGCGGTTCTAGTCTATTTCCATTTTTTGAAGGGTTTACTCATAAATGAGGTTCAATCCGCTGCCACCGTACATGAGTACCTTGGTGAGTCGAAAGCCGTCCACTATTTGACTGAGGACCAATGCGGCTGGTGCTCGGGCTGTTCGGAATTTAGGTTCGTCACTGGCATTAAAAGTAATAGCCGTGTCACTCCATGGGTTTATTGTTGCCACGTGGTAGACTTCGGCAAGGCTGTGGAGTGTTGGTTTTCGCATATTATTTGATGCGAAAGTCTCGAAGACTGTTAATACCGTACTGGCATCCATGGGCTGGTGCTCTGTGGCTTCTGGGGTTAGAAGATCTTCGCCACTTTTGGCCACCTGCCGGAGTATCCAACACGCTCTAAGGCTATGAGTTGGCGTGGTGCCCTCTGCACTGTGAATTTTATAGGGTCCATTGAGCCATCCCTCCAGTACGGTTCCATGCCCTGTAGAGGGTTTTTGCTTTTTGGTGTTTAACCCGGTTGTCTGGCGATAATGCACCCTTTTATTTCGGACTGGGTTTGTATTCGGGGCCGGATTGTCCCAAAATTTTATTTTGGTTTTCCAGGCGCTTTCCATCGCACAGTACTTTCGTACTATGGACGCCAAGTCAGCAAAGCATGTAATTTCACGGCGACTTATGGCGTTGAGGATTCCCTTGTCCGTGCAATTATTGCAGAAGAATGAAATTGCATCTTCCTCGCGGCAGTCCTTTATCCTGTTCATGACCAGGAGGAATCTGGCCCAGTAGTGGTGTACTATTTCTTCGGGCTCTTGCCTAATTTGGGATAGATCGCTTATGTTTGGGTGGGTGGGTGGAATTTAATCTGAAACCTCACCCAATCTGAGACTCAGGGGCCAAGGAGTTTCCAAACTCGGAAGTTTGGATTCTTGGATGTTTTCCACTGAATCTAGCCCACTGCCTGATTCTAGGTTCAGGTCTTTAGTGACGTCCTCCCCTTCGCGGGTATCCGGCTTGGAGGGATCGGGAATCCAGACATAGCTAGTCCTTAAGATAGATGAAGGGTCGCCGCCTTGTTCCTCCACCACTGCAACGTGATCGGTGACCTGGGAAGAGTTGATCTCTCTCAGATCGGGTTTAGGCCCAATCTGATCATAGTCTGTAGCGACTCCCAAGGCAGCGATGCGATCCAAGAGCTCGTTTAGGGAAGAAAGCTCCATTGGATATAACTGCTAGGCGAGTTCCGAGTTGATGAGAATATTGTTTTTGATGACCCGAGAAGTCATCGTCGGCGCAGCGGCCGAACAGGCGGTCATAAGAAAACCACCTAGCCGGAGAGTTTGGCCAACACCCAAAGCTCCCTTAGCAACAGTGCCGTCTTTAAAGACAGGATGAGGCATCCTTCCTGATGGCGACGGCACAGCGGAACTCTCAATGAAAGCACCAATGTCGGTGTCAAAACCGGCGGATCTCGGGTAGGGGGTCCCGAACTGTGCGTCTAGGCGGATGGTAACAGGAGACAAGGGACACAATGTTTTTACCCAGGTTCGGGCCCTCTCGATGGAGGTAAAACCCTACTCCTGCTTGATTAATATTGTTGATATGGGTAGTACAAGAGTAGATCTACCACGAGATCAAAGAGGCTAAACCCTAGAAGCTAGCCTATGGTATGATTGTTGTTCGTCCTATGGACTAAAACCCTCTGGTTTATATAGACACCGGAGAGGGCTAGGGTTACACAGAGTCAGTTACAATGGGAGGAGATCTTCATATCCGTATTGCCAAGCTTGCCTTCCACGCCAAGGAAAGTCCCATCCGGACATGGGACGAAGTCTTTAGTCTTGTATCTTCATAGTCCAACAGTCCGGCCAAAGGTTATAGTCCGGCTATCCGGACACCCCCTAATCCAGGACTCCCTCAGTAGCCCCCGAACCAGGCTTCAATGACGATGAGTCCGGCGCACAGATTGTCTTCGGCATTGCAAGGCGGGTTCCTCTCCAAATTCCGTGTACCTATTTAAATAGTGTCCGGCTTCTTGTGAATGTTGTGCTCCTTGGCTTCCACGCCCAATAATGGCCACTTTCCACGTGTCGAGCGAATGTGAAGAGCCAGGGTGTTTTTACATTTACCCTCCTAGCTGTGCGAACGAGCTGCCTATTAAAGAGACGAGGATTCAGATCCAAATCACACCATCCTCCCTTGGCGAGCCTTCATTGGAGCGCATCCGACAGAGATCCATTCCATCATGGTCGGTCGACGCAGCTCCTCCTCTCGCTCCCCTAGCCCCAAGCCTGGAGATTGGGAGAGATGTTCCGCCCCGCACGGCAAATTAGTGATGCTTCAGACCAAGGGATTTCTTCCCCCAGCATACATGGTCCCGGTTCGAGCCGGGCTCGCCACCTATAATGGCAGAGAGCAAGTGGAGAGCCTTCCCAATCCCTCCAAGGGAGAGCGGGTATGCCTTGTCCCTCATTTGGTAAGAGGGATCGAATTTCCAATTCATCCGATTCTCCGGGGGCTCCTAGAGTTCTACGGCCTCCAGTTGCACAACCTTACGCCTGCCTCCATATTGCATATCACGGGCTTCGTAGCCCTTTGCGAGATGTTTTTGGGCTATGAGGCTCATTTCACGCTACGGAAGAAGCTGTTCTGCCTTGTGCCCCGTTCTCAGGAGGGATCAATATATCAAGTGGGCGGAGCCGAAGTGTGGCGTATTGCCGGGACCGGATATCTATCCGGAACCCCAAAGAAGACGTCTGAAGACTAGCCTTCAGAATGGTTTTATATAGAAGACGTCCCCCTCCCGGACCCTATTCGAATCGGCCTCCCTGAGTTCGACAACGCCCCTTTGAAGAAGCACCGGAGCTGGCGTCCACGGAGCCCCCAGGAGGAAGATGACAGGGACGTTCTTTACCTGATGAGCCAGATAAGTTTGTTAGCTCGATTCGGATTGACCATGATCGAGGTCATGGCCACATGTATCATGCGGGGGGTGCAGCCGCTTCAGTATAGAGGCCATCCCATGTGGGATTTCAACGGGGAGGATGACGCCACCCGCTACGGCCGTAAAGGGATGAAATCGGTTGCTGATCTAATAAAGATCTTATCCACTTTGTACAAGGGAGAAGAGGAGGAATTCCTCCACGTCAACCCGCAGGGCGGATTTTATATGTACAATCCTCCGAGCTAGGTAAGCAGACACTTTTTCTCGCCCATCCGTTTCATATTCCCATAGTTAAGTATTCAGTCTAGCGATTTCAACGCAGGAGCTGCGCAGGCTGTAAGGGAGATAAACAGCCCTCCTCCACAACCCGAGGACCCGGAACGGTCCCTTGACCCGGCCTCCCAAGAGGATCCGGACATATCTGTGAAGCTGATCAATGGGGTATTTTACCAATTGAGCAACGACAATGCCTTGGTGGCCATTACGGCCGATTACCCCGGGCTACTTCTAGCCTCACAAGTATCTGAGACCGAAGTCCCAGTACTTTGAAAAGGGATCCGTCCTTGCGTGTTTTTGATCACCGTATAAGAACCGTGTTTTGTAGGGGAGGTCCTCGAGGTAGAAGGCCGAGCCTGCGGCGACTAGCCAACAAGGGTCCATGAGGCCAGGCAGGCTGAAAATACGCGCAGTCCGGATTGAGACACCAGCGCAGCGGTACGGCGCGCCGTGTTTATTCCAAGACATTATTCTCAGAGGCATACTAACGCCCATGCCTTCTTTTTAGGAAAAATAGCGCTCGCCGGACTATATCCGGAGAGGCTACTAATCGCGCCTCCACCAGCCAGGCTCCAAGGCAGGATTCGGAGGCGGGAACGAATACGAGGCGTGCGCCGGGCGCTCCTCCGGCAGAGGATGCGGATAGACTGTCCGCCACCAATTCCGAGGTGGAAAGTGCCATGAACCATGGGCGTCACCGGACTGTTCTTCGTGACGCTTGTTTCTCCCAAGAGGCATTGGATGCCTTCAACTCGGGAGATGCGTACCTCCGTGCCGCTCAAAATGGTCTTGCCAGAGCCACGGAGCAGTATGTAAAAGACATACGGGTGAGAAAATTTGGTGATTATATATATCAGTAGCCCCTGAGACTTGAAACAGTTAGAATAACTGATTTAAGGATCGTTTGTTATGCAGGTTCTTACAGAAAAGAATACCCAACTGTCCCAGGAGCTGGAAGGGTGCATAGCCCAACTTCAGGCCGCACTAGCCGCAGCAGGGGAGCCCAAAGAGACCCCCTCTGGTAATATATCCTTCAAATGATAAGTATCATATAAAGTGCGGCGTATATGCAGATCTGACGGTAAAATTGCAGATGACGCTGGAGTAAATCCGGATAAGCAACAGCTCCTACGCCAGCTAAAGGCCGGTGAGAGCGTTCTTACGAGGGTGAGGCAGGAGAAGAATGATCTCCTAGATGCCAACACCAAGATGGGCGTGGAACTAAAGGATGTTCGTGCCCAACTGTCGGACTCCGTTATGGAGAACCGGCGGCTTTGATGCGGCATATTTAGTAAGTTCTTGAAGGAACTTTGAAAAAGAGTTCGGCGAGGAAGTTGGCTGACAGAGTTATGTCTGTAGTTGTGTTAACAGGTCATCCTGCAGAGGAAATGCCCGGTTCTATGGGTGACCTTCTTCCCGAGCTCTCACAACTGCACGAACGAGTTCGGCAGGTGATGCAAGGCGTCGCCCAGGCCTTGTGGCCATCCATCTCCATGCCGAAGGCCTTGGAGAGCTTGCAGAGAAGCTGAAGGGAGCACCGCAACGCTTCCGATTATGGAAGATATCGGCCCGCCGTCAGGGCCCCAGGGAAGCTTGGGCCATGGTGAAGACGCGGTACACGAGGGCTGACCCAAACCACATGGCCGAGGTCGGACCTGTGGGACCTGATGGGAAGGAGATCCCTGTGAGCTTAGTGTACGGCCAAGTAGAATTGGCCGCAAAGTATTCCCAACAGGACTATAGACTAGACAGCCTATTGGATGGTATTGAAGAGGAATTCAACCAGTCAAGTTGACTATGTAATTTAAAGTGACATGTATAATGCCTTCTAACCGGATTGTAGATCGTTTGTCGTGGCGGACCTTTTCGCTTCAACCTCGGGACCCGACGGTCCGGAGTGTATCCGAATACCCTCTCGGTTATGTAAGAACCGGGGCATGCATGGAGACTAGGCGTAGGGGTCATTAATGCTTGAACAGACAAGTGCCCAACTAGTTATGTTATATTACATGGTTAGTAAGAAACATCTTCCAGGGAGAATAGTTCTGTTAGGGGTTCCTTTCACTGGGAGGCATGCCCTAAAGTGCATGTCCGGACTGCGAGAAGAGATGCAGAAAAAACATCTAGGGGCGGATAAGTAAATAAGTGAAAAATCATCTTTAGTTCACCGACCGAATATTCCCTTAAGAACGCTAGCTTTCGGCTTCACCCAGTCTGAGGTACACATCCGGCTGACCCGGTAGTAACAATCGCAGAGGTGCTCCCCTTATGCTCTAGCCGAATTAATGGGAATGTAGGGCATAAATACAAGAGCCAGGCAACCCAGCTTGGCCAAAACTTAAGTCATATCGATGCATATAATGGTGAATAAAGGGTACATGTGGAACGATAACACATGTGCTGGGCATAAAGCCCATATGAATAAGCTTCTGCTAAAGAAGCCCCTAGATATAATGTGAGTGGATAGCGCACCAGTTGCGTGCAAACAAGGCACGAATGGGCCCCTAAAGGACAGAGTCCGGCGTTAGGCGTAGAATCTTCAGAGTCGGGCTGCGTTCCATGGGTTCGGCTCGAGTCGATTATCCGATGCATCCCGCAGACGGTACGCTCCACCAGTCAGGACTTGGTCAATGATGAAGGGACCTTACCATTTGGGCTTGAGTTTGTCCTTTTTCTTATCCGGCAGGCGTAGAACTAACTCGCCAACATTGTAGGTTTTGGCCCGTACTTCTCTGCTTTGGTATCTTCCAGCCTGCTGTTGATAGAATTAGGAACGGGCTTTTGCCACGTCACGCTCCTCCTCCAAGGCGTCCAAACTGTCCTGCCGATCAAGCTCGGCTTCTCTTTCTTCATACATGCGCACTCGAGGTGAGTCATGAATTATGTCGTAGGACAGAACCGCTTCTGCGCCGTATACCATAAAGAATGGTGTGTATCTGGTAGTTCGATTCGGCGTGGTCCGCAGCCCCCAGAGTACGGAGTCGAGCTCCTCTACCCAATGCATGTTAGATTCCTTGAGGGACCGCACTAATCTGGGTTTGATGCCGCTCATGATAAGACCATTTGCTCGCTTGACCTGATCGTTAGTTTGTGGGTGATAGACTGAAGCATAATCGAGCTTGATGCCCATGTTTTTGCACTAGAGTTTTACCTCATCGACCGTAAAGTTCGTGCCGTTATGAGTGATGATGCTGTGGGGACGCCGTAACGGTGTACGACCCCGGATATGAAGTCTATCACCGGTCCAGATTCCGCCGTCTTAACAGGCTTGGCTTCTATCCATTTGGTGAACTTATCCACCATGACCAGTAAGTATTTTTGCTTGTGGGTTCCTCCTTTAAGGGGTCCAACCATGTCAAGCCCCCAGACCACGAAGGGCCAGGTGATGGGGATAGTATGGAGGGCGATGGGTGGCATATGGCTTTGGTTTGCAAAAAGCTGGCAACCAACACAACGTTGGACTAAGTCCTGAGCGTCTGCCCAGGTCGTCGGCCAATAAAAGCCTGTATGGAAGGCCTTGCTTACAAGGGCCCGAGCTGCTGCATGGTGACCGCCGAGTCCAGTATGAATTTCCGCCAGAAGATTCCGCCCTTCCTCTTCGGAGATGCACCTTTGAAGGACTCCGGTGGTGCTTTTCTTATAAAGCTCTCCCTCATGGACTTTATAGGCTTTCGATTGCCGCACTATGCAGCGTGCCTCGTTTTGGTCCTCAGGAAGTTCCTGCCTAGTTAGGTAGGCTAGGAATGGTTCTGTCCACGAGGCGATGACTGCCATTATTACGTGGGCTGAAGATGTTATTTCGTTGGCAGAGCCTCCAATTATGTCAGAATGTTCGGTGTCGGGCAGTGCTGTTGGGTCCGGGCTGTTATTTCCGGGTTCCCCTTCCCATACTATAGATGGTTTGGACAACCTCTCCAAGAAGATGTTGGGGGGGGCGTCGCATTTTGCATCGATGCATGCCAGGACATCTGCTGCCTGATTGTTTTCCCGGGCTATATGGTGAAATTTGAGCCCCTCGAACTGAGCTGACATTTTTAGGACGGCATTGCGATAAGCTACCATTTTTGGATCCTTGGCATCAAAGTCTCCATTTATTTGGGATATCGCGAGGTTCGAATCCCCGCGCACCTCTAGGCGTTGAATGCCCATGGATACTGCCATCCGGAGACCATGTAGAAGGGCCTCATATTCGGCTGCGTTGTTGGAGTCCGTATACATTATCTGGAGTATGTATTGAACTGTATCTCCTGTTGGAGCCGTCGAAGTGCACGATCCAGTTGGAATATGTGCCGTACTCTTTAGGGAGTTCGGCTTCCATCCATTCGGCGAGGAAGTCAGCCAAAACTTGTGACTTAATAGCTCACAGTGGCTTGTAAGTTATGTCGAACGGGAGGAGCTCAATGGCCCATTTGGCAATCCGGCCCGTCGCGTCGCGGTTGTTTATAATATCGTTAAGTGGTACTTCCGAGGCTACCATTATCGAACACTCTTGAAAGTAGTGTCGCGGCTTCCAGGATGCCATAAATACCGCTTACGCTATCTTTTGATAATGCGAGTACCATGACTTGCATGGAGTAAGGAAAGTGGACACATAGTAAACCGGCTTTTGAAGGGGGAATTTGTGTCCGTCCGTCTCTCGTTTGACGATGAGCACTGCGCTTACAACTTGATGAGTTGCCGCAATGTATAATAGCATTGGTTTGCCAATGTTTGGCGCGGCCAGGACTGGGTTTTGTTACCAATATGGCTTTTATTTCGTCGAGTCCGGTCGTGGCGGCATCCGTCCACTCGAAGAGTTCGATGCGCCGGAGGAGGCGATAAAGGGGTAATGCCTTTTCTCCCAAGTGGGAGATAAAGCGGCTTAGAGCCGCCACACATCTGGTCAATTTTTGTATTTGTTTGAGGTCCTTTGGGATGTCCAATTGTGACAGAGCTCGGATCTTGGCTGGATTTGCTTCAATTCCTCTACCAGATACAATGAAGCCAAAGAGCTTTCCGACTGGTACGCCAAAACGCATTTTTCCGGGTTGAGCTTGATGTCGTATGTTCGGAGGTTATCGAATGTGAGCCTCAAGTCGTCTACTAGAGATTCGACATGCTTGGTTTTGACGACCACGTCATCTACGTATGCCTCCACTGTTTTGCCGATCTGGTTTGCCAGACATGTCTGAATCATGCGTTGATATGTTGCGCCGGCGTTTTTGAGCCCGAAGGGTATTGTGTTGAAGCCGAATGGGCCGTATGGTGTGATGAATGTCGTTGCGGCTTGGTCTGGCTCTGCCATTTTAATTTGATGGTAGCCAGATTATGCGTCGAGGAAACCCAATGAATCGTGTCCTGCGGTAGCGTCGATAATTTGGTCGATGCGGGGGAGGGGGAACGGATCCTTTGGGCAAGCCTTGTTGAGGTCCTTAAAATCGACGCACAAGCGCCAGTATTTTTCCTTCTTTGGTACCATCACCAGGTTTGCTAGCCAGTCCGGATGTTTTATGTCTCTAATGAATCCGGCCTCCAATAGCTTGGCTAGTTCCTCTCCCATGGCTTGTCTCTTAGGTTCGGAGAAACGCAGAAGAGCCTGCTTGACTAGATTGAATCCTTTTAGGATATTTAGGCTGTGCTCGGCCAGCCTGTGTGGGATTCCTGGCATGTCTGAAGGGTGCCAGGCAAAAATGTCCCAGTTCTCATGTAGGAACTCTCGTAGTGCAGCGTCTACATCAGAGTTTAATTGTGCCCCAATGGAAGCTGTTTTTGTAGGGTCCGTTGGATGGACTTGGAATTTGACTATTTCATCCGCCGATTTAATGGAGGTGGACTTGGATCTTTTATCGAGTATCATGTCATCCCTGTTCACCATGGAGTGCAGCACAGTCAGTTCCTCAGCCGCTAGGGGTTTGGTAGTGCCTCGAGGGCCAGTGCGGCTGTCTTATTTTCGGTGCAGAGTGCTACATCCGGATCACTAGCAAGACTGATGATTCCATTGGGCCCGGGCATTTTGAGCTTCATGTACCCGTAATGGGGTATGGCTTGGAAGATTGTAAACGCCTCCCACCCTAATAGAGCGTGGTATCCTCTACTGAACGAGGCCACTTGGAACGTGACCTCTTCGGACCTGTAATTATCCGGCGTGCCGAACACCACATCTAGTGTGATTTTTCCTGTACAGCGCGCTTCCCGACTGGGGATTATTCCTATAAAGGTTGTGCTGCTTCGCTGAATGCGGTTCTAGTCTATTTCCATTTTTTGAAGGGTTTACTCATAAATGAGGTTCAATCCGCTGCCACCGTACATGAGTACCTTGGTGAGTCGAAAGCCGTCCACTATTTGACTGAGGACCAATGCGGCTGGTGCTCGGGCTGTTCGGAATTTAGGTTCGTCACTGGCATTAAAAGTAATAGCCGTGTCACTCCATGGGTTTATTGTTGCCACGTGGTAGACTTCGGCAAGGCTGCGGAGTGTTGGTTTTTGCATATTATTTGATGCAAAAGTCTCGAAGACTGTTAATACCGTACTGGCATCCATGGGCTGGTGCTTTGTGGCTTCTGGGGTTAGAAGATCTTCGCCACTTTTGGCCACCTGCCGGAGTATCCAACACGCTCTAAGGCTATGAGTTGGCGTGGTGCCCTCTGCACTGTGAATTTTATAGGGTCCATTGAGCCATCCCTCCAGTACGGTTCCATGCCCTGTAGAGGGTTTTTGCTTTTTGGTGTTTAACCCGGTTGTCTGGCGATAATGCACCCTTTTATTTCGGACTAGGTTTGTATTCGGGGCCGGATTGTCCCAAAATTTTATTTTGGTTTTCCAGGCGCTTTCCATCGCACAGTACTTTCGTACTATGGACGCCAAGTCGGCAAAGCATGTAATTTCACGGCGACTTATGGCGTTGAGGATTCCCTTGTCCGTGCAATTATTGCAGAAGAATGAAATTGCATCTTCCTCGCGGCAGTCCTTTATCCTGTTCATGACCAGGAGGAATCTGGCCCAGTAGTGGTGTACTATTTCTTCGGGCTCTTGCCTAATTTGGGATAGATCGCTTATGTTTGGGTGGATGGGTGGAATTTAATCTGAAACCTCACCCAATCTGAGACTCAGGGGCCAAGGAGTTTCCAAACTCGGAAGTTTGGATTCTTGGATGTTTTCCACTGAATCTAGCCCGCTGCCTGATTCTAGGTTCAGGTCTTTAGTGACGTCCTCCCCTTCGCGGGTATCCGGCTTGGAGGGATCGGGAATCCAGACATAGCTAGTCCTTAAGATAGATGAAGGGTCGCCGCCTTGTTCCTCCACCACTGCAACGTGATCGGTGACCTGGGAAGAGTTGATCTCTCTCAGATCGGGTTTAGGCCCAATCTGATCATAGTCTGTAGCGACTCCCAAGGCGGCGATGCGATCCAAGAGCTCGTTTAGGGAAGAAAGCTCCATTGGATATAACTGCTAGGCGAGTTCCGAGTTGATGAGAATATTGTTTTTGATGACCCGAGAAGTCATCATCGGCGCAGCGGCCGAACAGGCGGTCATAAGAAAACCACCTAGCCGGAGAGTTTGGCCAACACCCAAAGCTCCCTTAGCAACAGTGCCGTCTTTAAAGACAGGATGAGGCATCCTTCCTGATGGCGACGGCACAGCGGAACTCTCAATGAAAGCACCAATGTTGGTGTCAAAACCGGCGGATCTCGGGTAGGGGGTCCCGAACTGTGCGTCTAGGCGGATGGTAACAGGAGACAAGGGACACAATGTTTTTACCCAGGTTCGGGCCCTCTCGATGGAGGTAAAACCCTACTCCTGCTTGATTAATATTGATGATATGGGTAGTACAAGAGTAGATCTACCACGAGATCAAAGAGGCTAAACCCTAGAAGCTAGCCTATGGTATGATTGTTGTTCGTCCTATGGACTAAAACCCTCTGGTTTATATAGACACCGGAGAGGGCTAGGGTTACACAGAGTCAGTTACAATGGGAGGAGATCTTCATATCCGTATTGCCAAGCTTGCCTTCCACGCCAAGGAAAGTCCCATCCGGACACGGGATGCAGTCTTCAGTCTTGTATCTTCATAGTCCAATAGTCCGGCCAAAGGTTATAGTCCGGCTATCCGGACACCCCCTAATCCAGGACTCCCTCACGACGCCTTAAATATGTGTGGGCCGCTTGGTTTTACGGGAATGAGGCAACATTTTGGGTTCGGGGACCAGTGGAGATATAGTACGTACAAAAAATTGTGGATGTAGGTTGGACCGAAAGGCAATGATGCATGGGCCCTGCATTTTGATATACCCGGGGCCGCGTGAAATTTGCTACTCTACTCAAAACTAGTAAGGTACACATGTATTGAGCTCATGAGATTTCAAAACCAAATTATGAATAAATACACACTATAGCATGTAAAGCTTTGAGTCATATATGCATGATGTAGATGTTTGTTTAGTTCTTATAGTTGATCTCATTCAAAATCAATAAGTTTTATAAAAATGTTAAGATTCATGGGGTTGTGCATTGTACTCCCTCCATTCCAAAATAGATGACCCAACTTTGCACTAAGTTAGTGCAAAGTTGGGTCATCTATTTTGGAACGGAGGGAGTGTACAAATTTAGCGCAAAGTTGGGTCATCTATTTTGGAACGGAGGGAGTAAATCATAAAGTAAAAAACAAATAATGGCAATTCATTTAGAAAAAAATAATCAATTATGATACAGAAGATTCTAGAACAAAGGAGAAGTGCTTGTGTTTTGAGGTTTGTGCGTTATGCTTAAGTTCAACCATGGAGCCTTCTAAATTGTACATGTGGCAGATCTGGTGGAATGTTGATGATATCCCATGGCCAGTAGTGCTCGGATTTGCCTATCTCTGTACTGTCGGGTTAGCTTCATCCAGCGACCATCTTTCAAAGTTATTGGCACACTATATAGTTCTTGTGCCATAGTTGCATGTTTTGGAAAAAAGCTACTAGTGGGTTGTACTATCTATTTAGGAATAGAAGATGTATACATGGAAGTTGTAGGGAAAGAGATGACATGGAGCATCTCAGTTCCTATGAGTAGGGATTGGAAAAGAGATGTCATTTGGTACACATCATAGGAACTTTTCTATTGAATCTAGAGATGACATGTTTCTCAATTCCTATGAGGAGGGATTAGAAAAGAGATGTAATTTGGTTCATATCATAGGAACTTTTCTATTGAATATACTCTAATGTTTATTTTCCTTTGAAATTAAGGGAGTATAGGAATCCATTGATGTGAACCAAGTGGCTCTAAAGCTATAGAAATGATATCATGTTTATTTCCTTTGAAATGTCGAGTATATGAATCTATTCCTATGAACCAATTGGCTCTAAAGGAAAAACTCCTATAAAAATCATATCGTATAGAGTTCCTATGATATTCCTCGACACTAAAGGATGCTTCAAATTGTTGCGGGTGATACGATGATCTTTCTTTGTAGACTCCTCACCCAACTTTATAGTTACCTCTTGAAGATGAATGAAATGATATATACATGGTATTCTACATGTGCAATTTGGTACACGAAAACTCGGTAAAAGTTTCCGAGGTTCGAATTTTCAATAAAGCTATATGCACTGCATTTTAGAACAGAGGGAGCATACGGCAGTTGCTAACACTCACGTGGAAGATTTGTGTGTAGGAGGAGTGGCTATTCTGTTAAATGACATGGCAAAACTAACAGTGTCGGATGCCAATCTATCGGTCCTTATGGCGTTCGTCAGGAAAAGGCTTGTGGCGAACATTTGTCGGATAATGATTTACGGACACATGCATTGCATTGATACGTGCCCCACTCTCTCTCACGCACACACACCCTCACGAGTCACGACTCTCCTGAGTCCTCTCGCAGACTCACACGTCGCACCCACCGTCTATCTGTAGGTAGACGTCACACACATATGTGCTCTTCACACCCTACCCTCAGAACTTCTAAAAAACAAAAGACGGCGTGCACTTTTTATTTTAGCTCACACGTCACACACTTGTACTATTACTCTTGCGGCGAGCGTTCTTTGGGCATAGTATATTGTACTCTCAAGGAAGAGAAGCGGTGCACGCACGCACTAGTTCTCTCACACCCACTCGCGGGTACACGTAGGAGCGCATTTTTTTGAAGCTGGTACAACAAAATCACTCCACTATATATAAAAGCAGGAGCCTTGGCGCTTGCTTTACTAGGGTTCCTCTTGTTCACTCTCTCATGCTCTCCAGATCTAAGCAACACATAGGTGGCCACACTCTCTCTCAACTCACGGCTGGTCACAAATCCGGCCGGACAACCTCAACCAGGGCAGGGGTGTAGGTGCATCGTTCACGCTATCGTCGGCGACGAGGGAGGAGACCAACGGCTGCCCACGTGTCCCGATCGGCGGCCGTGCCGTTCTCTCCGAGAGAGCGCTGGCTCGGGAGGACCTCCGACCCCTTATTCCTCCCTGCGGTATTGTGGCCAAGATGGGGCCTCCCGGCGCTGTCTTTGCGACATGCCGACGACCCTCAGGTATATATTCCTTCGAAACCTGCCTTGCTCTACTGCCCCAACTCCCTTCGTGTGGATCCTTTTCAACTTCCGTCCGCTATTCCAAAGCCACCTAGACTTCTACTATTATTAGAAGTAAAGCTATTTCATACAATCGACTCAAAGCGTTGGTTCAAACAGGGAAGAAAGTGGGAAAGCTGTAGCATGAATCTAGGACTTGGTTCTAAGACGAAACGGGGGAAAGTAGTAATATCTATCACTGTTTAAATAAACGTATTTCTTATTTGCGCAAACATGGATGTCTGTCTCCATATCGCTTCAGGATGTCTGTCTCCATATCGTTTCTATCCGCGCAATCAAAAGCACACACCTCAGTTTTAGTACAACTGTGCAAAATGAGATGGCTATCCCTCACTGCCGTCGTCTAACCTCCCGTCTTCAAGGTATCCCTACATTGGTAGTAACTAAGGTAGAATGACCAACGCAATCTAAAAGAAGCTGATTCGTACGTTTTACTTCCTGATTGCAGTGCAGGGACGAGCGAAAACAACTGCATCCTAGTCCGGAATGCACTTTCTACTAGTTCATCCATGGACCAAGGACTATCTGGCACAGCTGCACGGCGGTTTTTTGGACAGGTGCGCGGACAAGAGGCATTGTGGTCTGCTTATTTCTGCAAATAGCGGTGCTTAAATTTAGTGGAATGCACAAGCATTTCAGCTGGTCAGTACACTGCATGGTTCAGTTCAGCATTCCAGCCGAGACCACAATTATAATTGGTTATTCTCTAATGAGAGAACCTAACCCTGAATGGTGGCAACAAGAAAAAACCAGAGTGAACTCCAGGAAATTTAAGCCTGCCGGGAGGCCCTTTGCTCAGAGAGAAGCCTTGCTTGTTTTTTCCTGATTTATAAACCTTCTCACAACTTTGTCTTTTGCTGTGAACTAGTATATGTTTGTTATGTTCTATGAATCATTGAGTTGTATAAAATTGCTTAACTTATGGTTTTCAAGTTTTTTATGAAGACGAGTTTAATGTGAGTGTTCCACATGAGCGCTAGACTAGCGTGTGAATGTTTGGAATTTATTACATTGTGGCCTCAATTAACTGCATCAACCACTGCAACAAGATACATAGTTGCTTATATGTCAAACAGCAGATTGTTGATTGTTAGCTGGTCGATAGCCTAGTGTTGAAGCGAGCTGAGCCAATGTGCCATGTTTTGCACAACTGCTTACAAGTGGGGTAGCACCAATAGTGTTTACAAGTACTTATGTATACGTCGGTGCACGGTTCTCGAACGAGTGCTCTATTTCATCAAAACACACACTGCTCGTATGATAAGCTGTGACAACTTTTGTCTTACCATGCCATATTCACGAAAAAACTAGTGAGGACGCATCTGTTTTGGCAACAATTACGATGGTTCTCACATGATTCACGGGCACACAAGAGTAGCAGCAGTTCCCATACACGGATTCAAACAGAGTACTAGCCCCAGAGGGGTCAATAACAGGCAATGTTCGGATAATTAGACACAATCCAAACTACTATTAAACACTAGCTGGGGCAACTATTTCATGCCTCGATCTAATTTGGGCTGGACACAAGACGGACCTTGCCATGAACATCATCGAGAACGTCCCGCAGCAGCTCAATCCTGTGAACCTTCATGAAGACAACCTTGTGGCCTTGCCACTGATAAACTTGTTTGTGGAGGCATGCCACATCATCTTCCCGCGTAAGCTTGACAAGAACAGTATTCCTCACAAACGAAGGAGTAGCTTTGAACTTCTTGTGCTTCAGTACACCCTGGACAACACGCCTGACAACAGTGAGCCTGGAATACAACTCTTCATTGGTATAACCGCAAATGGCTTCCAGGATCCAATAGCCTAAGAACTCTGTTTGCCCAGTGCGTATATTCAGGTCGTCCGCCTCATAGCGAGTGACATGTACAACCAAACAAACCTTGTCTGCATCAGGGCTCTAATTGAAACAGAAACAAATTCTGAATTACTTTCAGTATAAGAAACACAAGTTATTTGAACCAATACGTATACGATGGCATCGAAGATAATAAAATTTTGCATTATTAATCACCACATACTTCCTTTTCTAAAAAAATCACCACATACTTAGATGAAAAACCACAATCGAGATTGGTAAAGAAGGAAGTCACCTTGGGCAGTGCCACGGGGGTTGTAACCTCAAACGGGGCGTTGACCATCTCAGTATCTGGGGTCGCCTCGGTGGTTGCCTCCATCTTCTTGGAGCTCTCTATCTCGTGGGGATCAGCCTCCCACGTCTGCTCCAATGTCGACAGATCTTTGCCTGGTTCTCCTTGGTCCATCATGAAACTGACGAATACTAGGGGACCACTGAAAGGAAACAATTGCAATGACAATGAAACAAAAAAGAGAGTGAGGATCGGTTACTGCTTTGCAAAAGTTCTTTTTTTCCTCTGGACAAAAATATACCAACATCACGGATCCGCTTACCTTCCCTTCGTTCGGAGAGAAGAACAGTGGCAGATGCAATTGTTGCCTTTCTTGAAGACAGTGAGGGAGAAGGGGATTCAGCGAAGAGTGAAATGATGGTTGCTTCGTCCGTTAAACTTAGACTGCAGGGAGGTGGGGTTTTGTGATACGACGGCTCGTTACTGCCGCGCTACGACCGGGGTGACTCTCCGCCTGCATACTGCCTTCTAATTTGGTGTATGGCATTTGGGCCCGCGCGCTGCATGGCCCACATGTCGGTGAACAAAAGTATAACAACATTCAGTAGAGGGAGACGTTTCAATGACCTAGGAGGAGCCAGAAGCGGTAGAGTGTCTCCACTGTACTAGTAGTAATTGTTTTTCTGGGTAGCTGTAGAGTGTCTCCACTGTACTAGTAGTAATTGTTTCTCGGGTCCCAAGACAAAACAGCCCATCCTCACTAGTAAATAGTAAAATCAATTCAAAAGCCCATATATTTACTGAATGAGAGGTGCTACCCACACCCAGCACACCCCCCAAACCTGGGTGCTCTTCTTCCTCCTCGCTCCCACCCGCCTCACGTCAGCTCGCTCCACTCGTACCCCCAAATTCCTCACCTCACTCCTACAGAAAACCCCAGCTCCCCTTCTTCCTCACTCCTACAGAAAACCCCCAGCTCCCCTTCTTCGCTCGCACTACAACTAGGTTCGTCATTCGTTACTCTGCTCAAATCCGTGAGCGCGACACAACGCCCTCGAGGAAAATGGAGTCAGCTGACCCCAGTGCCAATAAGATGAGGCTCCCGCCAGTGGCGACGCCTGTTGTAGATCCCGCACCCGGCAGCGCGGGGAGAAGCGGCGACCCCGCCGCCGCCGGATCCTAGGAACCTGTAGAATCTCGGGTGGACCGCATCAGCGATCTCCCGGACGCCATCCTTGGGGATATCATCTTGCTTCTCCCCACCAAGGATTGCTGCCGCACCCAAGTCCTCTCAATTCGGTGGTTCCCTCTATGGCGTGCCGTTCCCCTTAATCTCGACTGTCGTCAGCTATCTCTCTTCAATGATTTTGAAATCCCCGGAGCCATCATCTCCTCCCACCAGGGCTCCGTTCAAAGCCTCTGCATCGCGTCATGCTACCTGAACAAGCATACCATGCCCTGCACGGTGGACGCCTGGCTGGAATCCCCTGAATTCACAGGACTATAGCTGCTTGAGTTCTACTATTCCCCTAGAAATCACATACCACATACCGAACGCCATGAACTTGTGCCCTCAGCACCGATGTCCATCTCGGGGTTTTCGTCCTCTCTCCACACCGCCACCTTTCCGCAGTGCTACCTACCAGACAATCTGGTACTAAACCTTCGACTCCCATTTCTGAAGAAACTTTCACTTGTGCAGGTTCGTATATCGGAGGCCTCATTGCACAGCATCATCCACTCCAGTTGCCCTGCGCTGGAGTGCTTGGTGCTTGTTTTCACAGTTAGAATCGGTTGTCTCCAAATAAAGTCGCCTAACCTTGTAAGAATTGGAATTTCTTTTGACGGAAGGCAGCTCATCATCCAAGATGCCCCTTCACTTCAAAGGTTGATCCTTGATTCTAGTTATTCACCGTTGCAAATAACCGTCCTCTCTGCGCCTAAACTAGAGACCTTGGGTGTAATACATGATCTCTGTGCTCATTTCAATATGGTGTTTGGCTCCACAGTTCTTCAGGTACTTTATATTATCATCTACACTTGTAACCATAAGCTGCATTTTAAATTTCTGCGCATAATTTATATATCATCTTGGAGTACACATTTTGTACTAATATTATGTTCTATGCTCAATGAAGAGTTTCTCCATGGATGGCCTATCAATGGTGCTGGATTGTGTCAAGATCTTATATATCCAAATGAATAGTTTTGATCTGAACAAGATTATTGGCTTGCTGCAATGCTTTCCATATCTGGAGAAGTTGTATATAAAGGTGATAATTTCACGCACATTGGAAGCCCGCATATAGTGTACTAGAATTAACCGTTCAGCTGTTGCTCTTTTGACACTCTTCTTTTAGACCTTAACTATTTTCAATATTCATGTCTATTTAGGCAACATGATGGGGTAAGAAAGTTATAACCAATCGGTGGATTCGTAAGCATCGGAATTTTCTCACTTCTCATGAGATTCGATTGAAGACAATAATGCTAGAACGATATGTAGCCAACCATGCAAACACAAGATTTGTCACAATCTTCCTGCTGAATGCGAGGTTACTATTGTCCATTAGGCTTAAGTTTATCAGCAGCATGGTTTTGATGGATCGGTATGTCAAAGAGCAAAAAAAAGGAGTTTCAGGTGGGCAAAAGAGCTTCTGAACGTGTCGGGCTTCTATTTACAACATATTGTGGTCATAATCCAGTAAATTTTATGACCCAGGATGTTCATTCTATGGACCTGACCGATCCATTTGACTGTGACTACCGAAAATAGTGCTGGAGTTAGATGTTGTTGCCCTTTTCAATCTGGTTTTTTTGTAAACCTGATGAACAATTTACCCTCGTGCTTTTGTACAGTTTGTGAGCTGGAGTTAGATGTCCCTGCCCTTTTCAACTCGGCTGTGACTGTCATATTTTCTTTGAAACAAGGCAAATGGGTTGCCATTCGTTTAATTTAAAGTGAAATATTGTAACAAATCCAAACCAAGGGAAATAACATCACTCTCGCCGGCTGCTTGAGCTCACTTTGCATTACATAAGCCAAGTGATTAGCCCCCACCTGCACCCACAAACTTATTTCGAACTAGCACATCAAATGGGCTATAAATTTTCATAGGAAAGGCTACATGACCGTGACAGATTTGGATTCTGACATTTGGGACCCGCGAGGAAATAGCCTATCCAAGGTGGTGTCGACTTACTAGCTAGTCAACAAACGATTCTGCCTACCAGCCGTTGGATTGACATCCAACATCTGTCGTGTATCTTCTATCTCTTGTCTTCTTCTTCCTCCAATCGCCCAAACCAAACCACCCCGTCAGCTCCGCCTGCTCCCGCCTCCCATGGCTGGCTGCACCTCCGCCGCCCTATCGTACGTACCCTCCAACATTGGCCAATCCCTCCCTCTATTCCCCCACATGTCCTGTTATTCTCCGACGACGTCAGCCCCAACACGCACCCGCGCCCGAACCAGTCAACCCTCGTACTCCCCTCCGCCTCTGACTGGACTGGAACATCTTCAACGGCTCCTGTTCGTTCCGTCCGAGGCCTCACTATCGTCCTCCGCCTTGTGGCCTTGGTTCGCTCGCCGTGCGCGGTGCGCCGCCCTCTTGCGTTGTCAACGTCGTCAACAACTGAGAGGAACAAGGAGATGACTGTACGTGGAGAGGATGACAGTAGGGACCCACCAGCATCATGGCAGTACGCAAGCAAGTGCCTCTATAGTACAAGCCCAAAAATATGGTTGGCTCATGCCATTGTCAACGTAGTCAATAAGCGAGAGAATTACACTACGAGCGGCTGACACCAGGGACCCAGCAAGTCACGCAGTTTTTTTTGAGGAACAAGCAGTTGTTATTTATACTAGTTTTAGTGACGGGTCAGGGTAACAACGGGGCTGTGCGGGGCTGTGGCCCGTCTAGCCAGGGTTTTATTTAAGTTTACCACATCATGAGCCCAATTGTGTTTTTTTCTTGCTGAAAAATGGCTAGCCCAGTTCTACTTTTTTTAAAGAAATACCCAAACAATGCCTACTTGCTTTATCGGCCCTGCGGGGCTGCAAATCTTTCAAGACGAGGAGAGTTTCATTCGGTTTGCCCAGAAATGGGTTGTACATTTTTAAAACACATCAAACCGGGAATTAGTTTCAATTTTTTTCATTACAAGATCTTAAATTCCATTGATTTTTATGCATGGACAATTATTTGGATTTTATATTTATATAAATTATTTTTCAAAATAGTTTGAATGTGAATCGATATTTCTGGATTAAAAACAGTTGACCGCACCGAAATATGCAAAATTTCGTATGCTTTTTAGCCGTGGCCACAATATGGGGTGTGATGCTAACAAAAAGAAGATGGGATCCAAAAAAATTCTTAAGAATTAGCAAATGGGCTGTACATTATTAGAAATAATGGCAGATCGGCTGTATGTTGTTTTCCATAGATTTGAGGCCGACTTGTGCGCCTACTACATGTTGACGCATCTGCTTTCATAAAAAAAAGGTTGACACACACACAACACCCTATCAACTTAGTCAACACACAAGAGCAGTGACTGTTGGATGTCCATCCAATGGTTGTCGTGCTTCTTCAATCTCTGCTCTTCATGCTCAAGCCGCTCAAACAAGCGCCGGCGGGACTTCCTGCTCCCTCCTCCCGCGGCCGGCTATGCTGCCGCGTAGGCCTCACGGCCTCACCGTACTCCCATCGCTGGCCTAGCCATCCCTCTACTCACCCACACATGTTGTTATTCTCTGGCGATGGCAGACGGACCAGTAAACCCTTGTACTCCTTCGCGTGGGAAACAACTGCCGAGTATTCCCTGGCTCCGTGTTGTTCCCTTCCCAGGCCTCTCCGTCGTCCACCGCCCTGGTGCTCTCGGCGCGGCCTGGTCAACGTGGTCAATGAACGACATCCATCGGAACTGGATTGTACGTGGAGAGGCTGACAGCTGGGTCCGCGGCCGCACGCAAGGAAATGCCTCCTTATTAAGCGCAAAATAATGATTCCTCCACCTGATAGCTAGGACCCACAGGAAGGGCCTCTGTATTTCGCGAAAAAACGTTCCCCCCGCTGATAGGTCGGACCCACCAACTATATCTTCGCACGCAAGGAAGTGCCTCCTTATTACGCCCAAAAAAATGAATACCCCCTGCTAGCTAGGACCCACCATATTGTTGGGCTGACTTGTGGGCCTACTAAGTTGACAGGGACGGAGAGCTTTGTCAACTTAGTCAATACTCCAGTGACCGTATGATGTCCATCCAACAGCCATGGTGTTTCTTCAACCTCTGGTCTTCTTGCTCCAGCCGCCCGAAGCAGCGCCGGTTGTGCCGCCTGCTCCTGCCTCCCATGGCCGACTGTGGTGTGAGGCTGCCGTCACCGCCCCCATATTACTCCCACCACTGGCCAGGCCATCCCTCCAGTCACCCACACCCCCTATTATTCTGCGGCGACGGCAGCCTCACACCGCAGCTGAACCAGTGAACGCTCGTACTCCTCTCCGTGTGGGCATCCACTGCCGCGTCTTGCACGGCTTTGCGTCGTCCCCTTCCTAGGCCTCGCCGTCGTCCACCGCCGTGGTGCTCTCGGCGCGGCGTGGTCAATGTGATCAACGACCGACTTCCATCAGAAGAGTACTATACGTGGAGAGGCTGACAGCTGGGTCCACGGCAACCGCAAGGAAGTGCCTCCTTATTACGCGGAAAATAATTATTCCTCCACCTAACAGCGGGGACCCACCGGACGGGCCACTAGTATTTTGCAAAAAAAACCGTTTCCCCCTGACTGCTGGGACCCACCGGACGGGCCACCGTATTTTGCGAAAAAACGTCCCCCCCCCCCCCCCGCTGTCAGCTTGAACCCACCGGAAGTGCCTCCTTATTACGCACGAAAAAATGAATACTACCCCGGCTAGCTGGGATCCACCTTACTGGGAGGCTGACTTGTGGTCCTACTAAGTTGACGGGGACGAAGGGCTTTGTCAACTTAGTCAATATGAACGATTCTAGCTCCAGTGACCATACGATGTCCATCCAACGAACATAGTGCTTCTTCAACCTCTGGTCTTCTTGCTCCGGCCGCCCAAAGCAGCGCCGGTCGTGCCGCATGCTCCTGCCTCCCGTGGCCGGCTGTGCTGCCGCAGAGGCCTCACCGCCCCCTACTATTCCCACCGCTGGCCAGGCCCTGCGGCGACGGCAGCCTCACACCGCAGCCGAACCAGTGAACCCTCGTAGTCCTCTCCGCGCGGGCTTCCACTGCCGCGTCGTCCCCTTCCTAGGCCTCGCCGTCGTCCACTGCCGTGGTGCTCTCCATGCGGCGTGGTCAACGTGGTCAAGGAACGACTTCCATCGGAAGAGTACTATACATGGAGAGGCTGACAGCTGGGTCCACGGCCACAACCCAGTTTTTTTGTGATTTGCCAAGTAAGTCGCTTTGTCAGGCCTATTGGGCTGCAAATCTTTCAAGACGAGGAGAGCTTTGATTCGGCTGGCCGAGAAAATGGCCCATCAGTAATGAGAAATGGGTTGTACATTTTTAAAACACATCAAACTGGCAATTAGTTTCAAATATCTTTTTTTTCATTTCAAGATTTTAAATTACATTAATTTTTATGCGTGGAGAATTTGTTGGATTTTATATTGATATACATTTATTTTTAAAATCAGTTTGAATATGAGTCAAAATTTCGGGATTAAAATAGTCCAGACCGCACCGAAATATGCAAAATTTCGTATAATTTTTTAACCGTTGCCACAATATGGGTTGTAATGGTAACAAAAAGAATATGGGCTCCAAAAAAACCTTAAGAATTAGCAAATGGGCTGTAAATTATTAGAAATAATGGAAGATGGGCTATATGCTATTTTCCATAGATTTGAGGCTTTCCTAAAAAAAGGTTGACGCACAAGCACTGACTGTTGGATGTCGTGCTTCTTCAATCTCTGCTCTTCCTGCTCCAGCCGCTCAAACAAGCGCCGGTGGGACTGCCTACTCCCTTCTACTCGCGGCCGGCTGTGCTGCCGCGTAGGCCTCACCGCCCGACCATACTCCCATCACTGGCCTAGCCATCCCTCTACTCACCCACACCTGCTGTTATTCTCCGGTGATGGCAAACGAACTAGTAAACCCTCGTATAGTCGTACTCCCCTCCGCGTGGGAAACAACTGCCGAGTCTTCCCTGCCTCCGTGTCGTCCCCTTCCTAGGCCTCGCCGTCGTCCACCCCCCTGGTGATCTCGGCGTGGTGTGGTCAACATGGTCAAGGAACAACTTCCATCGGATGTGGACTGTACGTGGAGAGGCTGACATCTGGGTCCACGGCCGCAGCAAGGAAGTGCCTCCTTATTACGCGGAAAATAATGATTCCTCCACCTGACAGTTGGGACCCACCAGACGGGCCACTGTATTTCGCGAAAAAAAAACGTTTCCCCCTGACTGCTGGGACCCACCAGCTACATCTTCACATGCAAGGAAGTGCGTCCGGGCAAAAAAATGATTCGCCCCTTGACTGCTGGGACCCACCAGCTACATCTTCGCAGGCAAGGAAGTGCGTGACAGTCGGGACCCACCTGGTCGAAGCGTACGTAGTGTTGTCATTCTGGTGACGAATGTGTACGTACATACTGGTCAATGTAGAGGCGCGCACGTGTCGTAGTAGAGGCACGCACGTAGCATGTACACGTACGTACAGCGGCCAGGGTGCAAGAAAGAAAATACGGCCACGTATGTGTACATACGGGCGGGGTCTCGAATGCCTACTCGTGCATACGTACGGCCAGGGCTCGTGTACATGGCTGGGTCGGAACGGAGAAACAGCGTCGTCGTCGTGTTCATGGGGAGTCAACGGAATGCGTCATGCTCATGGGGAGGCAACGGAATGCGTCGTGTTCATGGGGAGGCAACAGAACACGTGGGAGCCAACCGGCTGGGTCGGAACGGAATGCATGGTCGTGTTCATCGGGAGGGCTTGGACGGAACAGGCGATGGAAACGAGGCCTGGCGTACCGCACAACGGAGGAAACAGACCTCCTACATTCGGAACGTGGTCCTGTTGATCGGGAGGGGTCTGGCGTAACGCAAAACGGAGGAAACGGACCTCCTACGGTCGAAACGGGGGCCCTATTCATCTGGAGGGGTGTGGCGTACCGCAAACGGACGAAACAGACTTGTGTTGGAGCGCTATGCTTGAAACGGGGTCCTGTTCATCGAGAGGGGTGTGGCGTACCGCAAAACGGGACTCCACGGGATTCTTTTCATCTCCACCATCGACCCCCTCCAGCCTCCACGAGCTACTGTTCATCCACCGTCGACCTCCTCCAGCCTCCACCTGCGATTGTTCATCCACGGGCTCTTGTTCATCCAGCCTCCACCGTGCGCTACTCCACCGGCTACTGTTCAACCAGCCCTCTCCACGGGCTCCTATTCAACCACCCCTCCACGGGCTACTGTTCATCCTGCCCTCCACCGTCTACTATTCATCCTGCCCTCCACGGGGTGGTCCTGTTCATCTAGCCCTCCACGGGGTCCTGTTCATCCAGCCCCAACCGGCTTGATCGATCGGGGTCCTGTTCATCCAGAGGCAACACCACGAGGTCATGCTCATCCACCCCCACCGGGAACTGTTCATCCACCCCCCCCCCCCCCCCCCGCAACGCTCACTGTTCATCCAGAGGCAACATCGATCGGCTTCAGTTAGCAGCAGTAGCGAAGGAATCGCTCGATCAGGTTCAGTTAACAGCCATCGATCGATCGCTCGGGTTCAGTTAGAGCCCAATGCCTCGCTCGGGTTCAATTAGAGCCAACGCCTCGCACACACGCGCGTACGTGTACGAGAGAAACGCGCATCGCTCGGCCCCCGACCTCCCATCGTAACCGGGAACTCCTCGAAACTTTCCTCGCCCTCGCTTCTACCATGGTTTTTTCCGTCATGGACGGCCCAAAGAATGTCATGCAGCTGCGTCTCCGGCCGCCCAGGACGAAAAGCCCATTTTCTGTCATAGAAGTAGCAGCCCACCACATCTATGATGATACCGGGTTTTTTCACAATTATCATCATAGAAGTGTCATATGTATGACAGAATTTTTTTTCGTTCGGCCCAAAATGTCACGGATGTGTCTTTTTTTGTAGTGTAAGGTGCTAAAGTTAGCTCATGAGGCTATGATTACTAAGGCAACATCTAGTGAGTCTCATGTGGACATAAGCACTACGTCTAGTCAAATTGCTATATTGCCATGTGCTAGTCCTTGTAATTCATCTACTCATAACATTGGTACATCTAGTGATGAATTACTTTCCTTGCCTTATTGCTCTAACAATGAAGCTTATACTTCCTCTAGTACTTGTGTTGATACTAACCTTGTAGAGGAAATCAAAGAGCTCAAGGCCCAAGTCACTTCTTTGAAGAATGACTTAGAAAAGTGTCATGAAGGGAAATCCACACTCAACAATATCTTGAGTGTGCAAAAATCCCCCAATGACAAAGGTGAACTTGGATTCAACTCCAAGAAGAAGAAGAAGAAGTCCAAGAGCAACAAGAATAAGGGCCAAGAACAACTCAAGAATTTGGCCAAGATTATTTGCTTCAAGTGCAAAATTGAAGGGCATCATGTTAGATCTTGCCCATTTAAGAAGAAGTCCGTTAATGACAAGCAACAAGGGAAGAGGCCACAAGTTCAATCTCATGCTCAACCACAAGTTGAAGAAAGGCCACTTCCCAAGAAGACTCAAGTTCATGCTTCTCTTGTTGAGAGATCAAGTGAGAAGAAAATGAAGAGTAGACGTTGCTACTTATGTCATGAGAAAGGTCACGTCGCTTCTTCATGCACTAGTGGTAACTTATCCAACCCAATTATTATTGATGATGTCTATTCTCTTGGGAAGGATAAGGTTGGCAATGTGTTTGCCAAGTTTGTTGGTACTCAAAGTGGTGTCAAGCAAAGAACCATTTGGGTAGCCAAGCCTATTGTGACTAACCTCTTAGGACCCAACTTGGTTGGGGACCAACAAGCTCAAACTTGATAAATAGGTGTCGTTGGAGGTCATTGGAGACTTGGCTACATTATGGATATTTAAGGGGTCCTCATCATTCATATTGTCTCAAGCCAAGCATTCAGATTATGTTTCTATCGTATATCCAATGTTCCTCCTTGCGGTGACTCGTGCTTAAATTGCTTACATTCAAAGTTACTTGCCCCTTAGCATGTTGTGGTTTTGTACCTTGCATGTGCTTGTATATGTTGTGCTTCCAATTTTCTTATCTTGAGAAATCAAGTATGTGTATGTTGGTTTGCACATCATGTACGTGTGTGTTGTGTGTTGAGCCTTTTTGCATCTTGTTTATTTCTTAGTTGGCTCTTATGAGAGATTAATGGAATATCCCATTATGGGGGAGTGATGTCCTTTGTGCACCTCACAATTCTATAAATGTGTGTACATGAGTAATACCATCTAGTAATTATATTTCAAGATTATCTAGTCGCTATGTCGTATGTCTTCTCATGAGAAATTCAAATTCTAAATAGTCCATTAATTATCTCTTGTTGGATCCTTTTATTTGCCTCTTGTTTATCCTTAATTGTTATGGAATTATGGGGGAGTAATATGCTACGAGTATATTACTAGCCTAGAAAATGTGTACATTTGAGATATTGTCACCTAGAGTTGATATTGTAAATTATCTTGTTCCTAGCTGGCATGTTAGCTCTAAAAGTTGCAATTTGCCTTTTGTTTGGTGTGTAGATGATGTCGGATATCCTTGCTATCTACCACCGGGAATTATTTCCAAATACTTCTTGTCTTTTGACAATTGGTACTCACTTATGTGTGGTAGAAATTATTGATCATCTCCACGTTGGTGTTTGCTTTTATTTGCCTTATCTCTTGCCTAGGATTGTGTCAACTCCCTTTGTCTTCCATACCACTCGTGGATCTTGTTAATTTCTTGATTTTGTCTAGTGTTTTCTAGATATATTGAAAGTGGTGATCCCACCTTGTGCATTTTGTATTCAAATGCAAATTCTCTATAATGCACTAGTCTTGGGGGAGCTATCCTATTTTCTATAAAACACTCATCTTGCGTGATCATAGGTAAAAAAAATTAAATACTGTGTTCCCCAATAGTGGCATCCGAGCCAGGTCTATGCATAGATGTTATATGCATGAGTAGAACACAATGAGTCGTGGGTGATAATAGTCATACTACTTACCAACAACGTCTTACTTTGATTCGGTGGTATTGTTGGATGAAGCGGCCCGGACCAACATTACATGACCGCGTTCATGAGACTGGTTATATCGATGTGCTTCGCACACAGGTGGCTAGCAGGTGTCGGTTTCTCCAACTTTACTTGAATCGAGTTTGACTACGCCCGATCCTTGTTGAAGGTCAAAACAGCACACTTGATGAAAAATCGTTGTGGTTTTGATGCGTAGGTAAGAACGGTTCTTGCTAGAAGCCCGTAGCAGCCACGTAAAACTTACAACAACAAAGTAGAGGACATCTAACTTGTTTTTGTAGGGCATGCTGATGTGATATGGTCAAGACGTGATGAGATATAAATTGTTGTATGAGATGATCATGTTTTGTAAAAGTTATCGGCAACTGGCAGGAGCCTTATGGTTGTCTCTTTATTTCATAAGATGGAAGCGCCATATAATTGCTTTACTTTATCGCTATGCGATAGCAATAGTTGCAAAAGCAATAGTTGGCGACACGACCATGTGACGACACGTTGATAGAGATCAAGATGATGGAGATCATGGTGTCATGCCGGTGACGATGGAGATCATGACGATACTTTGGAGATGGAGATCAAAGGCACACGATGATAATCGCCATATCATGTCACATATTTTCATTGCATCTGATGTTTATCTTTTATGCCTAGTAAGGCAGTAGCATTATGAGATGATCCCTTATTAAAATTTTAAGGTATAAGTGTTCTTCCTGAGTATGCACCATTGCGACAGTTCATCGTGCCAAGACACCACGTGATGATCGGGTGTGATAAGCTCTATGTTCACATACAACGGGTGCAAGCCAGTTTTACACGTGTAGAATACTCGGGTTAAACTTGACGAGTCTAGCATATGCAGATATGGCCTCGGAACACTGGAGACCGAAAGGTTGAACGTGAATCATATAGTAGATATGATCAACATAGAGATGTTCACCATTGAAGACTACTCCATCTCACGTGATAATCGGACATGGTTTAGTTGATACGGATCACGTGATCATTTAGATGACTCGAGGGATGTCTATCTAAGTGGGAGTTCTTATGTAATATGATTATTTGAACTATAATTTATCATGAACTTAGTCCTGATAGTATTTGCATATCTATGTTGTAGATAAATAGCTTGCGATGTAGCTCCCCATTTATTTTTATATGTTCCTAGAGAAATATAAGTTGAAAGATGATAGTAGCAATGATGCGGACTAGGTCCATGATCTCAGGACCATCCTCATTGCTGCACAGAAGAATTATGTCCTTGATGCACCGCTAGGTGATGGACCTATTGCAGGAGCAGATGCAGACGTTATGAACGCTTGGCAAGCTCGGTATGATGACTACTTGATAGTTTAGTGCACCATGCTTTACGGCTTAGAACCGGGACTTCAAAAACCGTTTTGAACGCCACAGAGCATATAAGATGTTCCAAGAGCTGAAATTGGTATTTAAGACTCATGCCCGAGTCGAGAGGTATGAGACCTCTGACAAGTATTTTGCCTACAAGATGGAGGAGAATAGCTCAACCAGTGAGCATGTGCTAAGAATGTCTAAGTACTACAATCGCTTGAATCAAGTGGGAGTTAATCTTCTAGATAAGATAGTGATTGATAGAGTTTTCTAGTCACTATCACGAAGTTACTGGAATTTTGTGATGAACTATAATATGCAAGGGATGACGAAAACGATTCCCGAGCTCTTCGCGATGCTGAAATCGGCAAAGGTGGAGATCAAAAAAAGCATCAAGTGTTGATGGTTGACAAGACCACTAGTTTCAAGTAAAAGGGAAAGGGAAAGAAAAGGAACTTCAAGAAGAATGGCAAGAAAGTTGCCACTCCCATGAAGAAGCCCAAAGCTAGACCCAAGCCTGAAACTGAGTGCTTCTACTTCAAAGGAAATGGTCACTAGAAGCGGAACTTCCCCAAATACTTGGTGGATAATAAGGATGGAAAAGCAAACAAAAGTATATATGATATACATGTTATTGATGTGTACTTTATTAGTGTTCATAGTAGCCCCTGGGTATTTGATACTGGTTCAGTTGCTATGATTAGTAACTCGAAACAGGAGTTACAAAATGAATAGAGATTAGTTGAGGGCGAGTTGACGATGTGTGTTGGAAGTGATTCCAAGGTTTATAAGATCACTAGCGCACACTCCCTTTACCTTCGGGATTAGTGTTGAACCTAAAATAAATGTTATTTGGTGTTTGCATTGAGTATAATATGATTGGATCATGTTTATTGCAATATGATTATTCATTTAAGTCAAAGAATAATTGGTATTCTATTTACGTGAATAAAACCTTATGTGGTCATACACCCAAGGTAAATGGTTTATTGAATCTGGATCGTAGTGATACACATATTCATAAAATTGATGCCAAAAGATGCAAAGTTGATAATGATAATGCAACATACTTGTGGCACTACCGTTTAGGTCATATTGGTGTAAAACGCGTGAAGAAACTCCATGCGGATGGGTTTTTGGAATCACTTGATTATGAATCACTTGATGCTTGCGAACCATGCCTCATGGGAAAGATGACTAATACTTCATTCTTTGGAACAATGGAGCGAGCCACTGACTTGTCGAAAACAATACATACTGATGTATGCGGTCCAATGAGTGTTGAGGCTCGCGACGGGTATCGTTATTTTAACCTTCACAGATCATTTGAGCAGATATGGGTATATCTACTTAATGAAACATAAGTCTGAAACGTTTTAAAAGTTCAAAGAATTTTCAGAGTGAAGTGGAAAATCATCGTAACAAGAAAATAAAGTTTCTACGATCTGATTGTGGAGGCGAATATTTGAGTTACGAGTTTGGTCTTCATTTGAAACAATGTGGAATAGTTTCCCAACTCACGCCACCTGGAACACCACAACATAATGGTCTGTCTGAACGTCGTAACCGTACTTATTTGATATGGTGTGATCTATGATGTCTCTTATCGATTTACCACTATCATTTTGGGGTTATTCATTAGAGACAACTACATTGACGTTAAATAGGGCACCATCTAAATCCATTGAGACGACACCATATGAACTATGGTTTGGCAAGAAACCTAAGCTGTCGTTTCTTAAAGTTTGGGGCTGCGATGCTTATGTGAAAAAGTTTCAACCTGATAAGCTCAAACCCAAATCGGAGAAATGCGTCTTCATAGGATACTCAAAGGAAACTGTTGGGTACACCTTCTATCACAAATCCGAAGGCAAGATATTCGTTGCTAAGAATGGATCCTTTCTAGAGAAGGAGTTTCTCTCGAAAGAAGTGAGTGGGAGGAAATTAGAACTTGATGAGGTAATTGTACCTTCTCCCGAATTATAAAGTAGTACATCATATAAATCAGTTCCAGTGATTCCTACACCAATTAGTGAGGAAGGTAATGATGATGATCATGAAACTTCAGATCAAGTTACTACCGGACCTCGTAGGTCGGCTATAGGACGATCCGCATCAGAGTGGTACGATAATCCTGTTCTGGAAGTCATGTTACTAGACCATGATGAACCTATGAACTATGAGGAAGCGATGATGAGCCCAGATTCCGTGAAATGGCTTGAGGCCATGAAATCTGAGATTGGATCCATGTATGAGAACAAAGTATGGACTTTGATTGACTTGCCCGATGGTTGGCGAGACATTGAGAATAAATGGATCTTCAAGATGAAGACGGACGCTGATAGTAGTGTTACTAGCTACAAAGCTCGAATTGTCACAAAAAGTTTTCGAAAAGTTCAAGGTGTTGACTACGATAAGATTTTCTCACTCGTAGCGATGCTTAAGTCTGTCCGAATCATGTTAGCAATTGCCACATTTTATAAAATCTGGCAAATGGATGTCAAAACTACATTCGTTAATGGATTTATTAAAGAAGAGTTGTATATGATGCAACAAGAAGGTTTTGACAATCCTAAAGGTGCTAACAAAGTGTGCAAGCGATCCATCTATGGACTAGTGCAAGCATCTCGGAGTTGGAATATACACTTTGATAAGGTGATCAAATCATGTGGTTTTATACAGACTTCTTGTGAAGCCTATATTTACAAGAAAGTGAGTGGGAGCACTACAACCTTTCTGATAAGTATATGTGAATGTCATATTGTCGATCGGAAATGATGTAGAATTTTCTGGAAAGCATAAAGGAGTGTTTAAAAGGAGTTTTTTAAAGAAAGACCTCAGTGAAGCTGCTTAGATATTGGGCATCAAGATCTATAGAGATAGATCAAGACGCTTGATAAGATTTTTCAATGAGTATTACAAGAAAGAAACTCCCTAGCTACCTCTCCATCCATAACATAACCCTCAAGTATCTCAGGCAATTCATATCTAGGAGAGCTAGGTCTAATAGGCGTTTCATAATTTTTAGATTCAATAATTTCATCAGTTTCAACACTCTCAAATTCTTTTGCTTTAGCAAGTTGTTCATCAAGAAATTCACTTAGTGGCACATAATCATCAAGCGAAGTACTAGCATCATCAATAGCATCATTTATAGCAGAAGTAGCATCATCAACTACTTGCGACATATCAGGATTAATAGTAGGTGGTGGTGTTGCAAGTTTACTCAAAACAGAAGGTGAACCAAGCGCAGAGCTAGATAACAATTTCTTACTTCCCCTCGTCTTAGAGGGAACGATCTTAGTTCTTTCATCCTTTAGATTCCTCATAGTGATCAGCAAATATAAATCCCAAGTGACTCAGCAAATAGAGCAATGCTCCCCGGCAACGGTGCCAGAATAATGTATTGATAACTCACAAGTATAGCGGATCGCAACAATTTTTGAGGGTACAATATTCAACCCAAATTTATTGATTTGACACAAGGGGAGCCAAAGGATATTCACAAGTATTAGCCATTGAGTTGTCAATTCAAGCACACGTGGAAGACTTAATATCTGCATCAAGGTGATCAGTAGCAAAGTAGTATGGTAGTTTGATAGTAACAGTAACGGTAGTAATAGTAACGGTAGCAGAAACAATAGCAATTTTGTAGTGATTGTAACAGTAGCAATGATGAAGGTAACTTAGCAAAGATCAATATATGAAAAGTGTAGGCATTGGATTACTGATGGATAATTGTGTTGGATGGTATTCATCTTGTAATCAGTTATAACCTAGAGAAACACAGAACTAGCTCCAATTCATCAATGTAATGTAGGCATGTATTCCGTATATAGTCATACGTGCTTATGGAAAAGAACTTGCATGCCATCTTTGTCCTACCCTCCCGTGGTAGTGGGGTCCATAAGGAAACTAAGGGATATTAAGGCCTCCTTTTAATGGAGAACCGGTAGAAAGCATTAGCACTCAGTGAATACATGAACTCCTCAAACTACGGTAATCACCGGAAAGAATCCCAATTATTGTCACCTTTGGGTATGCGGATCATAACACGTAATAGGTGCATATAACTTGCAAGAATGGATCAAGAACACACATATATTCATGAAATCATAATAGGTTCAGATCTAAAATCATGGCACTCGAGACCTAGTGACAAGCATTAAGCATAGCAAAGTCATAGCAACATCAATCTCAGAACATAGTGGATACTAGGGATCAAGCCCTAACAGAACTAACTCGATTACAAGATAGATCTCATCCAACCCATCATCGTCCAGCAAGCCTACAAAGGAATTACTCACTCCCGACGGTGAGCATCATGAGATTGGTGATGGAGGAAGGTTGATGATGAGAATGGCATCGAATTCCACCCTCCGAAGCCCCAAACGGACTCTAGATCAGCCCTCCCGTTGAAGAACATGAGGTAGCGGTGGCTCCGTATCATAGAACACAATGAAGCCTTCTCTCTGAATTTTTCTTGGTGAATATATATATATATATATGTATGTATATAAATATGGAGTTGGAATTACAGTTGTCGGAGGTCTAGAGGGCCCACAAGCTCATAGGGCGTGCCCTGGGGGGTGGGCACCCCCTAAGCATATGGCTCCTGGGTGGCCCCCCTCTGGTATATATTTCCACCAGTATCTTTTATATATTCCATAAAAAATCTTCCTAAATTTTTAGGTCAATACGAGAACTTTGATTACTGCACAAAAACAACACCATGGCAATTCTGCTGAAAATATCATCAGTTTGGGTTAGTTTCATTCAAATCATGCAATTTAGAGTCCAAAACAAGAGCAGAAGTGTTTGGCAAAGTAGATACGTTGGAGACGTATTACTCTTCACCAAACAAAGTGACATGCTAGCCACAACTCTAAGAACCATCTCAATTACCTGGTTGTTTGTGGTTTGGGGGCTAGACATGGTCGGACCACTCTGTGGAGGAAGAGAAAAGAAGAAATACCTCCTTTTCATGGTCAACAAGTTCACAAAATGGATAGAGGAAAAACCCTATGATGTCGGCAAAGGCAGAGCTAGTGATTAACTTCATCTCTAGCGTAGTACACCGTTATGGGGTATCACACAACATCATCACGGACAATAGGTCCAATTTTACTAATAATGAGGTAAAGGAATGGTGCACCAAACATGGCATTAACCTTGACTTATGCCTCTGTCTACCACCCACAAACCAATGGCCAAGTTGAATGAGCAAACGACTTAGTCTTAAGTGGCATCAAGCTTCGCCCGATTCGATCTTTAGAGGCAACCGATAATAAGTAGGTCAAGGAGCTCGACTCCGTATTATGGGGGTTTGCACACCACACCCAATAGATCCACATGCTATACTATGTTCTTCATTGTTTATGGGGCCGAGGCCATACTGCCTAGTGACCTCATTCATGACGCACCTTGAGTATGCATGTACGAGGAGCAGGAACCTGAGCGTAGTTCACCGGATGACCTTGACTCCCTGGACAAGGAACGTGATGTCTCCCAAGCAAGCTCAACCTTTTACCAATAGCAGGCGTGACGCTATTATAATCACAAGGTTTGGATGAAGGCAGACAACATTGGCAACATAGTCTTGTGTTGCCACCCAAATAAGCCAAATCAGCAAAAACTGTCGGTACCCTAGGATGTGCCATTCATCATCGACAAGGTGCACACTGGAGGGTCATAACGGATTCGGAGTGTTAAAAAAATAGTCTGGAGCCAAACCCATGGACTACTGCGCTGATTTCACAGCTAGCATAACTTTATCTGTATCCCTTTTGTTTTAAAATTTCAGCTACGAAAGTCTTTTCATGCAAAGCTAGAATCGATATATCATATTGCTAATAAGATTTTGTTTTCTGCTTCTTCTTTCCTAATTACATGACACACTTGTTGCGGCTCATGGCCGCACATTTGATGGCTCTATATCTTACACATTTTTACAGCTCATTTGTTGCACGTCCTCTTCATATATTACGTCTCATTGAACCAAATAGGTGTCCATTATGCATAATTAACGGGTTTTTTTAATTATCATCGTGAGCATTGCACATTTGTGTAGTTTTTATTAGTTTTCTTTCTTTTCATGTATATACAAGTGTATTGGAGCAACCTAGGACCAGGCACGATGAAAGAATCAAGGATGGGTTCAATACAGAGAGGGGACAGACTTAGGCATTTTGGAGGTCTGAAAAACTCATTTTTCTGAAGTTGTCCAAATCAAGATCTATGACCAGAAATGGATCGACGTCGTTCATACAAATCCAACGAGCCCAAATACGTCAAATCCGAGTTCGTATGAAGAAATGGCGGCCGTTTTACCGGAGAAGGTCAGAACAAAAGACGACGTTTCATGCGACCCTGGCCGGTCATTTGGCTGGTCGTGTGACATGCAAACAGCTCTGAAATTTGCCTCTCTAGATGGTATTTTGCATTAATTTCGTCCCCAATTGTTCTCACATGATCCTTGGCTCACAATGAAGGGATTGGGAGAAGATAAGGCTCATCTTCAGCCCTTGGATGACCTTATCAACGGAGGAGACACGGAGAGGCCTTCATATAAGCACCTCCAACCCTAGGCGCCTCCACACTCCTCCATCATCATTCACGCATCCATCATCCATCTCCATCGCCGCTCCAAAACCACCATCATAGAGAAGAGAAGGGCCAAGCCAAGAGTAAGAAGAAGGGGCGCCTCCACCATGTGCACCGACCTTCGGGCCAGTGCGGTCTTCATCATAGGTGTCGCCACCATCACCATCTTCACAGTCTGCGCCGCTGCCATGCTCCTCTTCACCACCAGCTTCACACCAACTTGTAACTTGCCTTCTCCCTCCTATGGTTGATTAGTTGTATTAGTTCTTGATGAATTGGATGAACCCTTGCATGATTAGTACTTTGTTGAGTAAGCGATCTGATCGTTCTCTTTATATGTATTGCGTTGATTGTCTCATGGTGTTGTGAAGGGCGCCCACATAGCACTAGCCACTTATGGACTTGAGGTGATTTATGTTGGTGAGCAGGCTGGTTGTGGATGGTAGGTGGTGACAGTCCTATTCTCCCTTTGTCCCTGGTCATTGCAATAGGGATAAGCGGGCAACCCCTGAACTTAAGGACATGACCACGGGGAGTTCACTTCCCTTAATCATCATTGTGATATCCGGAGTGGGGAAGCACGGGGGTGGCATGATTGTATGCGATAAACAGAGTGGGAATGCATACTTTATTGCCTCCGCCCACGCGAGATCATATACAAGTGGATTAGTGATACAATTAGAGAGCAATGTCTATCATGTGTTGTCAGCATCATACTTGTGGTGACGACTCTAATTCCCTCAAGAATGTTTACTACTCAAGCACCCTTCCACATAGTTTAGTCCCTTTAATTTTCTGTCTTTAATTTCTTGTTTGTAGTTTAGATAAATGCTACCCTTTTATTTGTCTTCCTAGCAACCTACTATAATAGGTCATTTCCAAACTACGGTCTGGTTGTATACGTAGCTAAGTAAGTGATAACATAGTTGCGGGGTTTGTAATTCCTTCCTATTTGCTCCCTGTGGGTCTGACACTTCACTTATCATGAAAATGCTACAACAGCCCTGTGCATTTCCAGGCCATCAAGCATTTCCAGGGTAGTTGTTGGGGAGCATCGCACTTGGTTATTACTTACCCACTCGCTTATAGTTTATTTATGTTTGTTGCTATCTAACCAAATATACCAAAAAAATATTTTGCTTTGAGTTGTCTTCTGTAGGAACTAGGATGGCTGCAATGAAGAAAATCGAAGAGGGATGAAAAATTTATGCTCATCACCAACATTCATCTAAAGGTATTTAAGTGGGTGCTAAATTGGAGGCATTGGATATTATCGCTAAAGCTACACTTATGTTATCTTGTAAGAATTGTATGCCATATGACCTACAACTGTAAATTTCACTGTATCCCTTTAATAGCATCATACAGCCGTAAATGCCTTCCATCTGAATGTGTTGAACTAATGCTCTTTTACAGAACATTAGAACTGATGAAGAGGGTGAGGGAGCTTTCTCTACAACATGAGGAAGTCTTGAAACATATGGGTTTGTTGGAGAGTATTCATAAATGGTGTATTACTAACAACCTCCATAATGCCCCTTTTTATTAATGATTATGAGAAGCAGACTGGCGCTTCCGCAACCTCTATGTTGTATGAACATAACCTCCTATTGGGGAACGCAGTATTTCAATTTTTTTCCTACGATCACGCAAGATCTATCTACAGATGCATATCAACAAGAGGGGACAGTGTGTCTACGTACCCTTGTAGACCGAAAGCAGAAGCGTTTAGTAACGTGGTTGATGTAGTCGAACGTCTTCACGATCCAACCGATCAAGTACCGAACGCATGTCACCTCTGTGATCCACAGACGTTTAGCTCGGTGACGTCCCTCATACTCTTGATCCAGCTGAGGCCGAGGGTGAGTTCCGTCAGCACGACGGCGTGGTGACGATGATGATGAATTTACTGGTGCAGGGCTTCGCCTAAGCACTACGACGATATGACCAAGGTGTGTAACTGTGGAGGGGGGCACCACACATGGCTAAGACAAATCTTGGAGTGCCTTTAGGGTGCCCCTGCCCACGTATATAAAGGAGGGAGGAGGAGGAGGCCGGCCTAGGAGTGGCGCGCCTATAGGTGGAGTCCAACTAGGATTCCCAATCCTAGTTGGAGTCCCCTTCCTTTTCCAAGAGGGGAGAGAGGGAAGGAGTAGGAGGGAGAAGGAAAGAGAGGGGGGCGCCGCCCCCTCCCTAGTCCAATTCAGACTTGCCATGGGGGGGGGAGGGCGCAGCCAACCCTTGAGGCCCTTCTCTCCTTTCCCGTATGGCCCATTAAGGCCCACTACTTCCCGACGAATTCCCGTAACTCTGTGGTACTCCGAAAAATACCCGAATCACTCGGAACGTTTCCGATGTCCGAATATAGCCTTCCAATATATCGATCTTTACATCTTGACCATTTTGAGACTCCTCGTAATGTCTAATCTCATCCGGGACTCCGAACAACCTTCAGTACATCAAATCACAAAACTCATAATACAAATCGTCATCGAATGTTAAGCGTGCGGACCCTACGGGTTCGAGAACTATGTAGACATGACCAAGACACATCTTCGATCAATAACCAATAGCGGAACCTAGATGCTCATATTGGCTCCTACATATTCTACCAAGATCTTTATCGATCAAATCGCATAAGAACATACATTGTTCCTTTTGTCATCGGTATGTTACTTGCCCGACATTCGATCGTCGGTATGATCATACCTAGTTCAATCTCGTTACCGGCAAATCGCTTTACTCGTTGCGTAATGCAACATCCCGCAACTAACTCATTAGTCACATTGCTTGCAAGGCATATAGTGATGTGCATTACCGAGAGGGCCCAGGGATACCTCTCCGACAATCGGAGTGACAAATCCTAATCTCGATCTATGCCAACTCAACAAACACCATCAGAGAGACCTGTAGAGCATCTTTATAATCACCCAGTTACATTGTGATGTTTGATAGCACACAAGGTGTTCCTCCGGTATTCGGGAGTTGCATAATCTCATAGTCAGAGGAACATGTATAAGTCATGATGAAAGCAATAGCAATAAAACTAAACGATCATTTATGCTAAGCTAATGGATGGTTCTTGTCCATCACTTCATTCTCTAATGATGTGATCCCGTTCATCAAATGACAACACATGTCTATGGTCAGGAAACTTGACCATCTTTGATTAACGAGCTAGTCAAGTAGAGGCATACTAGGGACACTCTGTTTTGTCTATGTATTCACACATGTACTAAGTTTCCGGTTAATACAATTCTAGCATTAATAATAAACATTTATCATGATATAAGGAAATATAAATAACAACTTTATTATTGCCTCTAGGGCATATCTCCTTCACCTCCTGCAAGAATCTGAGGAGATAATCGAGCGATGGTAGAAAAATATTCAAGGTACCACATTCCAAGAAGTGTGTCTATGAGGTAAGCTAGAGAAGGAACATGGAGATAAAGGAGGGAAGGGTCTGTCGGATCATGGGTTCTGGCAAAACCCTTAAGGTTTGAACACTTGGGTGCGTGCGAAGATTCCCCTTACCGATCCATGTCGTTGCTCGGTTAAGATCTTACAAACTAACTCGACGAACTCACAACACAAAGGAAACAAGATTTATACTGGTTCGGGCCACCGTTGTGGTGTAATACCCTACTCTAGTGTGGTGGTGGTGGATTGCCTCTTGGGTTGATGATGAACAGTACAAAGGGAAGAGCAGCCTCCTGAGGTTGAGTTGTTCTTGTGCTTGGCGAACTTGTGTGTGTGAGGATTCGATTTATCCTCTTCTAGCTATGGTGGTGGCTAGTCCTATTTATAGAGGCCCTGGTCCTCTCCCCAAATATTGAGTGAGAAGGGAGCCAACAACGGCCAATTTGAAAGGGGACAACTAGTATAGCTTGTCCTAACAAAAGTGGTCTTCGCCTGCAAAAGGCTCTGGTCGGGACGCCGTGTTGGGCTCCATGGTGACCTCCGTCTTGCCGTCCTACTGTTCTTGGTCTCGTTGCACCGATATGGAAACCTTTGCTTGATTCCTCGATACTCTGCGCCTGTGATTGCCCCCTTAGCACCAAAGAAGAAACAAGGACTCCACGCCTGGTCTCGGTCGTTATGGCTCACGTCACGGGAACCTCGCGAGGTTTGCCTAGCCTTGAACTCTCTGCCCCTCGCGAGCCAGCCTGGCGAGGCCGCTCGTGAGGAGGTCTTGCGTCATCCGCCTCGTGAAGTTTGGCCCCTCGCGAAGGTGTTGAATGCCTTGTTGATGAAGATGGGCCGTACATGCCTGCTAGCAAAGCCATGCCGTGGGCCGCAGGCAGGCAAGTCTGGGGACCCCTGTTCCCAAAACACCGACAGTAGCCCCCGGGCCCAAGGCACGCTCGGGCTTGGCTTCGAGGCGAAGCCAAAGGTCAAGTGCGGAGCGCCACGAGCCCCAATAGCCTGCGGCCTTGGTTGACGCGTGGCGGTTGATTGGACGTGGGCGTCTCCGCTTCCCCATCCTGCCTTGATACCCGCCTGGCTAGACGGCCACCGCGGTCTACACGGTTATTCTTCCGTCGCTTGCGCCATTCTCCTCCAATTCCTCTGCTTCCCCCCGGACTCCGCTCCTCTTTCCAATCTGACCTTAGCTCTGCTCGCCCCATCGCCATGGCGCCGAATCAAGCGGATAAGGGGAAGAAGCCTCTGTCTTCGGCTAGTGCGCCCCCGGCCGCCGAGCCCGCAGTTGGCCGATCGCTGGTGCTCAACAATGAGGCCATGGGCAAAGTGCATCCCATTCTCGCCTCCAGCTTCAACGAGTGGGGAAAGACGGTGGCTTGGCCTGCATCTCGTGCTGACATCGACCGGGCGGCCACTGAGGTCCCCTTCTTCATCGATGCCCTTTGGGCCGGCTTGGTCCCTCCTTTCTCCGCCTTCTTCAACGTCGTGCTCGCGCATTATCAGATCCATATGCTGCACCTTGATCCTCAATCCGTGACCCTTCTTGCCATCTTCGCCTTTGTTTGCGAGGCCATGGTAGGCATTGCTCCTTCCATGGCTCTTCTCCACCACTTCTTCTCGTTGCACCCGATCGATCCTCGGCGGAGCTCCGGATGCCTGAGCTTTCAGGCCGTGGCAGTGGCAGTGGGTGTTTGTTGATGCCGGAGTGCTCAACCCCCTGCTCTCCTCTCTGTCAGGGCCCGCTATTCCTAACTCCGGTTGGTGCCACCGGAGGCTCGCCGATCCGCGCCTTACCCCCGTTTGGCTCAGGTTGAGGTGGCTCAAAGACCTTGGCGTGACTGCGCCTATGGTGGTGAAGGAGTTCGTCCGGTGTCGAATCGCTCCGCTTCAGCGCCACTCCCGGCCGATGTGGGCCTTGCTTAGCAGCCAGGACCACATGAGACTTCAGGAGTCAGGGCTGCCCCTTGCGGCATGGCGAATGGTGCTTGAGGTCCTGACGAGCATCCCGTTGCCAGACGACTTGCCGAGGAGGAGTTGACTTTTGTACCGCTGCTTGAACAAGATGACATTCGTGGAGCGGATGCCCTCCTTCGACGAGTGGGGGCTGCGCCCAGTTGGCCTCATAGGGCCCTGTGAGAACCCCATTGTCGTGGTCCCTCTCCTTGACGCTGGCGTCGAGCTCGCCCCAAGTGTGGGTGCAGTGGGGAGAGCACCACTGGGGGCCGATAGTGAAGGTGCCGAGATGCTGATGCTGCCCAGGGCTCCTGAGGCATCGACCTCGGGGAGTCGTGACTCTTGCCCTAGGGCAGTGGTTGAAGGGGCGATGCAGCCTGCGTCTCCCGAGGCCGGGGCTCCTGAGCCTCGGCAATTCACTACGAGGCAGAGCCGGATAGCTCCCCTCATCTTGGCGCTTCTGAGGCTGCCCCTTCGAGCACTTCTCCAGCTGCGCCTCGTTTCAGCCGCCATGTCCAGCGCTAGGTTTCTAGCAAGAACGTTTCTTACCTACGCGAAAACCACAACGTGATATGCCAATTTCTATTTACCCTTCATAAGGACCCTTTTCATCGAATCCGATCCGACTAAAGTGGGAGAGATAGACACCCGCTAGCCACCTTATGCAACTAGTGCATGTCAGTCGGTGGAACCAGTCTCACGTAAGAGTACGTGGAAGGTCGGTCCGGGCCGCTTCATCCCACGATGCCGCCGAATCAAGATAAGACTAGTAACGTCAAGTAAATTGACAATATCGACGCCCACAACAGCTTTGTGTTCTACTCTTGCATAGAAACTACGCATAGACCAAGCTCATGATGCCACTTTTGGGGATCGTAGCAGAATTTAAAATTTTCTACGCATCACCAAGATCAATCTATGGAGTAATCTAGCAACAAGGGGAAGGAGAGTGCATCTACATACCCTTGTAGATCGCTAAGCGGAAGCGTTCAAGTGAACGGGGTTGATGGAGTCGTACTCGTCGTAATCCAAATCACCGATGATCCTAGTGCCGAACGGACGACGCCTCCGCGTGCAACACACGTACAGCCCGATGACGTCTCCTACGCCTTGATCTAGCAAGGGGAGAAGGAGAGGTTAGGGAAGACTCCATCCAGCAGCAGCACGATGGCGTGGTGGTGGTGGAGGAGCGCGGGACTCCAGCAGGGCTTCGCCAAGCACTACGAGAGACGATGAGGGAGAGGGGTTGGGCTGCGCCAACAGGGGAGGAACTTCATCTGCTGGGCTGCCCCTTTGCCTCCACTATATATAGGGGGAGAGGGAGGGCTGCGCCCCACCTAGGGTTTCCACCCTAGGGGTGGCGGCAGCCCCAATCCCCATCTGGGGTGGCGGCCAAGTGGGGGGGGAGAGGGAGGCGCACCAGGCATGGGCCTTAGGGCCCATCTGCCGTTAGGGTTTGCCCCCTCTTCTCCCTAGGCGCATGGGCCTTGGTGGGGAGGCGCCCCAGCCCACCTAGGGGCTGGTCCCTTCTCACACTTGGCCCATGTATGCCTCCGGGGCCCGTGGCCCCTCCCGGTGGACCCCCCGACCCCTCCGGTGGTCCCGATACACTACCGGTGATGCCCGGAACACTTCCGGTGGCCAAAACCATACTTCCTATATATCAATCTTTACCTCCGGACCATTTTGGAACTCCTCGTGACGTTCGGGATCTTATCCGGGACTCCGAACAACATTCGGTAACCGCGTACATACTTTCCCTATAACCCTAGCGTCATCGAACCTTAAGTGTGTAGACCCTACGGGCTCGGGAGTCATGCAGACATGGCCGAGACAACTCTCCGGTCAATAACCAACAGCGGGATCTGGATACCCATGTTGGCTCCCACATGCTCCACGATGATCTCATCGGATGAACCACGATGTCAAGGATTCAATCAATCCCGTATACAATTCCCTTTGTCTATCGGTACGATACTTGCCCGAGATTCGATCGTCGGTATCCCGATACCTTGTTCAATCTCGTTACCGGCAAGTCCTTTTACTCGTTCCATAACACATCATCCCGTGATCAACTCCTTGGTCACATTGTGCACATTATGATGATGTCCTACCGAGTGGGCCCAGAGATACCTCTCCGTTTACACAGAGTGACAAATCCCAGTCTCGATTCGTGCCAACCCAACAGACACTTTTGGAGATACCTGTAGTGAACCTTTATAGCCACCCAGTTACATTGTGACGTTTGGCACACCCAAAGCACTCCTACGGTATCTGAGAGTTGCACAATCTCATGGTCTAAGGAAATGATACTTGACATTAGAAAAGCTTTAGCATATGAACTACACGATCTTTGTGCTAGGCTTAGGATTGGGTCTTGTCCATCACATCATTCTCCTAATGATATGATCCCGTTATCAACGACATCCAATGTCCATGGTTAGGAAATTGTAACCATCTATTGATCAACGAGCTAGTCAACTAGAGGCTTACTAGGGACATGGTGTTGTCTATGTATCCACACATGTATCTGAGTTTCCTATCGATACAATTATAGCATGGATACTAAATGATTATCATGAACAATGAAATATGATATAATAACTAATTTATTATTGCCTCTAGGGCATATTTCCAACATTTGGGTGCGGCAGCAATCCTTGGTGGGGAGAAGAGAGATGATCTCCTCAAGGATGGCGTCCGGGAGATCGCTGATGCGGTCCACCCGAGATTCTACGGGTTCCTAGGATCCGGTAGGGGCAGGGTCGCCGCTTCTCCCCACACTGCCGGGTGCGGGATCTACAACAGGCGTGGCCGCTGGCAGGAGCCTCATCTCCTTAGCACTGGGGTTAGGCGACTCCATTTTCCTCGAGGGCGTCACGTCGCGCTCACAAATTTGAGCAGAGTAACAAATGACGAGCCTAGTTGTAGTGCGAGCGAAGAAGAAGGGGAGCTGGGGGTTTTCTGTAGGAGTGAGGAAGAAGGGGAGTTGGGGTTTTCTGTAGGAGTGAGGTGAGGAATTTGGGGGTATGAGTTGAGCGAGCTGACGTGAGGTGGGTGGGAGCGAGGAGGAAGAAGAGCACCCAGGTTTGGGGGGGGGTGTGCTGGGTGTGGGTAGCACCTCTCATTCAGTAAATATATGGGCTTTTGAATTAATTTTACTATTTACTAGTGTGGATGGGCTGTTTTGTCTTGGGACCCGAGAAACAATTACTACTAGTATAGTGGAGACATTCTACAGCTACCTAGAAAAACAATTACTACTAGTACAGTGGAGACACTCTACCGCTTCTGGCTCCTCCTAGGTCATTGAAACGTCTCCCTCTACTGAAAGTCGTTGTACTTTTGTTCACCGACATGCGGGCCATGCAGCGCGAGGGCCCAAATGCCATCCACCAAATTAGAAGGCAGTATGCAGGCGGAGAGTCACCCCGGTCGTAGCGCGGCAGTAACGAGCCGTCGTATCACAAAACCCCACCTCCGCGTAGTCTAAGTTTGACGGACGAAGCAACCATCATTTCACTCTTCGCTGAATCCCCTTCTCCCTCACCGTCTTCAAGAAAGGCAACACTTGCATTTGCCACTGTTCTTCTCCGAACGAAGGGAAGGTAAGCGGATCCGTGATGTTGGTATATTTTCGTTCAGAGGAAAAAAGAACTTTTGCAAAGCAGTAACCGATCCTCACTCTCTTTTTTGTTTCATTGTCATTGCGATTGTGTTTTCCTTTCAGTGGTCTCCTAGTATTCGTCAGTTTCATGATGGACCAAGGAGAACCAGGCAAAGATCTGCGGATATTGGAGCAGACGCGGGAGACTGATCCCCACGAGACAGAGAGCTCCAATAAGATGGAGGCAACCACCGAGGCGACCCCAGATACTGAGATGGTTAACGCCCCATTTTAGGTTACAGCCCCCGTGGCACTGCAGGAGCAGTTTTCCCCCTTTGAGGATGTGCCCCCCCCCCCCCCGGCTGAGCTGCCCAAGGTGATTTCCTTCTTTGCCGATCTCGATTGTGGTTTTTCATCTAAGTATGTGGTGATTTTTTTTAGAAAAGGAAGTATGTGGTGATTAATAATGCAAAATTTTATTAGCTTCGATGCCATGGTATATGTAGTGGTTTAAATAACTTGTGTTTCTTATACTGAAAAGTAATTCAGAATTTGTTTCTGTTTAAATTAGAGCCCTGATGCAGACAAGGATTGTGTGGTTGTACATGTCAATCGCTATGAGGCGGACGACCTGAATATACGCACTGGGAAAACCGAGTTCTTAGGCTGTTGGATCCTAGAAGCCATTTGCGGTTATACCAATGAAGAGTTGTATTCTAGCCTCACTATTGTCAGGCATGTTGTCCAGGGTGTACTGAAGCACAAGAAGTTCAAAGCTACTCCTTCGTTTGTGAGGAATATTGTTCTTGTCAAGCTTACGCAGGAAGATGACGTGGCATGCCTCCACAAACAAGTTTATCAGTGGCAAGGCCACAAGGTTGTCTACATGAAGGTTCATAGGATTGAGATGTTGCGGGACATCCTCGATGATGTTCATGGCAAGGTCTATCTTGTGTCCATCCCAAATTAGATCGAGGCATGAAATAGTTGCCCCAGCTAGTGTTTAATAGTAGTTTGGATTGTGTCTAATTATCCGAACCTTGCCTATTATCGACCCCTTTGGGGCTAGTACTCTATTTGAATCAGTCTATGGGAACTGCTGCTACTTTTGTGTGCCCGTGAATCATGTGAGAACCATCGTAATTGTTGCCGAAACAGATGCGTCCTCACTAGTTTTTTCATGAATATGGCATGTTAAGACATAAGTTGCCACTGTTTATCATACGAGCAGTGTGTGTTTTGATGAAATAGAGCACTCGTTCGAGAACCGTGTGCCGACGTATACATAAGTACTTGTAAACACTGTTGGTGCTACCCCACTTGTAAGCAGTTGTGCAAAACACGGCACATTGGCTCAGCTCGCTTCAACACTAGGCTATCGACCAGCTAACAATCAACAATCTGCTGTCTGACATATAAGCAACTATGTATCTTGTTCCAGTAGTTCATGCAGTTAATTGAGGCCACAATGTAATATATTACAAACGTTCACACGCTAGTCCAGCGCTCATGTGGAACACTCACATTAAACTCGTCTTCATAAAAAACTTGAAAAGCATAAGTTAAGCAATTTTATACATCTCAATGATTCATAGAACATAACAAACATATACTAGTTCACAGCAAAAGACAAAGTTGTGAGAAGGTTTACAAATCAGGAAAAAACAAGCAAGGCTTCTCTCTGAGCAAAGGGCCTCTCGGCAGGCTTAAATTTCCTGGAGTTCACTCTGGTTTTTTCTTGTTGCCACCATTCAGGGTTAGGTTCTCTCATTCGAGAATAACCAATTATAATTGTGGTCTCAGCTGGAATGCTGAACTGAACCATGCAGTGTACTGACCAGCTGAATTGCTTGTGCATTCCACTAAATTTAAGCACCACTATTTGCAGAAATAAGCAGACCACAATGCCTCTCGTCCGCGCACCTGTCCAAAAAACCGCCGTGCAGCTATGCTAGATAGTCCTTGGTCCATGGATGAACTAGTAGAAAGTGCATTCCGGACTAGGATGTAGTTGTTTTTGCTCGTCCCTGCACTGCAATCAGGAAGTAAAACGTACGAATTAGCTTCTTTTAGATTGCGTTGGTCATTCTACCTTAGTTACTACCAATGTAGGGACACCTTGGAGACGGGAGGTTAGATGATGGCAGTGAGGGATAGCCATCTCATTTTGCGCAGTTGTACTAAAACTGAGGTGTGTGCTTTTGATTGCGCGGATAGAAACGATACGGAGACAGACATCTCGAAAAGATATGGAGACAGACATCCCTGTTTGCGCAAATAAGAAATACGGTTATTTAAACAGTGACAGATATTACTACTTTCCCCCGTTTCCTCTTAGAACCAAGTCCTAGATTCATGCTACAGCTTTCCCACTTTCTTCCCTATTTGAGCCAGCGCTTTCAGTCGACTATATGAAATAGCTTTACTTCTAATAATAGTAGAAGTCTAGGTGGCTTTGGAACATCGGACGGAAGTAGAAAAGGATCCACACGAAGGGAGCTGGGGCAGTAGAGCAAGGCAAGTTTCGAAGGAATATATACCTGAGGGTTGTCGACATGTTGCAAAGACGGCGTTGGGAGGCCGCATCTTGGCCACAATACCGCAGGGAGGAAGAAGGGGTCAGAGGCCCTCCCGAGCCGGCGCTCTCTCGGAGAGAACGACACGGCCACCGATCGGGATGCGCAGGCAGCCGCTGGTCTCCTCCCTCGCCGCCGACGACAGCGTGAACGATGCACCTACACCCCTGCCCCGGTCGAGGTTGTCCGGCCGGATTTGTGACCAGCCGTGAGCTGAGAGAGAGTGTGGCCACCTATGTGTTGCTCAGATCTGGAGGGCATGAGAGAGTGAACGAGAGGAACCCAAGTAAAGCAAGCGCTAAGGCTCCTGCTTTTATATATAGTGGAGTGATTTTGTTGTACCAGCTTCAAAAAAATGCGCTCCTACGTGTACCCGCGAGTGGGTCTGAGAGAACTAGTGCGTGCGTGCACCGCTTCTCTTCCTTGAGAGTACAATATACTATGCCCAAAGAACGCTCGCCGCAAGAGTAATAGTACAAGTGTGTGACGTGTGAGCTAAAATAAAAAGTGCACGCCGTCTTTTGTTTTTTAGAAGTTCTGAGGGTAGGGTGTGAAGAGCACATATGTGTGTGACGTCTACCTACAGATAGACGGTGGGTGCGACGTGTGAGTCTGCGAGTGGACTCGGGAGAGTCATGACTCGTGAGGGTGCGTGTGTGTGAGAGAGGGGGGGGGGCACGTATCAATGCAATGCATGTGTCCTTAAATCGTTATCTAACAAACGTTCATCACAAGCCTTTTCTTGACAAACGCCATAAGGACCGTTAGATCGGCATCCGACAGTGTCAGTTTTGCCATGTCATTTAACAGAACAGCCACTCCTCCTACACACAAATCTTCCACATGAGTGTTAGCAACTGCCGTATGCTCCCTCCGTTCCGAAATGCAGTGCATATAGCTTTATTGAAAATTCAAACCTCGAAAACTTTTACCAAGTTTTCATGTACCAAATTGCACATGTAGAATACCATGTATATATCATTTCATTCATCTTCGAGAGGTAACTATAAAGTTGGGTGAGGAGTCTACAAAGAAAGACCATCGTATCACCCGCAGCAATTTCAAGCATCCTTTAGTGTCGAGGAATATCATAGGAACTCTATATGATATGATTTCTATAGGATTTTTTCCTTTAGAGCCAATTGGTTCATAGGAATAGATTCATATACTCCACATTTCAAAGGAAATAAACATGATATCTTTTCTATAGCTTTAGAGCCACTTGGTTCATATGAATGGATTCCTATACTCCCTTAATTTCAAAGGAAAATAAACATTAGCGTATATTTAATAGAAAAGTTCCTATGATATAAACCAAATTAAATCTCTTTTCTAATCCCTCCACATAGGAATTGAGAAACATGTCATCTCTAGATTCAATAGAAAAGTTCCTATGATGTGAACCAAATGACATCTCCTTTCCAATCCCTACTCATAGGAATTGAGATGCTCCATGTCATCTCTTTCCCTACAACTTCCATGTATACATCATATATTCCTAAATAGATAGTACAACCCACTAGTAGCTTTTTTTCCAAAACATGCAACTATGGCACAAGAACTATATAGTGTACCAATAACTTTGAAAGATGGTCGCTGGATATCATCAAATCCGAGCACTACTGGCCGTTGGATATCATCAACATTCCACCAGATCTGCCACATGTACAATTTAGAAGACTCCATGGTTGAACTTAAGCATAATGCACAAAACTCAAAACACAAGCACTTCTCCTTTGTTCTAGAATCTTCTGTATCATGATTGATTATTTTTTTCTAAATGAATTTCCATTATTTGTTTTTTACTTTATGATTTACTCCCTCCGTTCCAAAATAGATGACCCAACTTTGCACTAACTTTGTATAAAGTTAGTGCAAAGTTGGGTCATCTATTTTGGAACGGAAGGAGTACAATGCACAACCCCATGAATCTTAACATTTTTATAAAACTTATTGATTTTGAATGAGATGAATTATAAGAACTAAATGAACATCTACATTATGCATATATGACTCAAAGCTTTACATGCTATAGTGTGTATTTATTCATAATTTGGTTTCGAAATCTCATGCGTTCAATACATGTGTACCTTACTAGTTTTGAGTAGAGTAGCAAATTTCACGCGGCCCCGGGTATATCATAATGCAGGGCCCATGCATCATTGCCTTTCGGTCGAACCTACGTCCACAATTTTTTGTACGTACTATATCTCCACTGGTCCCCGAACCCAAAATGCTGCCTCGTTCCCGTAAAACCAAGCGGCCCACACATATTTAAGGCGTTGGCTCGAACCCGTTTACTATGACGTGGCCCGGCACGCCGTAGTACTCCTACAAACCCTACCGCCACACTCATCATCGGTTTTCTTCAAGAGGACGAGGGAGAAGCCGATTTGTACTGGAGGCGATTTAAAAAAAGGATCTGTAGTGGAGACCCCTACCCTAGGGTGCCCCTAGGTAGCTGCCGCACACATCATTGTTTTCTCTTTTCTTTATGCTCTTGCGCCCTAGAGTGAAATGATGGTTGCTTCGTCCGTCCAGCTTAATGCGGGAAAGGTGGGGCTTTTTGATTTGACCCCTCATCGCTCATTTTCTACTATCGCGACGCTACGACCGGGGTGCCTCCAATTCCAACCGCAGCTCCGAACTGTAATTTGGTGCATCACACGTGGGACAAGACGGTGGATGAGCCACATGTCGGCCAAAGGGGTCCTGTTAAGTGTGTCGCCATTTCGTGTGTGGACTGACCCTGCTTGAGTTGCTACGCCAACACGACAGGAGCAGCCTACCACATGGTTTTGCTACTTGGTGAATCCCGACTATATTGATCTAAAAAGATACGTGCTGGACTACCCTCTCCGTCTCGGTTTTTTTATTTTTAGGCGTCTCGGTTTATAGGGCCTGCACGTAGTTCTAGGACATCCATTTGACTAACTAAATATGAGTTACTATGTCACAAAAAGTATATCATTGGATTCTTAAGCAGATGTAGTTGTATTTAAAAGTCGAGGGTGGGGCTTTTCCTGCGCGGTAGGTGGCGGGGCAGTTCCGCCTAGTCGGTTCGATAGAGACGCGAGAAGACGAGGGAGTAGGCTGCTGCAAACGTAGGGCTGTGTGATTTGACAGCGAGTTACTGCTAGACAGGTGGGGCCCCGTGATTTGACTTTCCATTATCATTTTAACTGCGGCGCTACGACCGATGTGAGTCTCCCAGATTCCTGACCACCTCCATACAGATGCATCTCCCAATGCTCCATCATGTAGTAGAGGCTGGCTCTTGCATGAGAGCCCACTTCTCTACTTTTTCCTTGCCTCTCTTTCCTCCACATATGCAAAAATGCCATGTAAAGCGCACTATTGTACTTACTTTTACTTGCTCCTACAGGTGCTTAAGCTTGCCACATAGGCATAAAGTCTGATGTGGCAAGTTAATCAAGAAGAGAGAGAGAGACTAGTTTGGTGACCCAAGGAAGAAACGGTGCTAAGTGCGTGTACCTAGGTGAAAAGACAATTTTGAGTCTATAGCTAATTAAATGAAGCAAACTTAGCAACACCATTTAATTCGAAGAGGTCACTCCTTGGCAAATGCAATAAATACACGCGTTAAGCACCGTTTCTTCCTTGAGTACGAAGAAAGAGATAGAGAGGAGTAAAAAAATACACTTATAGCCAACCTTCTTGTAGTATGAGTGACTAAGTGATGACTATGTATGACATGCCAACATTAGATAGCCTAACGCACCGTGTTAAATCTCCAAGGGCGTGATCGCGCGAATGACGCAATGACCATGGTAGGAGCGACCATGATACGAGTTTCTGGCAACCCTTGGATCTGAGATCAAACGGTCACATGCTAAGTTGCTGAAAATTTGCAGAATAACCCTCCAGGATAGGATATTCACCCATAGGTCTAGAATCACGCCATGCAACCTTTCAATCTTAGATCCAAGGGCTCTTGGAAGCCTGTATCATGGGAGAATGGAAAGCCACTACCCTGCCGTTCGCATGCTGGTAGTTCGCTCCTACCCGTCCCCGCACGTCCTTCAATACTACGGCGGTTCACTCCTAGTCGTCCCGTCCATTCACATTATGGCAGTTCCACTAATCCTAACCCTCCTCCCAAATCCATGGCGTCCCAAATCTCCATGATTGGCAGTGAGTACAAGGTTAGAACCATCACCGGCGATGAGCTCGACGTCATCTACACCCGTTCTTCCACGACGGTGAAAGGATGCCTTTCTCGCTTCAGAGGCATGTTCGAAAACTCAGATGATGAGTGGGTCGCTGGGCTAGATGTTGAGTACACCATAGTCCTGGGATGAGAGAAGGATCTAAAGGACAAATAGAGGAAGAAGCCCGCCGTGATCCAGGTTTGCATACATAACGTTTGCTTGGTCTACCACATATGCCATGCCAACGTTGAGTGCCAGGATTTTAAGAACTTCCTCAAGGACAAAATAGTGAAATTCCTTACTATAGACTTTATGAACGACGAAGAAGTCCTGGGTCGGATAGGACTCGTTGTAGGCAACCCCTTTGACCTCCATAAGAATCGGCCGGTGCCCTCTCGTCAGCCTTCAATGCTGACCCTGGCAGGAGCCGTGGTTCATCCTTCGTACGGTAAACTGGAGAAACCTCCATACACATTTCATCGTCATGCATGGCAGCTGAATTTACAAGATATAGACCACATCCACTATGCTGCAATGGATGGCTACCTTTGTTTCAATATCTACAAGGGTTGGGTGAAGAGCAACAGCCAAGTGTGCGGTTCAAGCAAAGAAGTATCAGCCAAGAGGAATAGGGACAAGGACGAAGTCGAGGACATGGACAAGGACTCCGAGTAAGGTGGCAGTGTCGTTGCTCATGGTGGTTCTAAACTTCTAATGCAAAGTCTTTTGGTTTAGTTGCATAGTTTAATTTCAGGTGTGCTTAGTTTAATTTGAGGGGTGTGTTGTGCTGAGCCCCCAGCAGAACTATGTTATGTTTCTTCTTGTTACTTTAACTCTTCAGTATGTACATACCACTAGTATTACTTTAATAGAATTTAGCACCCCAATTAAGCACATACTAGCTTTTTTAATAGTACTATATGCATAATTTGGCGATGAGCACTCTCTATATGTACCACCTTTTTTCAATTTCAATTTTTGCTCCATGGTGCAATCCATCGATAGTACTACTGTACAAAAGTATACATTTTTTAAAAGGCTAGAGTACTGTTCATCACATATATATCCAGTTAAATTCTCAACCTAGAATGACGTGCATGCCATGTAGTAAACCGATACAGAGGAAGTATAGTAAAAATGATGTGATTTACCGAGCGATCGGCGGGGGAACATGGCCTGTCATGCGGTCCCACGTGTCATGATGTACCAACGCGATGCGCGTGTCCCTCTTGAGGCAGAAGCAACACTAGTACGTGGTTTGAGATGATGGCGAACCGAAGTGTGAAATAATGGTTGCTTCGTTCGTCTGGGAAAGTGCGGCATTGTGATTTGACGTCTCATTGTTCATTACTACTACTGGGCTGGTACGAGTGGGGTGCGTCCCCCCTGCTGTTCTGCACTGTTATTTGGTGCTTGACACGTCGACCCGGTTGCTATATGTCCCACATGTCGGCGACAGGAAGTACAGAATTCATGAAAGGGAGCGTCGACGAAGGAGTATACTACAGAATTCATGAAAGGGAGCGACTTAGTTTTGGAAAAATCTGTTTTTATGGAGTACGTACCCACTAGGGTTTATAGGGCTCATCTAAAAAACATTCGTTTTTCCGTTTGATAAGTCTCAATTCTACTATACTAGTAGTAGTACCATTACATGTTGGATTTCGAGGTGTGTTAGATCACCCGATGCAAGCAGTGTCAAGAGGAAACTAACCAATGCATGTACAAGTTCATGGAAATTTAGTAGTCATTCATGCATTCGTTCTAATTAATGCCTCGGTAAACATAACTTCTTGAGAAAAACGAGAATACTAATTACTTGTGCAAACTACGAAATTAATCCGACCACTCACCGTCTACCTTGGTTGGAGAGATTTTGAAATTGAGCCATAAACTGGAAAGGAGGGAGTAGTAACTTTTGTCTCGATTACTATTTGTTGCCTTGTATAGATGCAAAATGTATTTTTTTATAGTGGCCTTGTATAAGTAAATGGAGGGAGTACTAACCAAAGTACGTAGTAGGGACGAGGAGTAAACGGAGGGAGTAGTAAAATTTTCTCCTCGTGCTGCGAGCCACCGCGCGCGTGGGCGAGGGAGCGGGCGTAAGGCGTAGTAAGCAAGCTTCACCTCATCCTGCGAGCCACCGTGCCCGTGGGCGGGGGAGACGACGTACTAAGCAAGCTTCTCCTCGTTCCGCGAGTTGACGGGACACATCAAAAGTACTCCAGTGTATAGAGCCTTGCCTCTAAGGTAGGCCCCACATGGTTTGCCTCTTTTTTTAATTTAACATAACATGTCAAGTCGCAATTTGTTTGTTCACCCATGATAGATGATCCTCCCTCCACCAAGTGGACAACCAGTACACGTGCCAAATTACCACGTGGGCTGCCTTTTTCGTACAGAAATGAGCTCCACTGTGTACCCGTGCGGGTGTGGTTGGGAAAGAGACGGGAGTGCGTGCGCCGTGCGTGCACCTCTTCTCTTCGTGCACGTCCCCCACCTACGTGGTTATGTGTGAGAGAGATACAAACCTAGACATAATGCGCCGTCCATCCCCATGCCTCTACCCAGTCCGACCACCAGTCACCACCACGCCCCACTCCTCCTCACCTTATCTCTCATCTTTCTCCCTCCATTTTTATATACAAGGGGCCACTATCAAAATTACAATTTGCAGATATATAAGGCCACTAACACTAATCGATGCAATATTAATGGTGTTTGCCTCGTGGTACTAGTAAAGGAGGACATTAATCATCCCTTGCATGCATGCGGGAGTTTGTAAAGAAATGCATCTTGATGTTCTGTGCAATGCACGGGCATCTTGCTACTCCATGAAAACAACACATGGCAAAATTCCACGGCGAACAAGGGATTTGAATCTATTGGGAGGGGCTGTTTGGATCTTGCCCGGGGTAGCCAAAATATTGGCGACCCTTTTGTCCACCGGTGCCTTTGCCACCGATGAACGAGGAATGGCTTGGGTGCTCATGCTGTCATGCATCCTCTAGCGCGCACGTTGGAGATGAGCTCGCACGAGCTGTGTTTTTTTGTCCCACAACGCCGCCTGAGCCGCCCGCAGACCGACCAGCGACCCGCAAATTACGCCATCCAACCGTAGCCGCACACATTATGACAGCAACTCAACCAACCAGACGAAATTCACGCAAACACGTAGACAAACTGATATTTCATATAAACAACCATGGAAATCATACAAAATACCGGATTTTCATACAAACATGACGGATTTCATTACAGTCAAATGAACTACGCGGTGCTAGTTCTGGACAGCACAGGTATAGAATACCTGGCCTAAATGGTCGCCCGCTGATCAATTTGTTTTCCTCATGTCTGGCAGCACGATCACCGGAGTGCCGGGAGCCCCGGAGGTATATGCTTCCCCACTGCTCAACTGATATCATTGGCTGGTGCCGAAGTTGATGGTGGCCGGCACCGGTTCAAGTTCATCACCGGCCACTACTTCGCCATGGCCGGCACCGACTCCAGTTCATCCTAACATTCCCCTCTTTCGTGGAGCCCATGCAGGGTTGACGAAGGTCCTCGCAAAAAAAGGATCCGGCAAGACACCTGTTGTGTACGCTGGTGTCGCCTTCGCGGTGGCCTTCATGGGACCCAAGCAGCGGCGGCCTCCCGTGTTATTCTTCTCCTCGATGATGGCGGCGGACACGGAGGCGCTGGCCACCGACTCGTCGCTCCCCGTGCACCCGGCTTCCGTCGCTGCTTGCATAGCGCGGCCACCCGCATGGGAGTCTCGGCCACAGAAACGGGAGACGCGGTACGAGGCGTCGGCATGGACGGCAGCAACGACGCTCGTGCGCTGCTCCTCGTCGAGCTGGACTGGAGCGGCGAGTTGTTGAACCGCGCGCCGGCTTGGGGCGGCAACTGGCTCCGTCAGGCAAGGGGAGGGAGGTGGATCAGCGAGCTACATAGCTCGTATCTGGCGGGCTACCCAGCCGGCTTGGATGCGGAATAACTACTCTTCGTAAGCCATTGTAAGAATGGACAAAATGGTGGAGGAGATAGGGGAGCGGCGGAGGTGTGCGATTCTTGGTCGGCCATTGGCCTCGTTTAAAGAGGAGATTAAATAGATGGCGGACGGGAGGAGCTCGGCTGGTGTTGCGTTTAACGTCGGCCCAGTCATGAACGGACGTGTGGCCAGAGTGGGTCTCTCGGCTTCCACACGGGCGGGTTTCATGGAGGCGTTTGAATGCGGCACAGAGGCGTGTTCAGCCGGGTGTGCCGCGAGTGGTGCCTCGACTCTGACCTAGGACACCGCTCCGTTCTTCCACTGACATGTGGGCTCTTTGGGTGCATGGCATGCATGTCAGTGACCCAACGCAGGCAGTGCACAACAGAGGAACCTTTGGTGGGCCAGGGCGGTCAGAAGCGGGCATTTCATAAACCGATGATTGTTCATTGAGTGTGACGTCATCTTTTTCATGTAGATAAGCCTACTATGTTGATAGCCCATTCGATACATTGTGATTCATAAAGACCGCTACAAACATCAATGTTCTGCTTATCACAGATAAGATTGATTAATACCCGTAACAATCCATGTCCTTAACAAAGGGTGCATGCACGTATAGGTTGAACGTGTGTCTTGCGTCGTGTGCTGTGTGCATGCAGGCGTGTGAGTGTTGCATGCGTGCAAGGGTATGTTTCAGTGTTGCATGCATGGGTGCGTACGTGCGTGTGTTCGTGAGTGCATGTGTACGTGTTAGTGTTGCACGCCAGCATGCATGCGTGTGTACGTGTCAGTGTTGCACGCCTACATGCGTGTGTGTCTTGCGTGCGTGCATGTGTACGTGCGGGGTGAGGCTACACGTCAGTCGACTGAATTTTTCATCTCAGGTCATTAGATTTTCCAGCCGTTGGATACGAAATCAAGGGCCTCCAGTTTATCATCAAACTCCACCCCCCCTGAGCCGCCAGCCACCACCGGCCGAACCGCCAACCCCCGCCCCCGCGGCCGGCCCGCCCTCCCCGAAACAAGTCCCCACCGCCGCACCGCCGCCGCACCGGCCATCCCTCTAGCCCCCCCCCCCCCCCCCCGCTGAGCTTTTTCTTCGGGGATCCCCACCCCACCGCCCAATGAACACCCCCCAACCGCCGGTGACTGCCAACCAGAGGTCTCACGACTTCGAATACCCACCGACCACTAATTTATTTCCATTTCTATCCTTCATATACGCGCTGACGGGTGGGCCCTATGGTAATGTGCGCTGCTGAATGTGGACCGTTTGACTGGTCAATTGATCATGTTATCAACAAATTACGGAGCTGTATGGTGAGCCAATGACCGTATGATCACCGTAAAATGTACTCCTATTTTATTAACACAGTACAGACTCGAACTACCATTTCTTTCTTTCATATACGGGCTGACAGGTGGGCCCCACGGTTACGCGCCCCGATGGTGCAACACTAGTTGCGCCGCATGGAACGTTTGACTGGTCAATTGATTGTGTCATCAACAAAATACGGAGTTGTACGGGTGAGCCAGTGACCATATAATCATGATATGTATTTGTTTAACACGGTACGGACGCAAGGGCTCATATATACACGCAAGCACTCACCGCTATAAGCGCACACACGCGAACCCTACCCCTATGAGCACCTTCGAGAGAGTGGGCCAGCATACATGATCTTGAGATTTTACGAAGTCACCATAGGTGCCTCGTAGTCGAGTGGAACATCTCCTCCCACTGAACGTACGTCGCCAGAAAATACTGAAATTAACACAAGATAAATGCGAGCATCGGGACTTTAACCTTGGTGGGCTCGAGAAACCACTGTCCTCTAACCATCCAACCACATGTTGGTTAGCACGACAAAATGTATGTGGTGACCGTGATGAGCTTATTCTGAAGTCTAGTGACCATATCGTGCTTTCGCTTCAAATATAATGACCGTAAGTGTCGTCAAAAAAATACAGAGCACACATCAAATGCAAAGTCCGCCAGTGTCATCAACAAAATATGGAGACGTATCATGAGCTAGATACCGTTGTACTATTGTATATGCTTATTTTCTTAGTGGCCGATTGCGTGTGTGGTGTGGTTGGCACATCATTTCTAGTTGTGGTGGGTCAACATGAAGACTCATGGGTCGGTTCCATCCTGCGCCACATATAGGTTGGACCGAGACATGTTATACGAAGACCCATGTGGAGGACTCGGCGTACAACATGAAGCTACCAGAGTCGGGGAGGACTCTATCCCCACTGGTGATAAGCCGACTATATATGATTTGTAACCCTAGGCCCTTAGTATGTTATACAAGCTTGGGGGCTAGTTCGTCGAAAGAATACACACACGTACAATGCCTGGTATTCACATGTACTTTGTACACACCCCTATCACTAATATACAGTACCAGGAGTAGGCTCTTTCTTCAACTGCAATTGAATTCTAGCATGTGCATGTGTTTATTTCATATTATCGATCCATAGAGTGAGAGCGGTTTGAAATACAGGCAATGGATGCTTTTGCAATTCATATATAAACATTAATTAGTGCACTCCATGTTGTTAGTGTGAAGCACTTTATACATTTGTCACTTGCATGGATACATTCCAAATTGCTAGCTACGAAATGGAATACATGTCGAATTCAACATAAAGGGGGTTTCGAAGATTCGAATTCATAGGAAGTGCATTCATCTATTTGAACACGAGATAATGGCATTTGTAAATCAGATGTAAAAGGGGGCATCAATCTTTGTTGTGAGTTTGAACATGCTATATATATTCATACGCATGTCTAACTTTTTTTTGCAACCAAGGAGATTATATCTGGAACCATGCATGAATTGAGGTAAGTTGCATATTTTTAAATATATACTCGTGTACAATGTATATTCAAATGTACCCCTTCCATTCCAAACTAATCGTAGCTTTAGGATTTTCAAGAGTAAAGATTTGTGAAGTTTGACAAATCTTGAAAGTTCAATTCAAGAGAACCGAAAACGTTAATGCTTCTGCTCCCAAATATTGAACGGAGTGCCAAATAGGCCTCTGATCACCCGAAACCGCGCGAGACTAATGTTTTGGTGGTAGGAAATTACTGTCCTGACTCTGGCCCGTGTAGCCTATCGGCCCGATGTCCAAAGGTCTAAACCGGGGTAGGTTTGTAACTTCACCAAGACGCCATAGAAGCATTCATACGCCGTGGGCGCCTACCCATGCGCTCGGCCAAAATCTATCCCGCTCACATTTGGGACACCTGACATGAGTGTCCTACCCCCAACCCGCAATATGTCCGAAATTTAAGATGGGGGGAAAGTTTGTAACTTTCCCCAAATTTCAAACAAGCGCGTCTCAAAGCAAAAAATTGTTCCCCCTTAGTTCCCCGCCTCCCTCCATTTCCCCATTCATACTCCGTGGGCGCGAAAATGCCCTCTCCACCAGCCGCGAAACCCCGGCCTCCTCCGTCCTCCACCCCATAGTGGCTAATCCACCGCCGCCCTCCTCCATTACGCCGGAGCCCGTACCCCGACGTCGTCGCCCAATGCAACCACAACCGCAACGCCCTCAAGGACTTACCAGCTGAAGCCGAGGCAGAGCTGCCTCCACGATGCTGACGCCGACGTGCGTCATACTAGAACCACTCCGACCACGCCGTCCTGCGCCTCACTGCTGCGGCTCCACTGTCCAACCGTCCACCGCACCGAAGCTGTTCCCACTACGCTGTCGTTCGCCGCCTCGAATCTGCTTCCCCGCCGCCGACAGACGGGCACCGCACCACACTCAACAACTTGGCCATGGGTTTGTCCAAGGCTGCACCGTCCTCCACAACTTCTGGTTTCCGGCGAACAACAAGAAGATCGTCAGAAAAACAGAAGGAGGACACAGCACTGTCAGCAGAAAGAGGTACTCCTCTTCCCTTATTCGTGCAAATCTTACGTCTCTGCTCACACCGTATTCATCCCACGAAAGAAACTAGTTGAGCGCTTCTTAATGCATCTTCTTCATGATACTAAATGCACAAGGTTTCCTCCCTTTTACTATTTCACCTTTGCTAGAGGTCAGTAGCCCGCCTGGATTTCAATTCAGGGTCAGTTGAACCGCAATTAAAAGAAGCAGCACCCGCTTAGGCGCGCGGAGCACCTAGTCTGCATGTTTCCCGGGAAGCGGTGCATTGGTGTCTATCATAGGGGTGTGGGGCGCAGGAGCTGCTTGCGCCCGATCTGGAGGTCGGCGGGGCTTGAATGGATGGCTGGGGGCGGTGCCAAGCATGGCGGTGCGGTGAGGTCGAGGGGAGGGCGTAGGTAGGGGAGGAATACTGGGCCGGTGGTCGCTGACGTTTCGAGGAAGATCGTCAACACTGACTCGCTTGAGGTAGATGAAGGCGATCTGCCCGTTCTTTGTACATCAGAAGGTGCAGAAAAAATGGACTAACCTATTTGCTTTTAGTCGACTGTTATTTTCATAGAATCCTGTAATTATTTAGTGTGCCATGCATGTTGTAGAGCTATCATATGTCTCCCATCATTTATTTCTCACCGACCTGCTATCTGCTACCTTTACACTATACTAATTGTGCACAAACTTCACCCATACTCACACTATTGTTTTTTTATGCATGGGTATTTCAGACTCTGACGCGGTGTTGATGAATGCAGAAAAGAAAAGATAGAAGTCGCTCCAGTGTAATTCAAAGATAAGCACTAAGCATTCCAGCGCTCTAACGGGTGCAGTTTCAGCAGTTGGAGACAGTAAACGTAGCTCTGTAGTTGATGATCTCAATTGCCACACACAACCATCCCAGGTGCTTGCTTTTAACTTCGCGCTGTCAAATGTGGTTGCGTGTTGCATATGGTGTCTAGCTTGTATTGCTTCCAATTTGGTTAAATTGCATCTGCTTACTTTACACATTATACCTTTGATAATGACATGCCTTCCTGTTTTTGATACATACTACATATGTCTATTAACCATGTTCGTACATCAAACTAATGCTCTTTTGTATCCCTCGTCAATCACTTATGATGAGACAGTCACCCGGGTGGGTTTCTGTGAGACGCCATACTCGTTTAAAGAGTGCAGTGTCATCCTCCCCACATGATTCTCAAGAAACAGCAAGGCTAAATGAAGATAGTCAATGTAGCTCTCTAGTTGATCACCGCAATTCCCCCACACCACCATCACAGGTGCTTGCTCTTACTTGGCAGTGTGATATGTAGTGTTCGTCTAACATGAAAGTAGTGTACGTTAGTATCATGCATCAATGAGTTCTGAAGGGCAAATTTTATTCCTTTTTCTTGTGGGTTTGACTTGACAAGGCAAAATCAAGAAAGAGGAAGGAAAAGAGTAAGGAAGGCGATGATGGTGGTCCTCTGTAGGAACGTAAACGGAGCATCTGTACCGATTCTCCTTGTACTGATAGTGCATTACAAGGTCCAAGTCTCCGCTCCCCTACTCCAGCATCCAAGGTGCTTGCTCTAACTTGGCAGTGTGATATCTGGTTGCATGTTGCATGTGGTGTCTAGCTCGTATTGCTCCTAATTAGTGTAAAGTGCATCTGCTTAGCTTACACATGATACATGTGAATATGACACCCTTTCCTGTTTTTGGTACATACTATATCTTATGATAAGGCACCTTTAAGTCGCCACTTTGATATTGGTTGTGTCTTGCATATGATTTCTAGCATGTACTGCTTCTAATTTGTTGAAATGCCTTCTGCTTTGTTACCACGTCATAGGTGTGAATATGTCACACCATCTTGTTTTTCATACATATTCCATCCTCGCATCATGTGTTTGCCTTTCATCCGAGTAGTGTTCGTCAGTATCATGCATGAATGAGTTCTAAAGAGCGAATTTTATTCCTTTTTCTTATCGGTTTGACTTCACAATGCAAAATCATTACAGCTGAAGGAAATTAGTCCGGTAGTGGATGATGGTGGTCCTTCGGAGCAACTCAAACTGGGGGTCTCTACAGATTCTACTCCACCATCCTCCCAACAAGATTCGCAAGACAACACAAGGCTGGACAGTCAACGTAGCTGTGTAGATGATGAGCACATCTTCCCTACTCCGCCATCACAGGTGCTTGCTCTAACATGACACTATTATATGTGGTTGCATGTTGCGTATGATGTCTAGCTTGTTTTGCTTCTAACTTGAATTGCATCTGCTTACTTTACACATAATGCCTGCGAATATGAGACGTATTCCTGTTTCTAGAACATACGTGTACATGATGAGCACATCTGCCCTACTCCACCATCACAGGTGCTTGCTCTTACTTGGAACTGTTATACGTGGTTGCGTTTTCTGTATGATGTCTAGTTTGTATTGCTTCTTATTATGTTGAATTGCATCTGCATAGCTTACAACTTATACCTGCAACGATCACTTACCCATAAGACACATTTAACTTGGGACTATGATGTAGGTTGCATCTTGCATTGTCTTCTAGCTTGTACTGCTTCTAATTTCTTGAAATGGCACTTACGACGAGACACTTTTTACCTGATAGAGTGATATTGGTTGCATGTTCATATGGTGCCTAGCTTTCATTTCTTCTAATTTTGTTGAAATGCCTTCCGCTTACTGTTTTTTCATACATATTACATCCTCCTATCGTACGTGTGAATATGAAACGCTGTCTTTTTTTGTATATATTCCATCCTCCTATCCTGCGCTTGCCTTACATCAAAGTAGTGTTCGTCAGTATCATGCATCAACCAGTTATGCAGAGCTAATTTTATTCATCTTCTTGTGGTTTTGACTTCATAAGGCAATATCAGAAAATAGGAAGGAAAAGAGTAAGTTAGGGGATGTTTGTGGTCCTCCACACCGATGCAAACAGAGACTCTCTAGATTTGCCACTGGTACTGCTAATGAAGTTGAAGTCCCAAGTCTACATGATGAGTTCATCTCCCGTACTCCACCATCACAGGTGCTTGCTCTAAGTTGACAGTGTGATAATTGGTTTCATGTTGCATATGTTGTCTAGCCTGTATTTCTTCTATTTTGATTAAATTGCACCTGTTGAATTTATACGTTATACATGTGCATATGACATGGCTTTCTGTGTCTAGAATACACTACATCTATCTATCATACCATGTTCTTACATCAAAGTACTGTTGTTGTGTATCCCACATCAGTCACTCATGATTGGACACTTTTAACATGGCAGTTTGATAGTGGTTGCATCTTGCATTGATTTCTACGTTGTACTGCTTCTAATTTTTCGAATTGCCACTTATGACAAGACACTTTTAACTTGGCAGAGTAATATTGGTTACATCTTTAATATGGTGTCTAGCTTGCATTACTTCTATTTTCTTGAAAATCCTTCTGCTTAGTTTGCACATCGTAGCTGTGAATATGTCATGTCGTCCTATTTTTCTTACATATTCCATCCTCATACGGTTGTCTTACATCAAAGTATTGCTTGTCTGTATCATGCATCAGTGAGTTCTGAAGAGTGATTTTATTCTTTTGTGTTGTGGGTACAGCTTGACATGGCAAAGTCAAAAAAGAGCAAGGAAAATAATATAGTAGGGAGTGTTGTTACTCGTTGGGTGAAACGGAAAAGGTTCTGCCGTCGAGATTCTGCTGGTACTTATAGTGCAGTAGAAGGTCCAAGTCCACCGGCTAAATCTACAAACACAGTATCACCTGCTCCACCAGCTGCAGCATCCGCTTCAACTATACCAACATCTCAACCAGTTACTCGTTCGTTTGCTCAGGAACTGGCCAGTTCCCAAGCTACCTTCACACCTAACACTACTTCAGAAGCACTGCTGACACAATAGGACTTGGCAAGATCAGATGAACCTCATGAGCATCAACACCAAGATGGTACCTGACCGAGTCAAGTTGCAGTTGCATGCTCCTTTATATGTACTCTCACAGTTTGATGTACACTAACACTTTCCATATTCATTGTTGAACTAGCACCACGGCCCAAGCGAAAACAGACATCAGGGATAATGCTTGACAGATTAACAAAATCTAAAGGAGGAAGAATGGAGATCCATTTTGAGGTAGGTTTAAAAAGGCCACGTGATGCTACAGAGTCAGCCAAGTTAGTATCAGAGGCAGCCGTTGTCGTTAGGTGTCATGCACGTATCCTCCCAACGTGGATCCAATATAGGAATGAGAAAGACAATACCCAGTTTAACACCTTCCTTGACCATTTATCCGTAAGTAATGCTATTCACCGCAATTGGTAATATTGTCTTGCTCTGTCCCATACTTTCTAGCTTCCTCCTAATAAGAATCACATTCTTTTTTCAACAGATGAGGTTCAAGTTGGATCCGAAAGATGATGCAACTAGACAAGCATGCACTCATGTTTTTCAGTCTGCTCTGCGACAGTATCGGTACCACCTTAGAAAATCTCACTTTGAAGGCAAGGCTAACAATGAAATCGCCCAACCATCTCCAGTGGAATATATTACAGATGAAGACTGGGCAGCCCTCGTTAAACACTGGTCTGATCCAAAGTATCAGGTAGGCTATATGTATTTGATCAAACCACATATTGAACTTGTATTTATGTATGTGCCTTACAAGTGTATCTTCTTCTAGGCTAACTGTTTGAAGAACAAAACCAACCGTTCTAAAGTGAAATTCCAACAGACCACAGGATCTCGTAGCTATATTGCACACTGCGAGGCTCTTGTAAATAGCTGCTACTTCCTTCTTTTTTTGTGCCATATTATCGTATCTATATTGACTTGTTCCAAATACAGAGGAAATCCCGTGCAGACCAAAAAGAACCTGAACCGAATGCAGTGCAAATCTTCAAGGATTGCCACACCAGCAAGATGAAGGGCATGAGCACACCAGTTCAAGTCGCTGTTGTAAGTCCTTACTCCTCCTGCCTTGAACTGATTGGTACTATGATGTGTTCATTTAACTACTTGGTTTGCAGCCAATGTCAGTTACTCTGTTCACATTTACTCACAGTTATCTTAACGTATCATTTCACCTTATATGGTTTAAAAGAGATGAAGGATATTCTTTTGGTCTTGATCTGTAATCTAGTTGTTATGTTCACGTGCGCACACAATGATAAAATAGCATGTTTGTTTTATATCTATTTGCCCATGATATGAATGATGTCATACTATGTTCATCCTACTTTAAACCATGTCTCTTTATCCTTAGATGTCAACGAATGTGAGGAAATAGACAATACAGTAAGCATGCTACATGGACATATGTTCCGAAAGTGATTTTATTATGTAGTTGGCACTACAATACATGCTAATTTATTACAGTAGTTCACCAAAATAAGTCATGTATAAACGTTTAACCTACTTTGTTTGTTTTTGTCTCATTAGTAACTTATCTTGTACATTAATCTACAAGTTCAAACTTTCAGGAAGCTATGGACCAAATGATTGAACAACCACAACCACTTGAAGGTGTCGAGGCTACTACAGGCACAATGTCACCTCTTGCTGCAGCGCATCCGTATCTCTCCACTAACAGTGCAAAAGGCACCTTCCTGCGTAATTCTGGGTTGGTTGTCAAGGTAACCTCGTCCAAATCGCCTACTGAACAAAATCTTCCTACTAGATAGAGTGATATATCTGTGCTCCAGACACAAGTCCAATCCCTAATGGACGTTGTTTCAGAAACAAGAATAGTGGTTGAGAAATGTCGTCAAGATATGAATGGTTTTGAAACCAAACTATCAGACATTCGCTTCGTTGTTCAAGAGCAATGGTGGAAAAAAGGTGGAGATCATGCTGCTCCATCAGATTCTACAGCCTGAAACATTAGAACTCAGGTCAAATGATCTGTGCTTCTATACATCTGATGGTGCTTTCATCTGGAAGGACTGTAAACTTTATGCCAACAGGCCTTTTGTTGTATGGTTGGAGTTTATTTTGTTGTGATACAACATTTATGATGCTGCCTCAGGCTGCAGTAATTACGACGCTATTTTTGTATAGTGTAGGTTTATCTTAGTAATGTATTCGGCCGAAAGCTTCGTAGGAGCCCAACATGCCAACATTCGTCGGGCCCATTCCAATTGGGCTAAAAATGATTACGGGCCGAAATTGGCATGTAACCCACTAAAAATATTTGGGCCTAAATCAGCATAAGCTTTCATATTTTTCTGGTAGGCCTGTGCCCATAGTGGGCCTTTAACAGACCTAAACATAATTTGGGCCCTCAGTGAAAATAGGCCGTTTGCAGTTGTAAATATCTCAAGCCCATAAAATACATGGGCCTTTAATAGACCGAAAGTGAGATTGGGCCCTGATTGTGCCAAATAACCCACTGGACTTTAACAGGCTGAAATTCGGATGGGCCGTAAATGCGCCGACCTAATACACGGGCCTTTAACAGACCAGAACTTCAGTCGGGCTAGATTATCATCATTTTTATATGGGCCGTTAATGGGCCCGATATGACGTTGGGCCACATATGGCCCATGGTTTACGTCCGGCGTTAACAGGCCGAAAATGACAATAGGCCGAAAGTGGCCCAAAGCTATAGTGGGCCTCTAAAGGCCGAATGTGAGACATGGCCGAATATGACCCAAATCCTTCACGGTCGTTTATGGGCCAAAAGTTTTTATGGCCTGTAAATGGGCCCAAATGAAGCCGGACCTTTAACAGGCCGGAAATATACCGGGCCGTAATTCGGCCCAATTACTTAGCGGACTGTTAACGGGACATAAGTGACCATGGGTCGCGTTGATGACAAGTTTAGGACAGGCCATTGACGGGCCGATTTGACAGAGAATGTTGGGCCTTTAGCTGGGCCGGCCCATTATGGTCGGCAGAATCTTGTGGGCCTTTAGCTGGGCCAGCCCATTGTGGTCCGCAAAATCTTGTGGGCCTTTAGCTGGGCCGGCCCATTATGGTCTACGAAATCGTGTGGGCCTTTAGCTAGGCCGACCCATTATGGTCCGCTAAATTTTGTGGGCCTTTAGCTGGGCCGGCCCATTATGGTCCGCTAAATCTTATGGGCCTTCGGTTGGGTTGGCCCATTTAATCTTTGTGGGCCACTTTTGGGCCGGTCCATGTGTCAACATATCATAGGCCCATCTCGACCGTTGGATGAGTGACACCTGTGCCAACACGGAGCTGATGCGTGGATCCGTCAGCCAATGAGAATTTTACACGTGGAAAATCGGCATTGGTCATGGCTGTTAACGCGTTATCGGATCCAAAATCCGACCCGGTAGCTTAACAACGTTCCGTTACGGTGGATGCCATGTGTCGGTCACCCTTGATGAAAGCACTTCTATGACGCGTGATTTATCGTCATGGAAGTGGACACTTCCATGATGATAATTTTGGCAATGTCATGGAACACTTCTACGACAGCACAGGTATGACTATCTTGATTCTGTCATAAATTTGTCATGGATGTACATGCATGACAGAAAATGTGACCTACTGTGACAAACACGTATCATCATGGAAGTGTATTTTTTTGTAGTGGAGGGAGCCGCGTGATAAGCGAGCGCCAGCCGCAGCGCAACACGTGTGTGGCTTGTGTGCTTCATGCCCAGCCCCGCTCACGAGGGGCCTAGGATGGGGGCGCGACAGGCGCGGACTCTGAAATAAGGCAAGAACTAGACCACGAGAAATAGCTTGAACGAGAAATGGCATCCCCCCGCGCGCATCAAATGAAAAATCAACTGCAACTTAAATCCAAATCCAGAAGGCAGTGTTACAGAAAAGAGATCCAAAGCAAATGGCCGCATACGGCGCCTAGTCTAGTCTTCGACGTCTTCTCACCAGGGCGGAGCTAACTGCTGCCGCTGGGCGTGGGAGGGAGCCCCCGAGGCCCGAGGGCGGCACTCCTGAGACTCCGGGGCTTGTACATCCCCAATCGTTATTACGTGAGAGTGTCACGGGCGGCGATCTTCACAGGTGTGAGCGTTACTTCATATCGCCTGACGAGAGCCCCACCTTGCGGCACCCCCTACCACCACTGGGACGACCGGAAACCAGGACGGCCCAACGAGGGTAGAGGGGACGCCAGCGGCACCCTCGGCGACCATGGGTCCTCTGCTGGGGGAAAGGTCACCCACGCCACCCCGGCAGAGGGCCTACCTCCGGGCGTTGCCTTGCTCCGTGCGACACAAGGAGGGGCCTTGCTCCTCGCCCCTCCCACGCAGCCCCCAGTGAGTCTCTCCTGATGGGGCGGGCATCGCCGTGCCGGAACCATCACCTGGCGCCGTGACCTAGTTCATTTGTGACTCATGGTTAGCGTAAGCTTGTCCCTGAGGGATTAGTGATTATATCTGTTGTCGACGGTGCGGCTGGTGGGGCTCTCTGGCGGCTCGTGGAAGGCTTCATCTCCTAACGCCTCCTTCTCCCATCCTGGCCCGAGGAACGAGCTGGGGTCGTCCTCCGGCGTGTACTCCTGGTCCATCATGCGGGGCACGTAGGCCTCCAAGGCCGCTGCTGAGAACCCACAAGTATAGGAGATCTATCGTAGTCCTTTCAATAAGTAAGAGTGTCAAACCCAACGAGGAGCAGAAGGAAATGATAAGCGGTTTTCAGCAAGGTATTCTCTGCAAGCACTGAAATTATAGGTAATAGATAGTTTTGTGATAAGATAATGTGTAACGAGCAACAAGTAACAAATGTAAATAAAGTGCAACAAGGTGGCCCAATCCTTTTTGTAGCAAAGGACAAGCCTGGACAAACTCTTATATAGAATAAAGCGCTCCCGAGGACACATGGGGATTATCGTCAAGCTAGTTTTCATCACGTTCATATGATTCGCGTTCGGTACTTTGATAATTTGATATGTGGGTGGACCGGTGCTTGGGTGCTGCCCTAACTTGGACAAACATCCCACTTATGATTAACCCCCATTGCAAGAATCCGCAACTACAATAGAAGTATTAAGGTAAACCTAACCATAGCATGAAACATATGGATCCAAATCAGCCCCTTACGAAGCAACGCATAAACTAGGGTTTAAGCTTCTGTCACTCTAGCAACCCATCATCTACTTATTACTTTCCAATGCCTTCCTCTAGGCCCAAATAATGGTGAAGTGTCATGTAGTCGACGTTCACATAACACCACTAGAGGAGAGACAACATACATCTCATCAAAATATCAAATGAATACCAAATTCACATGACTACTAATAGCAGGACTTCTCCCATGTCCTCAAGAACAAACGTAACTACTCACAAAGCATATTCATGTTCATAATCAAAGGGGTATTAATATGCATATAGGATATGAATACATGATCTTCCACCAAATAAACCAACTAGCATCAACAACAAGGAGTAATCAACACTATTAGCAACCTACAGGTACCAATCCCAGACTTAGAGACAAGAATTGGGTACAAGAGATGAACTAGGGTTTGAGAGGACATGGTGTTGGTGAAGATGTTGATGGAGATTTGCCCCCTCCTGGTGAGAGGAGCGTTGGTGATGATGATTTCCCCCTCCCGAAGGGAAGTTTCCCCAACAGAACAGCTCCGCCAGAGCCCTTGATTGGTCCCGCCAAGGTTCCGCCTCATGGCGGCGGAGTCTCATCCCGAAAGCTTGCTTATAATTTTTTCCTCAACGAAAGACTCCATATATCAGAAGATGGGCATCGGAGGGCCACCAGGGGGCCCACGAGGCAGGGGGCGCGCCCCCACCCTCGTGGCCAGGGTGTGGGCCCATCTGGAACTTCTTGCGCTCAGTATTTTTTATATATTCTGAAAATAGCTTCCGTGGAGTTTTAGGACTTTTGGAGCTGTACAAAATAGGCCTCTAATATTTGCTCCTTTTCCAGCCCAGAATCCCAGCTGCAGGCATTCTCCCTCTTTATGTAAACCTTGTAAAATAAGATAGAATAGGCATAAGTGTTGTGACATAATGTGTAATAGCAGCCCATAATGCAATAAATATCGACATAAAAGCATGATGCAAAATGGACAAATCAACTCCCCCAAGCTTAGAGCTCGCTTGTCCTCAAGCGAAAGCCGAAATCGAAAAATATGTCCACATGTTTAGAGATAGAAGTGTCGATAAAATTAAAATACGGACATGAGGGCATCATGATCATTCTTAGAATAGCAGCTTATATAATTATTGTCATTTGATCTCTTATGCTAAAGTAACAATTCAATCACAATTTCAAGTATGAACCATAAACTTCATTGAGCACCAACAAACTCTAATCTCAGTCATTGAGGAAATTGTAATTTATCATAACATAGGAAAGAGTCAATATAAGAGCTTTTCAACAAGTCCACATACTCAACCATCATATAGTCTTTCACAATTGCTAACACTCATGCAATACTTATGGGTATGGAGTTTTAATCGGACACAGTGAAAGATAGGGGCTTATAGTTTTGCCTCCCAACGTTTTACCTCAAGGGTAAAGTCAACAATAATAGTTCATGAAAACTACATCCAATTAGCCATATATACCAGGATCCTTCCAACATATTGTTCTTGCCAAAAGATAAAATGTAAAAAGGAAAGGTGAAGATCACCATGACTCTTATGTAAGGTGGGAGATAAAAGTAAAAGATAGGCCCTTCGCAGAGGGAAGCAGAGGTTGTCATGCCCTTTCATGGTTGGATGCACAAAGTCTTAATGCGAAAGAATGTCACTTTATATTGCCACTTGTGATATGGACCTTTATTATGCAGTCCGTCGTTTTTATTTCTTCCGTATCACAAGATCGTATAAAGCTTATTTTCTCCCACACAAATAAGTCATACATATTTAGAGAGCAATTTTTATTGCTTGCACCGATGACAACTTACTTGAAGGATCTTACTCAATCCATAGGTAGATATGGTGGACTCTCATGGCAAAACTGGGTTTAGGGATATTTGGAAGCACAAGTAGTATTTCTACGTGTTGCAAAGAATTTGGCTAGCATGAGGGGAAAGGCAAGCTCAATAATGTTGGATGATCCATGACAATATAATTTATCTCAGATGTAAGAAAACATAACCCATTACATTGTCTTCCTTGTCCAACGTCAAATCTTTAGCATGTCATATTTTAATGAGTGCTCACAATCATAAAAGATGTCTAAGATAGTGTATTTATATGTGAAGACCGCTCTTTCTTTATTTCTTCCTATTAATTGCAACGATGACCAAAGCTATGTTTGTCAACTCTCAACAACTTTTATTCACCATACAGTTTATATGTGAGCTCATTACTCTGCATAAGATCCATATGATCTCTTTGTTTCTTTTTATTTCTTCTCTTTTATTTTATTCCCTCAACATCATAGCAAAATCATCAAGCCCTTGACTCAACACTAATCTTTACTATATAGCTCATGCACTCGATTACATAGAGGGATCATGAAGCAAAACTCAAAACTAGATCATACCAAAAACTTTATTCTACTAGATCGAGATATTACTAAAAGGATCGAACTAAGAAAAATGATAAAGATAGAGATGTGACGGTGATACGATACCGGGGCACCTCCCCCAAGCTTGGCGGTTGCCAAGGGGAGTGCCCATACCCATGTGATTATGTATCCTTTCTCGAAAGTGGTGGTGACGGGGTTGTTGATGAAGTAGGCTTGTCGTCCATCTTCCAAGGCATAGGCTCATTGTCATAGAAGGATGAACGAGTCTCCTGGACCTCAAATCTGCAGCCAAACTCATCCTCTTGAATCTACATTCATACTCACAGTTTTGGTTTTGCAGGTCATAGATCTGGGCTTGGAGGTGCTCGATTTTCTCGTGAAGCTTGAAGATGGCCTCCCCAATGTCCTTGGCGTCCAACTTGTGGTTGTTGGTGAACTCCGTGATCATAATGTGATTGGAGTCAAGTCCACGCTCCACCATCTCCTGGCACTTGAAAACTTGTTGCTCCATTTCCTCGAGCCTTGCCTCCACGCTCCCGGTCCTCCTTGGTCCCTCAACGTCGCCGATGTGTGGCAACCCATCACACATCTCAGTGGTTTGAGGGTGTTGCAGCACGTCCGTGAGGTAGGGGTTGATGACCTTCTCGAAGAACTTGTCCTTGGGGATGCTTGGGAAGTCATGATGATCTAGATCTGTCAGGAAGACAGCTCGAAACGAAAACATAGGATATTTGCGTGATACAGGAGTCAAAACCTTCGGGAGATTATATAATGAATTTTTACCAACCAAAATATGTAACGTGCAAGAAAACAGAGTCCGTAGAGCACACGAGGTGCCCACGAGGCAGGGGGCGCGCCCTCCACCCTCGTGGAGCCCTCGTATCCTTCCCAGAATGCTTCTTATTTTTATATTTTTATAAATATTCCAAAACGGAGAAAATTGCCATTAGAACTATTTTGGAGTCGGTTTACTTACCGTACCACATACCTATTCCTTTTTGGAGTCTGAAATGTTCCGGAAAGTGTCCCTTATGTATTCCTCCGGGGTTACGGTTTCAATAACATTGGTTTCAACATTTATAGGATTACCTGGGATATAATGTTTGATTCTTTGACCATTCACCACCTTTGGATTTGCGCCTTCGAAGTTGTTGATTTTTATGGCACCGGAACAATTGACCTCCTCGATAACATAAGGACCTTCCCATTTAGAGAGAAGTTTTCCTGCAAAAAATCTTAAACGAGAGTTGTATAGCAATACATAATCACGTACATTAAACTCACGCTTTTGTATCCTTTTGTCATGCCATCTTTTAACTTTTTCTTTAAACAATTTGGCATTCTCATGGGCTTGGGTTCTCCATAAATCAAGTGAGCTAATGTCAAATAACCTCTTCTCACCGGCAGGTTTGAAATCATAATTGAGCTATTTAAGAGCCCAATAAGCCTTATGTTCTAGTTCGAGAGGTAAGTGACATGATTTTCCATAAACCATTTTATACGGAGACATACCCATAGGATTTTTATATGCAGTTCTATAGGCCCATAATGCATCATCAAGTTTCTTGGTCCAATTCTTTGTAGATCTATTAACAGTCTTTTGCAAAATTAATTTGAGTTCTCTATTACTCAATTCTACTTAACCACTAGATTGTGGGTGAGAAGGAGATGCAATTCTATGATTAACTTCATACTTAGCAAGCATTTTACGGAAAGCACCATGAATAAAATGTGAACCACCATCAGTCATTAAATATCTAGGGACTCCAAACCTCGGAAAAATAACTTCTTTAAGCATCTTAATAGAGGTGTTATGATCAACACTACTAGTTGGAATAGCTTCCACCCACTTAGTAACGTAATCAACAACAACTAAAATATGTGTATATCCATTAGAGGCAGAGGCAGGAAAAGGTCCCATATAATCAAAGCCCCAAACATCAAATGGTTCAATAACAAGTGAATAATTCATAGGCATTTCTTGACGTCTACTAATATTACCAATTCTTTGACATTCATCACAAGACAAGACAAACTTACGGGAATCCTTGAAGAGAGTAGGCCAATAAAAACCGGATTGCAATACCTTATGTGCAGTTCTATCTCCAGCATGGTGTCCTCCATAAGCTTCAGCGTGACACTTGCGTAGGATCTGTTCCTGTTCATGCTCAGGTACACAATGTCTAATAACACCATCTACTCCTTCTTTATAAAGATGTGGGTCATCCTAAAAGTAATGTCTCAAATCGTAGAAGAACTTTTTCTTTTGCTAGTATGTGAAACTAGGTGGTATAAATTTAGCAACAATATAATTAGCTTAATCAGCATACCATGGAGTAGTTCGAGAAGCATTTATGAAATTTAATTGTTCATCAGGAAAGCTATCATCAATAGGTAGTGGGTCATCAAGAACATTTTCTAACCTAGACAAGTTATCTGCAACGAGGTTCTCAGCCCCTTTCTATCAATAATATGCAAATCAAATTCTTGTAGCAAGAGAACCCATCTAATAAGTCTGGTTTTAGCATTTTTCTTTTCCATAAGATATTTAATAGCAGCATGATCAGTGTGAATAGTTACTTTAGAATCAACAATATAAGGTCTGAACTTATCACAAGCAAATACAACTGCTAAGAATTCTTTTTCAGTAGTAGCATAATTTCTCTGGGCATTGTCTAGAGTGTTACTAGCATATTGAATAACATTTAATTTCTTATCAACTCTTTGCCCTAGAATAGCACCTACAGCATAATCACTAGCATCACACATAATTTCAAAAGGTAAATTCCAATCAGGTGGCTAAACAATAGGTGCAGAGATCAATGCTTTCTTAAGTATTTCAAATGCTTCTACAAAATCATCATCAAAGACGAATGGTATATCTTTTTGTAATAAATTAGTCAGAGGCCGAGAAATTTTTGAGAAGTCCTTAATGAACCTCCTATAAAAGCCGGCATGGCCAAGGAAACTTCTTATACCTTTGATGTCCTTGGGACACGACATCTTTTCAATAGCATCAACTTTAGCTTTATCAACTTCAATGCCCCTTTCAGAAATTTTATGCCCCAAGACAATACCTTCATTAACCATAAAGTGGCACTTCTCCCAATTCAAGACAAGGTTAGTTTCTTCACATCTCTGCAAAACTCGATCAAGGTTGCATAAGCAATCATCAAAAGAGGATCCATAAATGGAGAAATCGTCCATGAAAACCTCACAAATCTTTTCACAGAAGTCAGAGAATATAAGCATCATGCATCTCTGAAACGTCGGAGGTGCATTACATAAACCAAGAGGCATATGTCTATAAGCAAAAGTACCGAAAGGGCAAGTAAAAGTGGTCTTTGATTGATCATCAGCTGACACATGTATTTGAGAGAAACCGGAATAACCATCTAGAAAGCAAAAATGTGTATGTTTGGATAATCTTTCTGAATTTGATCAATAAAAGGTAAGGGGTAATGATCTTTTTTAGTAGCCTTATTTAATTTGTGGAAATCAATTACCTTCCTATAACCTGTAATAAATCTTTGCGAAATCAATTCATCTTTATCATTAGGAACGAAAGTAATACCTCCCTTCTTAGGAACACAATGGACATGACTTACCCACTGACTATCAGCAACGGGATAAATTATACCTGCCTCACAAAGCTTTAGTATTTCTTTTCTTACCACTTGTTTCATCTTAGGATTCAGCCATCGTTGGTGTTCAATAACTGGTTTGGCATCTTCCTCCAAATTTATTTTGTGTTGACATAGAGTGGGACTAATGCCCTGAAGATCATCAAGAGTATATCCAATAGCAGCACGGTGATTCTTCAGAGTTTTCAATAATTTTTCTTCCTCCTTCTCTGAAAGGTTAGCACTAATAATAATAAGATATACCTTCTTTTCATCAAGTTAAGCATATTTAAGAGTATCAGGCAATGGTTTAAGCTCAAACACGGGATCACCCTTGGGTGGAGGAGGATCCCCTAAGATTTCAACAGGCAAGTTGTGTTTCAGAATAGGTCCCTGTTTAAAGAACACTTCATCTATTTCCCTTCTTTCATTCATAAACATATCATTTTCATGGTCTAGCAAATATTGTTCTAAAGGATCACTAGGAGGTACGACAATAGAAGCAAGACCAATAATTTCATCTTTACTAGGCAATTCCTCTTCACGGTGTTGTCTACCAAATTTAGAAAAGTTGAACTCATGAGACATATCACCTGAACCAATAGTAACAACATCCTTTTCGCAGTTTATCCTAGCATTAACAGTGTTTAAGAAGGGTCTACCAAATATAATGGGACAAAAGCTATCTTGTGGGGAACCAAGAACAAGAAAATCAGCAGGATATTTAGTTTTCCCACACAAGACTTCAACATCTCTAACAATCCCAATTGGTGAAATAGTATCTTTATTGGAAAGTTTAATTGTGACATCAATATCTTCTAACTCAGTAGGTGCGGTATCATGCATAATTTCTTTGTATAAGTCAATAAGTATTGCACTAGCACTAGCACCCATATCACACAAGCCATGATAACAATGATCTCCAATTTTAACAGAAATAACAGGCATGCCTACCATAGGTATTTGTTTGTCTTTAGCACAAGGTTTAGCAATTCTAGCAGTTTCATCATAGAAATAAATAACTTGCCCATCAATATTATCAGCCAAGAGATACTTAACAATAGCAATATTAGGTTCAACTTTAACCTGCTCAGGAGGTGTATAGGTTCTAATATTGCTTATACGAACCACAGTTGAAGCTTTAGCATGATCTTTTATCCTAACAGGAAAAGGTGGTTTCTCAACATAAGCAGTAGGAATAATAGGATCATTATAAGTGATAGTCTTTTCTTCAACTTTAATAGGTGCAGCTACTTTTACTTCTATGGGAGGATGATATTTAAACCACTTCTCCTTAGGGAGATCAACATGAGTAGCAAAAGATTCACAGAAAGAAGCTACTACTTCAGAGTCAAGTCCATATTTAGTGCTAAATTTACGGAAAACACTGGTATCCATAAAAGATTTAACACAATCAAACTTAGGTGTCATACCTGACTCCTTATCTTCGTCGAGATCCCAATCTTTAGAGTTGCATTTAATTCTTTCCAATAAATCCCATTTGAATTCAATAGTCTTCATCATAAAAGAGCCAGCACAAGAAGTATCGAGCATGGTGCGATTGTTGTCAGAAAGCCGAGCATAAATTTTTTGAATAATCATTTCTCTTGAGAGCTCATGATTGGGGCATGAATATAACATTGATTTAAGCCTCCCCAAGCTTGACGGGTGCTTTCTCCTTCGCGAGGCCAAAAAATATATATATAATTGCGATCCCGGTGAACAAGATGCATAGGATAAAACTTTTGATGAAATTCCAATTTCAATCGTTTGTAGTTCCATGATCCCATATCATCACATAGCCTATACCATGTCAATGCATCTCCCTTGAAAGATAAAGGGAATACCTTCTTCTTGATAACATCATCGGGCATACCTGCAAGCTTTAATAATCCACAAACTTCATCCACATATATTAGGTGCTCATCAAGATGTAATGTTCCATCTCCTACAAAAGGATTAGCTAGCAGTTTTGCTATCATACCCGAAGGAATTTCAAAGTAGACATTTTCATTTTCAGTAGGTTCAGTGGGTTGAGGAGCAACTCTTTTCTCTACTGGTCGGGGTGAAGATACCCTGAAGAAGCCCCTCAGAGGATTACTTTCCATAGTAACAAGTGACAGTAAATTTCAGCACACTATATAAATTTTTCCTTACCAAATTCCACCTACCAAAGGTGCTTCACTCCTCGGCAACGGTGCCAGAAAAGAGTCCTGATGACCCACAAGTATAGGTGATCTATCGTAGTCCTTTTGATAAGTAAGAGTGTCGAACCCAACGAGGAGCAGAAGGAAATGATAAGCGGTTTTCAGCAAGGTATTCTCTGCAAGCACTGAAATTATAGGTAATAGATAGTTTTGTGATAAGATAATTTGTAACGAGCAACAAGTAACAAATGTAAATAAAGTGCAGCAAGGTGGCCCAATCCTTTTTGTAGCAAAGGACAAGACTGGACAAACTCTTATATAGAAGAAAGCGCTCCCGAGGACACATGGGGATTATCGTCAAGCTAGTTTTCATCACGTTCATACGATTCACGTTTGGTACTTTGATAATTTGATATGTGGGTGGACCGGTGCTTGGGTGCTGCCCTTACTTGGACAAACATCCCACTTATGGTTAACCCCCATTGCAAGCATCCGCAACTACAATAGAAGTATTAAGGTAAACCTAACCATAGCATGGAACATATGGATCCAAATCAGCCCCTTACGAAGCAACGCATAAACTAGGGTTTAAGCTTCTGTCACTCTAGCAACCCATCATCTACTTATTACTTTACAATGCCTTCCTCTAGGCCCAAATAATGGTGAAGTGTCATGTAGTCGATGTTCACATAACACCACTAGAGGAGAGACAACATACATCTCATCAAAATATCGAACGAATACAAATTCACATGACTACTAATAGCAAGACTTCTCCTATGTCCTCAGGAACAAGCGTAACTACTCACAAAGCATATTCATGTTCATAATCAGAGGGGTATTAATATGCATATAGGATCTCAACATATGATCTTCCACCAAATAAACCAACTAGCATCAACTACAAGGAGTGATCAACACTACTAGCAACCTACAGGTACCAATCCCAGACATAGAGACAAGAATTGGATACAAGAGATGAACTAGGGTTTGAGAGGAGATGGTGCTTGGTGATGATGAGAGGAGCGTTGGTGATGATGATGGTGATGATTTCCCCCTTCCGGAGGGAAGTTTCCCCGGCAGAACAGCTCCGCCATAGCCCTAGATTTGTTCCGCCTCGTGGCGGCGGAGTCTCGTCCCGAAAGCTTGCTTATGCTTTTTTTCCTCAACGAAAGACTCCATATAGCATAAGATGGGCATCGGAGGGCCACCAGGGGGCCCACGAGGCAGGGGCGCGTCCAGGGGGGTAGGGCGCGCCCCCACCCTCGTGAACAGGGTGTGGGCCCCCTCTGGAACTTCTTGCAGACAGTATTTTTTATATATTCAAAAAATAGCTTCCGTGAAGTTTCAGGACTTTTGGAGCTGTGCAGAGTAGGTCTCTAATATTTGCTCCTTTTCCAGCCCAGAATCCCAACTGCAGGCATTCTCCCTCTTTATGTAGAGAATAGGCATAAGTGTTGTGACATAATGTGTAATAGCAGCCCATAATGCAATAAATATCAATATAAAAGCATGATACAAAATGGACGTATCAGCTGCCCCGAAGACCTCGCCGAAGTGCCCCATGCTCCACGTCGCTCAGCCTGTCACGCTGTCCTGAGGATGGTGGGGCGATGCCCCAATGGGGCCGTACGTGGCAACACTTGTGCCTGCACCCATCTGGTGTGGTGCGGGCACGGCAGGGCGCCCTCCACCGTGGGTCATGTTGACGCCGATGAGGCCCCCGGTCGCACCCGGGAGCACGCGGGCCCGGCGAGGCCCGCCGTGGGGCCCAGCCGCCGCCTGAGGCATGAGCTGATAGTAGAAGAGCGATGCTCCCGTGGTCGCCCCGTCCAGTAGCTCGGCGACACGTTCCAGCAGCGCGTCCCGGCCGCTTTCCGTCAATCGGCACCGCAGCAGCTCCCGCAGCACTGTGAGTGCGGCCCGCATGTTCACCTGCTCCCGCCGAGTGTGCGGCGCCACTACCGCGGCGTGGCTTGCGGCCATTGCAGGGGCTCACGCTTGTCGTGGAGTAAGGATGGACGGCGCCTGGCCGCGCCGCCCGTGCCCAACAGCGTTAGGTGGCGCCCGTGCCGCCTGGAGCGCGGGGTTGAGGTCTTCCTGGGCAGGCGGCGTCGCCCGGGCAGGCCAGGCTTCCCAACCACTACAAGAAATATGTCAACTAGTGACCTTCTGTTAGTGGCCCTGGAAGAATTGGTCATAGATCTTTGACCATTTGAGACCAATTGGTCAAAAGCTGTTCAGGGGGCTCCAAACCCTAAACCATTGCGACCATTTCGGTTAGAAAGGTCGTAATTTCCTTACACAAAATGGTCATAAAGCAGACAACACTAGTCCGCTGTCTTATTTCTAGCTGATCATGACCAAAATAGATGGTCATAACCTTGTAAATTGTGGTGGATTGGTATGACTTGGTGCCACCTCATCAGTTTTGCTTATGTGTCATGTCCATGTGTCAATTTTTGCCCTAGGTTGTGAAGGAACCTATATTTCTATCATTCCCAAAATTCCCAGAAAAATCTCATAAATTCTTTGGGTCATATCTTCATCAAATATGTAAAAATCCTTCCTTGCCTAGTTCAAAACTAATTCAACAATATTCATTTTCCTATTCTGTTCACAACAGCACTTTATGAAGGAAGTGCTATTTATATATTCTTGATTGCCCTCGGAATTTTTGGGCACTCTTTCCTATCCAAATCATTACCGCATGACAAAATTCAGCTCCATTTGCCTAGCAAATCTTCCTCGGAAAATTTCCAAACTTTTTGTCCACCAAGAAGCATTGTGAAGGAAGTACCTTTTTTATATATTGAAATGACATGAAATTTATACAGTTCCTTCATATGCCCAAATTATCACGCTCCTCCAAATTTCAGCTCAGTCAAATCATCTTTATGAGCCCAGGTTCAATTTATATTTTATGGCCAAATTGGTACGTTGCAAAGCGAGTGTTATCTAGACCCCTCCTATTACCCTCAAACTTTTTGGGCACTCTTCCATACCCAAATCATTGCCACATGATAATATTCAGCTCAATTTTCCTAGTAAATCTTTCTCAGGAAATTTCCAAAGTTTCTACCACGGGAGAAGCTTTGTGAAGTAAGTACTAGCTAGGCTTACCCAAATGATCTGAAACTTTACCAGCACATGACCATACCTATGTAACTTACCTACACCAATTTTGAGCTCATTTCATTCATCCAATCTCTCTCACTAGTTTTCCTAAGTTTCTCTCTATAGAAGAGCATTGTGAAGGAAGTACTACTTTGGCATGTCCAAATGGTATCCGTTTTCTACAATGCCTTCCTATGCCCAAATAACCATCCTCCACCAAATTTCAGCTCAATTCATTCATTATTTTGAGCCCAGCTTCAACATTCATATTTTTGTCCAGCGTGGTACTTTGCAAAGAAAGTACCACCTAGGATCCTCCTTTTGAGCTAATTTTTTTGAAGACATTCTCCTTAGTAGATGATCACCCTCAGCCAAAACTCGTGCCCATTGGCCATGTGCATTTCCCGTACCGCTAATCAAACACTTGGCTGCTAATTCATCTTTGAGCAAAGGTGAGTCTCCTCGTGAGATTCTTCTGTTGTAATTTTCTTCCTAGCACCTACTTGGGGAGTGCCCAACCCACTAGACATGCCTAGGCCTCCCAGAACGCATGTCAACGCCAAGGTCACGCGGTGACCATGCGGCGGGCATGCGAGTTTACGTGCTTTGGAGTTGGGGCCCTGGGCCACATCCAAACCTCGACGTATCGCCACCAAACCATGTATTTATGATTAAATAGATACTTATGTAACTATAAATTATTTGTGGAAAAACTAAAGAGCAAACAATAAGGTAGATGCAGTTCAAAATTGACCCGCTTCCTGCTGAATCGGCAGAAATTTGTCTTTTTCACAAGTGGTGGATCAAAACTTTTGACACCAAACCATTTTGTCAATTATGCATTAAATATGGCCTAATATTTTATAAAAATGATTTGGTCCAATTTTGCAACAAATATATGGTAGGTCCTTCACAAAAAGAACTCAATCAGGGACTCGGAAAATGGAAAATGAATTTTCCGTGCAAAGAAAATAAAAAGTCCCTTAGGCAACATTGTTTGGAATTCCAATATGCACCCTTATGCCCAATATGAGATCATTTGAACAAACTATGGCATGCATGTGGCCATAAGATTGATCATTTGGCTTGAAAGCCATGAATCTTCACGCATGATAGCTCATTTCTGAGAACACTTTTTTAAAGTAATTGTAGTATTACAAGTTTAGTATTTTTCCTGGTAACTTTACCACATATAATGACACAATGCGAAGGTTTTCCAATTTTTTGAATTGTTTTGAATTTTTTTATGTCCGTTTCAAAATGCGGTCAAAACAGCGGGAATGACCGTTCCTAGCTAGTGGTTGAATCTTGGAATTATTTTGATGTTTCTCTGATTAAATAGATACTTATGTACCTATAAATTACTTTTGGTAAAAATAAAGAGCAAACTACAAGGTAGCTACATTTCAAATTTGACCCGCTTCCAACTAAATCGGCGGAAATTTCTTTTTTTCACGAGAGGTGGATCAAAACTTTTTACACCCAACCATTTTGTCAATTATGCATTAAATATGTCCTAGTATTTTATAAAATTGATTTGGTCCAATTTTGCAACAATTATTTTGGAGGTCATTCACAAAAAAACCTCCTTTTGGGCACTCAAAAAATGGAAAATGGTTTTTTCGTCCAAAGAAAATAAAAACTTCCTTAGGCAACATTGTTTGACATTCCAATATGCACCCTTGTGCACAATATGAGATCATTTGAACAAACTATGCCATGAATGTGGCCATAAGATTGATCATTTGGCTTGAAAGCCATTGATCTCCACACGTGATAGCTTGTTTCCGAGAACACTTTTTTAAAATAATTGCTGTATTACACGTTTGTTATTTTTCCTAAGAACTTGGCCACATATAATGACAAAATGCGAAGGTTTCCCAATTTTTTGATTTTTTTAAATTTTTTGTGCCTGTTTCAAACTGCAGTCAAAACGGCGGGAATGACCATTACTAGCTAGTGGTAGAATCTTGGATTTTTTTGGTGTTTATCTTATTAAATCGATACTTTTATACCTAGAAATGATTTTTTGAAAAAATATAGAGCAAACTATGAGGCAGCTGCAGTTCAAATTTGACCCAGTTCCAGCTGAATCAGCGGAAACTTGTCTTTTTACCAGAGGTGGATCAAGACTTTTGACACCCTACCATTTGGTCAATTATGCATTAAATATGTCCTAGTATTTTAGAAAATTTATTTGGTACAATTTTACAACAATTATTTGGTAGGTCCTTCACAAAAAAAACTCATTTTGGGCACTCGGAAAATGGAAAATGATTTTTTCATCCAAAGAAAATGAAAACTTTCTTAGGAAACATTGTTTGCCATTCCAATATGCACCCTTGTGCACAATATGAGCTCATTTGAACATATTCTCGTTCAAATTTTCCCCGCTTCCCACTGAATGGGTGAAATTTGTTTTTTATAAGAGGTGGATCAAAAGCTTTTGACATGTAACTATTTAGTCAATTTTACATAAAATGTGGTCTAATATTTTTGAAAAATGGATTTGTGATATTTTGGAACAAATATTTGGTAGCTTCTTCACGGAAAAAACCATTTTATGCACTCGAAAAATGGAAAATCATCTTTTTATGCAAAGAAAATGAAAGCCGTCCAGCTATGGCATCGTTTGCCATTCTAAGATGCACACTTATGAAAAAAAACGAGATCATTTTGACAAACTATGACATTGTTATGTTTACAAAATTCAAAATTTTGGGTCCAAAATTGTAAGATTCAAGTGCGATATAGCCGGCCAATGAGACGCGAGGAACTGCTTTCACGCGGATCACCAAATTGGACGCAATCTGAGCCATCCTTCATGCATCCATCCAACGGTGGAGCTACTCCCGAGAATCAAAAACCCTAATCCACCCACCCACCCTTCCCTCGATCCCCAGATCCTCACCCACCGCCACCCCCACTCGACCACTCCCTCGCTCCCCTCGGTCCCCCTAGATCCATCCTCTCCTCTCCCGCAACACCAAACATGGCCACGCCGCCGAACGCCACTCCCCCAAACCGAGCCCCAACCCCTCCGGCGACCTCCTCCCCCACTCCTCGACTGCCCAGCAACATCCTCTACTTCATACTCGCCGGCCGACTAACCAATCTTCTTGTCTTCCTCCTCGTCTCCCCACGATTCGATTTGGATCCCCCTTCGGTGAACCAGCCGCCAGCGACCACCTCCACTCTGCTGCTGGCGCCACCTCCCCTCCCTTCACTGGCTGGAGATCCACTCGAGCTCCCCTCCTCCAATCCCGCCGCCGTCGCCGACCCCCAACCCCACCCCCACCGGCGACCGTCTCCACCAACCCCATCACCACCGGCGACCTCCCTCCCTCCCCAGATGGCTGGATGGATGGACGGGGATGACGGCCGTGGCGCAGGATCCGTATCCACCATCTCTCGGTGAGGGCCGGAGCATCCTGATGCGGTGGCCTTGTCTCTGACCAAGGCCGGTTCTTCCTTGACCTTCCACGACGCGCATCTCCTCTCTGGCCATGGTGAGTGAGCGTGAATCCCTCCTCCCTTGTCTTGTATGTTTCCTCCCTCCCTCTGATTCCTTCTGTCTACCTGCGTGTGATTTGTTTTGTGTCCGATCTGATCTGTAGAAGCTGCTGTTGCTGCTGCAGGTGGAACCAGAAGAAGCAACACCCCCTGACGGACGTGGTTGCTGCACATCTCAAGTGGTGAGCGCCTCCCCATCTCAAGTGGTGTTCTACCCGCCCCCCTGCACATCTGATTATATTTGATTTGATTGATGTGCACATAAACACAAACGATTCTTCCGGACACAACTTGGTGATGTTGATTGCTTTGGTTTGGTTCAGTTTGACACAATCTGAATGTATCTGATTGCTATCATGTTGTTCGTTGCTTGCTTGAGCCGAGCAAAATCATCCTATTGAGAGCTCGTTGATTGCTATCCTGCTGATCCGCCGCCTCTTCGGCAGCAAAACCGTAAGTCCTCGACCATCTTCCCTTCTTCGGGGCGCCTGCTAGCCGCCTAGATCGTGTCTGAATTCCAGCATGCGTGCAGGTGGAAACGGTGGTTCTGGAGGGGCACAGCGTCGCGGAGGCGCTGGCCAGGTATGCAGAGGATTCCGGTGTCCACAACCTAGTGCTCGGATCCGCAACCTTGAGCTGCTTCCAGAGGTATATACTGTATTTTTGTCTTCAAAAAAGGCTAGGATTTCGCTTTTGAGAACCCAACGAATCTGGATAGTTGTTGTTACTTGCTTTGCTTTTCCCCCAAAAGAGGAACCAGAAATGTAAGTTAGTGTAGGAAGCAGAAAGGGGTGAGTCCCTTTTATGGATCGTGACTTGCCTCACTCTCATGTTACACATTTGGCATTGGAAAGGTTGATAGATGCATCCACTGATCCACGTACATACAGACTTAGTTTCTGTTTATAGAGACTGAACTATGTTCGGAAGAAAATACTGTAGGATAGTTTGTAAAGTGTGTGTTTTTAAGATTTGTAGCAGCAACTACAGTCCTGTTCATGCTGATTGGTCCTTGTTATGCACCTTCTTGATTGTCAGCATATGCATCTGGTTTTGTTTTATATTTGAATTTTGTGCCCTATTTAGTTAGTCCTAATGATCTCATCTCTTAGGAAGATTCTAGCTAACTGAAAGGGCCTTCCTTAATTATTCTCTTTTACAAGGTTGAGAGTAGCTCAAAATGATACTAACACATACGTACATTCTCATTCTCTACCTCTGCTCTCATTAAATATTTGCCATGTATTTAATGTGTGTGTGTGTGTGGAGTAAAGTTGTGGTTTGTACTTCTCCTTTGTAACATGATGAAACAAGCACCTGTAGCGTCTGAGTTAGTGGGTGTTTGTCTACATGGTAAAGCTTCTTTGCCATGTATTTCATTAGGATGTGAACAATCTACTACAGGCTCACAAAGCTATTGAGTTAAATTTTTTGTTTCTTTGTTGTCAATGTTTGCTAAGCTATTTAAATGATGATGACAAACTGAAATCATGAATACTCATATAGAAACTATATGGTAATAACTATACATGTTATCGTTGAGTTTGTTGTGTGTTTATAGAATGACATGGTTGGCTAATTAAGCCCTGTCCGTGTATCTTTTAGAATTTGATTCATTGGTAGCACATTCAGATATATTAATTAATTTTGTGCATGTTGGAGAATTTAGACGACAATAACAAACTGTAATCACGAATACTTGTATAGAAACTTGCACGACCATCTTGTTTAATTTTGTGATATTCCTCCATACTAGGAGCTAATCAGCTGCACTATTATTCAGCTTTCATTGGCAGTTTTAATTTCACTAAAATCATCTTTTCTTTTCTATGCTCATGTTCAAGCCTGGTAGTATATTTTTTTCCAAATGGTTTGTTTACTTGATTTATCTGTTGTTTGATTTTGCTCCATCAGCTTTCCTGATGTCCTTCTACATATATATGTTGGTTGTAATCTTCTTGAAGAATGCAAGTACTTGATATTCCATTCTATTCTTGTAGGTGAATGGAACTCCATTGAGGACTTCTACCCATGTTGAAGAGCAGCTAGCTTTTGTACTGGCAGAGCGGTCTATTTATAGATCCCAATATTTATGATTGCATGGATCTGGGTGAAGTTTGAAGTTCTTGGGTATGCAAGATTCGATGGTTAAACTGGTTGATGTCATGTGAATGAGTGTATGGAAACTGGTTGTTGTGATGTGAATGAGTGTATGTAGTTTCACGTGTTCTGTTTTGTATAGCATATTGTAATAAACTTATTTTAGCTGTTATTTGAAGATTTTCATATGCTTTCTCTCTTCTGTCTGTTTGATATATGCATATATATTGCTTATTAATAAGCTGTGAAAAATCTGACATTTGGGACACATCTGTAAACTGGAGCTGGGAAAAAAAGCTGGAAATAAAAAATAAATTGACTTCAAAATGTTGTGCGCTAGAAAATAAAAAAGGCCAAATATAGGCCAGGCCCATGTAGATAACTGAAATTATCATAATATACATATATTAAAGGGGCTTGCCTAAAAAATAATACATGGGCCGAATTACTGGGTCAGACCGATGTAGCTAATAAAAGCACAGGAAAAAACATTTAAAAGGCCGAATTGTTGGGCTAGGCCCATGTCGAAAATCGAATTGGACCGGGCTGATTCTAGTGCCACACCAGATTGCCACGTCGGATGCCTACGTGGCCTGGGGAGGCTGCTAGTGACCAAAACAAGACAATAGCATATTTTTGTCGTAAACGTCTACGACCTTCTCACAGAGAAGGTTGCTAATTTCAGTTTATGACCGCCAGCTTTTGACCTTCTATTTTTGGTCACAAAAAGGTCGCAAATGAAAAACAATGACCTTTCAGTGACCAATAGTCAAGGTCACAAGTCGACATATTTCTTGTAGTGAACGGTCGTCGTCAGCCCTCGGGTCGCCGGACATCGGAACCGTGGAGCGTCGGCGGGTCGACTGGTGGGGAAGAGGCTCCGGCACACCCCTACCTCGCGCGCCAAATGTTGGATCATGGGTTCCGACAAAACTCTTAAGGTTCGAACACTGGGGTGCGCGTGAAGATTTCCCCCTACCAATCCACGTCCTAGCCTGGCTAAGATCTTACGAACTAACTCGACGAACTCGCAACACAAAGGACACAAGATTTATACTAGTTTGGGCCACCGTTTAGGTGTAATACCCTACTCCAGTGTGGTGGTGGTGGATTGCCTCTTGGACTGATGATGAACAGTACAAAGGGAAGAGCAGCCTCCTGAGGTTGAGGTGTTCTTGTGCTTGGCAAAATTGTGTGTGTGAGGATTCGATTTCCCCTCTTTTAGCTATGGTGGTGGCTAGTCCTATTTATAGAGGCCCTGGTCCTCTCCCCAAATATTGAGCGGGAAGGGAGCCAACAACGGCCAATTTGAAAGGGGACAACTAGTACAACTTATCCTGACAAAAGTGGTCTTCGCCTGCAAAAGGCTCTGGTGGTGACGCCGCCTTGGGCTCCATGGTGACCTCCGTCTTGCCGTCCTGCTAGTCTTGCTCTCGTTGCACCGATATGGAAACCTTTGCTTGATGCCTCTGTACTCCGCACCTGCGCTTGCCCCCTTAGCACCAAAGAGGAAATGACGACGTTGCGCGCGCTGGCGCCTGCCTAGTCTCGATCATCACGGCTCATGTCATGGGAAACTCGCGAGGTTTTCCTGGCCTTGAACTCTCCGCCCCTCGCGAGCCAGCCTGGCGAGGCCGCTCCTGAGGAGGTCTTGCGTCGTCCGCCTCGCGAGACTTAGTGTAACGCCCTCGATGCGGCTATATCTCCCACGTGTCGAAGCATGACTTAGAGGCATAACCGCATTGAAAGCAATGTCGCAAGTGAGGTAATCTTCGCAAACAACCCATGTAATATAATAAGGGAAAAGATACATAGTTGGCTTACAATCGCCACTTCACACAATTACATGAATAAAGCATTACATCAACCAGATACAATCAAGGTCCGACTACGGAACCAAAATAAAAGAAGACTACCCCAATGCTACACAGATCCCCGATCGACCCCAACTGGGCTCCACTACTGATCAACTAGAACGAAGAACACAAAGGACAAGATCTTGATCGAGCTCCTCCTTGAGCTTAGTTGCATCACCTGCTCGGTTCAACGGCACCTGCAAGCTGGTTTTTGGAAGTATCTGTGAGTCACGGGGACTCAGCAATCTCACACCCTCATGATCAAGACTATTTAAGCTTATGGGTAAGGTAAAGGTATGAGGTGGAGCTGCAGCAAGCGACTAGCATGTATGGTGGCTAACATACGCAAATGAGAGCGAGAAGAGAAGGCAAAGCACGGTCGAACAACTATGATCAAGAAGTGATCCTAGAACAACCTACGTCAAGCATTACTCCAACACCGTGTTCACTTCCCGGACTCCGCCGGAAAGAGACCATCACGGTAACACACGCGGTTGATGTATTTTAATTAGGATCAACTTCAGGTTTTCTACAACCGGACATTAACAAATTCCCATCTGCCCATAACCGTGGGCACGGCTTTCGAAAGTTCAAATCCCTGCAGGGGTGTCCCAACTTAGCCCATCACAAGCTCTCACGGTCAACGAAGGAATAGACCTCCTCCCGAGACATTCCGATCAAACTCGGTATCCCGGTTCTACAAGACATTTCGACAAGGTAAAACTAAACCAGCAACACCGCCCGAATGTGCCAACAAATCCCGATAGGAGCTGCACATATCTCTTTCTCAGGGAACACCGGATTGTCTAAACTTCCGGTAGGCCAACCCAGAGTTGCCCCTGGTGGCCACCGGCGGCTGACAAGTTGGACCAACACTCAACGGAGCACTGGCCCGGGGGATTAAAATAATGATGACCCTCAGGAGCGCGACTCACAAGGGAAAAGAAAAGGCTAGGTGGCAAATGGTAAAACCAATGTTGGGCATTGCTGGAGGAGTTTTACTCAAGGCGAACTGTCAAGGGGTTCCCATTATTACCCAACCGCATAAGGAACGCAAAATCCGGGAACATAACAACGATATGACGGAAACTAGGGCGGCAAGAGTGGAACAAAACACCAGGCATAAGGCCGTGCCTTCCACCCTTTACCAAGTATATAGATGCATTAATTAAATAAGAGATATTGTGATATCCCAACAACTAAACATGTTCCAACAAGGAACAACATCTCCATGTTCCAACAAGGAACAAACTTCAATCTTCACTTGCAACTAACAATGCTATAAGACGGGGCTGAGCAAAGCGGTAACATAGCCAAACAACGGTTTGCTAGGACAAAGGTGGGTTAGAGGCTTGGTTCAACAATATGGGAGGCATGATGAGCAAGTGGTAGGTATCACAGCATAGGCATAGCAAAAGAGCGAGCAACTAGCAAGCAAAGATAGAAGTGATTTCGAGGGTATGGTCATCTTGCCTGAAATCCTGCAAGGAAGAAGAACGAGTCATGAAGAAGACACACGGACGAAGTCGAACAGATCCTCACAACACGACGTTACCGGATCTAACCCGAAGAAGCAACACCGGAAAGAAGCAAACAACATAGTAAACAACCAAGCATAAACATGGCATGATGCACAACCAAGTATGATGCGTGTCTGGTTTAAGTATGCATGACATGGCAAAGGGCACAAACAAAGCTACAAGTTAAGTGTATCCCAATATGCAACGAGTTGCATATTGACGGAACACCACATCAATTATTTAGTTCGATCTCATTTATGTACCCAACAATATTAAATGTTGTTAAGCATGTCAAGAGGTGAAACATAAAGGGATTATCTATCTAAACAATTTAAATGGGGCCCGATATAGCAAACAACAAATCAGGTAATTCCCCATATGCATTAGTAAATTAATGCAAACAACAATTTAAACATTTTAATTGTTGTTATCATGATGCGGATGACATGAACAAGTTTATGCAATTATTATTAAAAGTTGACAAGAGCATTATTATGAAGCATTTGTCATCGTGGCGGAAACAAAAGGGGTGCCACGACAACGATAATGAAAACGGTGCCACGACAACGTTCCGGTTCCGGTAACTCGATTGAGATACCGATGCAAAAGAGAAATGTGCGGATGCGTGCAAAAGATGGTGGGGCACTCTCGGATACCGGGTGTCCCATGAGTCGACGATGGTGACAACGCAAAAGAGGGGCAACATGCACCGACAATTAGAGCACGAAGCAAGCACGAGCATCTCATACATCACACATGCATTCGTTCACGGGCAGTCGTCTCGGGGTTATACCTTTGAAGTGTGTGTTGTCAGAATGGAACAAGTTCGATGCGGTGAAGGGGAAGTAGACGTTCGTAGTGGAAGTAGTCGTTCTCACATGCTCTAGGGTCGACGGAAGAGGTTCTCGTGATCTCGGCGACGGTAGTTGTACACATGTTGTAGTGGAACTTGATGGAACCAATGTCCTCGAGGATAGTCGTGGTACTCGTTGCATTCTAGAACCGAAGTGGTACTTTGCAATATCCATGAAGATGTCCTTGGGCGTTCCTGCTTGTCGCGTCTTGGCAAAATGAAGGGGACATTGGCGTCCATGCAACCGGCAGCAGAGGTGCACGAAACCAGTGGCAGAGGACAAGCTGCAGCCATGGCTCTCAATCGGCAACAACGGCAGGGGAGGACGCCTACGAATCCCGGGTGAAGCTTGGGCGTGGAAGGAGGGAGGCGAGGCAGAGCAGCAGCGCGAGGTGCAGCGAAGTCATGGGGCGCGGGACTTGGACGCTGGCTGCAGAGAAGCTCGGGGTAGGGGAAGCAGTCACCATGGGGACCGGGAGGAGCTCTACTCCCCTCTGGCATTGCAAGCTGCAGGTGGAGAAGACACACGGCAAGGTGGCTCCTGGTCGCCGTAGAGGAAGCAGAGGACAGCGCTCGTCAGAGACGGGGAGGCGGCAGCGAGGCGGCGACACGGGGGCTTGCTGGACGGGCGCGAGGAAGGAGACACACTTAGGAGTTCCTCTCCCTGGAGCGAGATGGGCCATGGCCCGAGAGAGAGGCTGCAGGGGAGAGGAGAGCATCTCTGGCGCTGGGGGTTGAACTCACACGCGAGGGGAGGGGGTGAGGGCTCCTCAAGCAGAGGGGCCGAGGGAGATGGGGATGGCGCGGTCCTGGGAATTGAGAGGGAGATCGAGGAGACGGGGATTGGGGCTCGGGTTCCTCCCTGGCGCTATCGATCTCTCTCTCTCTCTCTCTGACGGCGCTGGAAGGAGGGACCAAACGAGAGGGAGAGGCCAGGGTATCGAGCGGGAGGAGGAAAGGGATCGGGCACGCTTTCCCTGTGGTGGCGCGAGGGGAGAAGCTCCCTGGCGCTAGGGTTAGCTGTAGGTGGGGGCTGGGCCTTAGAGAGGCCCAAGTGGGCTGCGGCTGGCCTGAGGTGCAGCTGGGCCTAAATGGCCTGTTGGGCACCCTCCCTCTCACTCAAAAGAAAAAAACAGAGATAAGGAAGAAAAGAAAGAGAGGATAGGGGATGACGTTGGACGCGCCGATAGTTTTCCCGGACTCACAAAAATATGTTAGGACCGAGAAAATTAGGAAAGACCAAGTTTGAAAGAATAAATTCAAATGTATTTGAATTTAATTCAACTCGTTTGACAGGAGTAGGGATCTGAAGTTTCCAAAAATGTTGAACATTTAGGAAGAGCCTCGATAAAACGATAAAAGAAAATGAGGACAAGTCGGAGACCAAGAATTGAGATAACCAAGGCATAAGGATTTATTTGCAAGTGTGTCAAGGGTAAATTCCAAAAGAATGGAATATTTAATAATAGCTCCATAATTATTAGGAGGATATGTTATATAGAGAAATCACCAGGTGAACTCCCTCGGTTTAAATGGACTGAAAATCCATACAATTTATTTATTTGATTTGAGATGCAAAGGTTAAAGACATGATGACATGATGCAAAGATGAAAACGATGAACCAAACAAATCACACGACGAAACCCGGAAACATGGAAGGCATCTGAAGCTCCGGTCTTGGGGCGTTACACTTAGCGCCTCGCGAAGGTCTTGAATGCCTTGTTGATGAAGATGGGCCGTACAAGCCTGCTAGCTAAGCCACGCCATGGGCCGCTGGCAGGCAAGTCTGGGGACCCCCCGTTCCCAGAACACCGATAGGGCCCCCTTCCAACAACTCCTACCGATCATGTTAAATTTCTAGACACCATTAATGCCCAGCTTGATGATCATTTATCATATCAATGTTCTATTAGAGTTTTCATGGAACCTATTGAAATGATGCTTGAATATTCTCCACCAGAGGATATAGTGAGGGTTGATGTTTCAAAGTTTATTGTTAGAGATGAACTACATTGTTCCCGATGTGCTTCTGATGACTCATTTTGATGAAACACCAATTGGCGTTCATCTTAGGGATGAGATAGCACAAAAGGGGTCGATAATCTAGTTCACATCGTCATGTGCTTTCACACCAATAATTCACATCTTTATGTGATTAGTTATCATCTTCATGTGACTAATACCCAATGGGTTTACTAGAGTCAATAATCTAGATCACATCGCTATGTGATTAACACCCAAAGAGTGATCATGTTTTGCTTGTGAGAGAAGTTTAGTCTACGAGTCTGCAACATTCAGATCCGTATGTATTTTGCAAATTTCTATGTCTACAATACTCTGCACGGAGCTACTCTAGCTAATTGCTCCCACTTTCAATATGTATCTAGATCGAGACTTAGAGTCATCTAGATCGGTGTCAAAAGCTTGCATCGACGTAACTCTTTAAGACGAACTCTTTTATCACCTCCATAACCGAGAAATATTTCCTTAGTCCTCTAAGGATAATTTTGGCCGCTGTCCAGTCATCACTATTGTACTCCTTTGCCAAAATCATGCCAAGGTATACAATAGGACTGGTACACAGCATATCATACTTTATAGAACCTATGATTGAGGCATGGGGAATGACTTTTCATTCTCTTTCTATTTTCTGCCATGGTCGGGTTTTGAGTCTTTACTCAACTTCACACCTTGCAACACAGGTAAGAACTCCTTCTTTGACTGTTCCATTTTGAACTACTTCAAAATCTTGTCAAGGTATGTACTCATTGAAAAATCGTATCAACTTCACACCTTGCAACACAGGTAAGAACTACTTCAAAATCTTGTCAAGGTATGTACTCATTGAAAAATCGTATCAAGCATCTTCATCTATCTCTATAGATCTTGATGCTTAATGTGTAAGCAGCTTCACCGAGGTTTTTTCTTTGAAAAACTCCTTTATGCTTTCCAAAAAATTCTACATCATTTCCGATCAACAATATGTCACTCGCATATACTTATCGGAAGGCTGTAGTGCTCCCACTCACTTTCGTGTAAATACAGGCTTCACCGCAAGTCTGTATAAAACTATATGCTTTGATCAACTCATCAAAGCGTATATTCCAACTCCGAGATGCTTGCACCAGTCCATAGATGGATCGCTGGAGCTTGCACACTTTGTTAGCATCTTTAGGATTGTCAAAACGTTCTGGTTGCATCATATACAACTCTTCGTTAATAAATCCATTAAGGAATGTAGTTTTGATATCCATTTGCCAGATTTCATAAAATGCGGCAACTGCTAACATGATTCAGACAGACTTTTAAGCATCGATACGAGTGAGAGAATCTCATCGTAGTCAACACCTTGAACTTTGTCAAAAACTTTTTTGCGAGAATTCGAGCTTTGTAGATAGTAACACTACTATCAGCATCCGTCTTCCTCTTGAAGATCCATTTATTCTGAATGGCTCACCGATCATCGGGTAAGTCAAACGAAATCCATACTTTGTTCTCATACATGGATCCCATCTCAGATTTCATGTCCTCATCATCGCTTCCTCATAGTTTGTAGGTTCGTCATGGTCAAGTAACATGACTTCCAGAACAGGATTACTATACCACTCTGGTGCGGAACTTACTCTGGTTGACCAACGAGGTTTGGTAGTAACTTGATCTGAAGTTTCATGATCATCATCATTAATTGGTGTAGGCATCACTAGAACTGATTTTTGTGATGAACTACTTTCAAATTCGGGAGAAGGTACAATTACCTCATCAAGTTCTACTTTCCTCCCACTCACTTCTTTTGAGAGAAACTCCTTCTCTAGAAAGGATCCACTCTTAGCAACAAAGATCTTGCCTTCGGATCTGTGATAGAAGGTGTACCCAACAATTTCTTTTGGGTATCCTATGAAGATGCACTTCTTCGATTTGGGTTTGAGCTTATCAGGCTGAAACTTTTACATATAAGCATCACAACCCCAAACTTTAAGAAACGATAGCTTAGGTTTCTTGCTAAACCACAGTGTCATCTTAACAGATTTAGATGGTGCCCTTTTTAACGTGAATGCAACTGTATCTAATGCATAACCCAAAATGATAGTGGTAAATCAGTAAGAGACATCATAGATCACACCATATCTAATAAAGTGCGGTTACGACGTTCGTACACACCATTAAACAATGGTGTTCTAGGCGGCGTGAGTTGCGAAACTATTCCACATTGTTTCAAATGAAGACCACACTCATAACTCAAATCTTCACCTCCACGATCATATCGTAGAAATTTTATTTTCTTGTTACGATGATTTTCCACTTCATTCTGAAATTCTTTGAACTTTTTGTAGTGACCAGACCTCAAATGGTCCAATCTCTGTGCTCCGGTGTCATCCCTAGATCAGTAATGCTGACACCACACAGTACTTGAAGGATTTATAACAGAGTAGCAATCACACACCTATTACATCAAGTATCTCAAAAGAGAACTTATTACAATAAATATGGCTTAAGGCCATCTAATAACGATAACAACGGAAGGCTTGGAAGATAAGTGAGTCCATCAACTCCAACGACATCACTGAGTATAGAACCACGACCTAAAGGCACCTTAATCATCGTCTGAAAAGTCTGCAACATTAACGTTGCAGCCCGAAACGGGTCAGCACATGGAATATGCTGGCAATGTAATACATAGAGAGTAATGGAATGAAATAAGCTATTCTATATGCATATATGGCTGCTGGAAAGCTCTATGGTTACAGTTTTGCGTAAAGCCAATTTTTCCCTACTGCAAAGGAATACATTTTATTTAACTATCATGTTAGTTGTTAAACATTGAGAATGGTTGACAGCATTCTCAATCCCAATTAAGCATTATCATTAAAAACCCAACGAAAATTAATTAGAGTAACATGATGAGATTCACATGATAATCCAGGTACTAGATACTCAAGATGTCCATAACCGGGGACACGGCTAACCATGATTAGTTTATACACTCTGCAGAGGTTTGCGCACTTTTCCCCACAAGACCCGATCTCCTCCGTTGGGATTCTCGCACTACATGATGTTTGAGAAACGGATGACCGAGACATAGTCTTTCAGAAGCGCTAGCACCTTACGAACGGGTAGACCGTACCAACCTACATCCCCTACATCTGCTAGTCTTCCACCGTAAGAGTTCGCACGACTTAGTCAACTATGCTAGAGCCCATAGTAGTTTGTGGCTGCACACAGAAGTTTCTAGCATGAATAATCTCATGATCCCTTTGATCCTGGGTGGCGGTCCAAAAGAAAACGGGCAATCACTGGAATACCCAGGTGCCTCAATCCACCCAGATGTGTGTTTAGGTTGCCACCCTAAATAAACCATTAATTAACAATCTCACATCTGTCATGGATACACTCACCCAATCCACGTCTACTAGCATAGCATGGCATAAACCATTTTATGTTCTAGTTCGAGAGGTAAGTGACATGCTTTTCCATAAACCATTTTATACTGAGACATACCCATAGGATTTTTATATGCAGCTCTATAAGCCCATAATGGATCATCAAGTTTCTTGGACCAATTCTTTCTAGATCTATTAATATTCTTTTGCAAAATTAACTTAAGCTCTCTATTACTAAGTTCTACTTGACCACTAGACCGCGGGTGATACGGAGATGCAATTCTATGATTAACATCATACTTACCAAGCATCTTACAAAAAGCACCATGAATAAAATGTGAACCACCATCAGTCATTAAGTATCTAGGGACTCCAAACCTCGTAAAAATAACTCCTTTAAGCATATTAATAGAGGTGTTATGATCATCACTACTAGTTGGAATAGCTTCTACCCACTTAGTAACATAATCAACAGCAACTAAAATATGTGTATATCCATTAGAGGAAGGAAACGGTCCCATATAATCAAAGCCCCAAACATCAAATGGTTCAATAACAAGTGAATAATTCATAGGCATTTCTTGACGTCTACTAATATTACCAATTCTTTGACATTCATCACAAGACAAGACAAACTTACATGCATCCTTGAAGAGAGTAGGCCAATAAAAACCGGATTGCAATACCTTATGTGCATTTCTATCTCCAGCATGGTGTCCTCCATAAGCCCCGGAGTGACACTCGCGTAGGATATGTTCCTGTTCATGCTCAGGTACACAACATCTAATAACACCATCTACTCCTTCTTTATAAAGGTGTGGGTCATCCCAGAAGTAATGTCTTAAATCATAGAAAAACTTTTTTTGTTGGTATGTGAAACTAGGTGGTATAAATTTAGCAACAATGTAATTAGCATAATCAGCAGCATGGAGTAGTACAAGAAGCATTTATGACAGCTAATTGTTCATCAGGAAAGCTATCATCAATAGGTAGTGGGTCATCAAGAACATTCTCTAACCTAGACAAATTGTCTCCAACGGGGTTCTCAGCTCCCTTTCTATCGTTAATATGCAAATCAAATTCTTGTAGCAAGAGAACCCATCTAATAAGTCTAGGTTTAGCATCTTTATTTTCCATAATATATTTAATAGCAGCATGATTAGTGTGTACAGTTACTTTAGAATCAACAATATAAGGTCTGAACTTCTCACAAGCAAATACAACTGCTAAGAATTCTTTTTCAGTATTAGCATAATTTCTCTGGGCATTGTCTAGAGTGTTACTAGCATATTGAATAACATTTAATTTCTTATAAACTCTTTGCCCTAGAATAGCACCTACAGCATAATCACTAGCATCACACATAATTTCAAAAGGTAAATTCCAATCAGGTGGCTAAACAATAGGTGCAGAGATCAATGCTTTCTTAAGTATTTCAAATGCTTCTACAAAATCATCATCAAAGATGAATGGTATATCTTTTTGTAATAAATTAGTCAGAGGCCGAGAAATTTTTGAGAAGTCCTTAATGAACCTCCTATAAAACCCAACATGACCAAGGAAACTTCTTATACCTTTAATGGCCTTAGGACACGGCATCTTTTCAATAGCATCCACCTTAGATTTATCAACTTCAATACCTCTTTCAGAAATTTTATGCCCCAAGACAATACCTTCATTAACCATAAAGTGGCACTTCTCCCAATTCAAGACAAGATTAGTTTCTTCACATCTCTGCAAAACTCGATCAAGGTTGCTTAAGAAATCATCAAAAGAAGTTCCATATACAGAGAAATCATCCATGAAAACCTCAACAATCTTTTCACAAAAGTCAAAGAATATAGCAGTCATGCATCTTTGAAAGGTAGCAGGCGCATTGCATAAACCAAAAGGCATACGTCTATAAGCAAAGGTACCGAAAGGGCAAGTAAAAGTTGTCTTTTCTTGATCCTCTTTTGACACAGGTATTTGAGAGAAACCAGAATAGCGATCTAGAAAGCAAAAATGTGTACGTTTGGATAATCCTTCTAGCATTTGATCAATAAAAGGTAAAAGGTAATGATCCTTTTTAGTAGCTTTTTTTAATTGCAGAAATCAATTACCATTCTATAACCTGTAACAATTCTTTGTGGGATCAATTCATCTTTATCATTAGGAACAACATTAATACCTCCCTTCTTAGGGACACAATGGACATGACTTACCCACTGACTATTAGCAACGGGATAAATTATACCTGCCTCCAGAAGCTTTAGTATTTCTTTTCTTACCACTTATTTCATCGTAGGATTTAACCGTCGTTGGTGATCAACAACCGGTTTCACGTCTTTCTCCAATTTTATTTGTGCTGACATAGAGTGGGACTAATGCCGAGTATATCCAGTAGCAGCACGGTGCTGCTTCAGAGTTTTCAGTAATTTTTTTCTTCATGCTCTTAAAGGTTAGCACTTATAATAACAGGATATATCTTTTTCTCATCAAGATAAGCATATTTAAGAGTATCGGGTAATGGTTTAAGCTCAAACACGGGATCACCCTTGGGTGGAGGAGGACCCCCTAGGATTTCAACAGGAAAGTTGTGTTTCAAAATAGGTCCCTGTTTAAAGAATACTTCATCTATTTCCCTTCTTTCATTCATAAACATATCATTTTCATGGTCAAGCAAATATTGTTCTAAAGGATCATTAGGAGGCACAACAATAGAAGCAAGACCAATAATTTCATCTTTACTAGGAAATTCTTTATTATGGGGTTGTCTACGAAATTTAGCAAAATTAAACTCATGAGACATATCCCCAAAACCAATAGTAACAACACCCTTTTTGCAAGATATCCTAGCATTAACAATATTCAAGAAGGGTCTACCAAATATAATGGGACAAAAGTTATCTTGTGGGGAACCAAGAACAAGAAAATCAGCAGGATATTTAACTTTCCCACACAAGACTTCAACATCTCTAACAATCCCAACTGGTGAAATAGTGTCTCTATTGGCAAGCTTAATTGTAACATCAATTTCCTCTATCTCAGCAGGTGTAATATCATGCATAATTTCTTTATATAAGGAATGAGGTATTGCACTTGCACTAGCACCCATATCACATAAGCCATGATAGCAATGATCTCCTATTTTAACAGAAATAAGAGGCATGCCTACAACATGTCTATGTTTATTTTTAGTGTCAGGTCTAGCAATTCTAGTAGCTTCATCACATAATTAAATAACATGCCCATCGATATTATCGGCCAAGAGATCTTTAACCATAGCAGTACTAGGTTCAACTTTAATTTGCTTAGGGGGTGTAGGTATTCTAGTATTACTATTACGAACCACAGTTGAAGCTTTAGCATGATCCTTTATTCTAATAGGGAAAGGTGGTTTCTCAATATAAGCAGTAGGAACAACAGGAACAACATTATAAGTGATAGTATTTTCTTCAACTTTAATAGGTGCAACTACTTTTACTTTAATGGGAGGATTATATTTAAACCACTTCTCCGTAGGGAGATCAACATGAGTAGCAAAGGATTCACAGAAAGAAGCTACTATCTCAGAGTCAAGTCCATATTTAGTGCTAAATTCACGGAAAACATCGTTGTCCATAAAAGATTTAACACAATCAAACTTAGGTGTTATACCTGACTTCTTACCTTCGTCGAGATCCAAATATTCAGAGTTGTGTTTAATTCTTTCCAATAAATCCCATTTGAATTCAATAATTTTCATCATAAAAGAACCAGTACAAGAAGTATCGAGCATGGAGCGATTATTGAGAGAAAGCCGAGCATAAAATTTTTGAATAATAATTTCCCTTGAGAGCTCATGATTGGGGCATGAATATAACATTGACTTAAGCCTCCCCCAAGCTTGAGCGATGCTTTATCCTTCACGAGGCCAAAAATTATATATATAATTACGATCATGATGAACCAGATGCATAGGATAAAACTTCTAATGAAATTCCAATCTCAATCAGTTGTAGTTCCATGACCCCATATCATCACATAGCCTAAACCGTGTCAGTGCCTTTCCCTTCAAAGATAAAGGGAAGACCTTCTTCTTGATAACATCCTCGTGCATACCTGCAAGCTTAAATAATCCACAAACTTCATCCACATACATTAGGTGCAAATCGGGATGTAATGTTCCATCACCTGTGAAAGGATTAGCTAGCAGTTTCTCAATCATACCCAAAGGAATTTCAAAGTAAACATTTTCACTAGGTTCAGTCGGTTGAGGAGAAACTCTTTGCTCTAATGGTCGGGGTGAAGATACCCCGAACAAGCCCCTCAAAGGATTATGTTCCATAGTAACAAGTGACAGTAAATTTCAGCACACTATATGAATTTTTCCTTACCAAATTCCACCTACCAAAGGCGCTTCACTCCCCGAAAACGGTGCCAGAAAAGAGTCTTGATGACCCACAAGTATAGGGGATATATCGTAGTCCTTTTGATAAGTAAGAGTGTCGAACCCAACGAGGAGCAGAAGGAAATGGCAAGCGGTTTTTAGTAAGGTATTCTCTGCAAGCACTGAAATTATCGGTAACAGATAGTTTTGTGATAAGGTAATTTGTAATGGGTAACAAGTAACAAAAGTAAATAAGGTGCAGCAAGATGGCCCAATACATTTTATAGCAAAGGACAAGCCTGGACAAACTCTTATATAAAGGAAAGCGCTCCCGAGGACACATGGGAATTATCGTCAAGCTAGTTTTCATCACATTCATATGATTCGCGTTCGGTACTTTGATAATTTGATATGTGGGTGGACCGGTGCTTGGGTACTGCCCTTCCTTGGACAAGCATTACACTTATGATTAACCCCTCTTGCAAGCAACCGCAACTACAAAAGAAGTATTAAGGTAAACCTAGCCATAGCCTGAAACATATGGATCCAAATCAGCCCCTTACGAAGCAACACATAAACTAGGGTTTAAGCTTCTGTCACTCTAGCAACCCATCATCTACTTATTACTTCCCAATGCCTTCTTCTATGCCCAAACAATGGTGAAGTGTCATGTAGTCGGCGTTCACATGACACCACTAGAGGAAAGACAACATACATCTCATCAAAATATCGAACGAATACCAAATTCACATGACTACTTAAAGAAAGACTTCTCCCATGTCCTCAGGAACAAACGTAACTACTCACAAATCATATTCATGTTCATAATCAGAGGGGTATTAATATGCATAAAGGATCTGAACATATGATCTTCCACAAAATAAACCAACTAGCATCAACTACAAGGAGTAATCAACACTACTAGCAACCCATAGGTACCAATCTAAGGTTTTGGGACAAAGATTGGATACAAGAGATGAACTAGGATTTGAGAGGAGATAGTGCTGGTGAAGATGTTGATGGAGATTGACCCCCTCCCGCTGAGAGGATCGATGGTGATGATTTCCCCCTCCCGGAAGGATGTTTCCCCGGCAGAACAGCTCCGTCGGAGCCCTAGATTGGTTCCACCAAGGTTCCGCCTCGTGGCGGCGGAGTTTCATCCCGAGAGCTTGCTTATGATTTTTTTTCTCGGATGAAAGACTTCACATAGCAGAAGATGGGCACCAGAGGCCTGCCAGGGGACCCACAAGACAGGGGGCGCGCCCAGGGGGTAGGGCGCGCCCAGGGGGTAGGGCGCGCCCCTCACCCTCGTGGCCAGGGTGTGGTCCCCCTCTGGTTAATTCTTTCACCAGTATTTTTTATATATTCCAAAACGAGCTCCCGTGAAGTTCTAGGACTTTTGGAGTTGTGCAGAATATGTCTCTAATCTTTGCTCCTTTTCCAGCCTAGAATTCCAGTTGTCGGCATTCTCCCTCTTCATGTAAACCTTGTAAAATAAGAGAGAAAAGGCATAAGTATTGTGACATAATGTGTAGTAATAGCCCATAATGCAATAAGTATCGATATAAAAGCATGATGCAAAATGGACGTATCAGTAGCACAAAAGGAGGGTGAGTTGCTTGCATTAGGAGAGTTATTAAAGAGTGATGCAACCACCATAATGCCTGATCACTCCTCTATACATGTGGATTTGTCACTATTGGACAAACCCCAAATTTCATATTCTATGTTCTTGATGATATATGGATTAATTTTCTACACGGTCTCCATTGACCTCCTTTGGAGAGTAAATTGCAGTGTCTTATAGATGATAATAGCCTTGACACTGAATTTGTAAATTTGGATACTAACATTCCCAGGTACACTAAAGAAGAATAAGTAGGTTATGACTTCATTATAATTCCATATCCTCTCGGTTATAAAAATATTGTCAAATTGCAACTATTAACCTTGCATGCATATCCACTGAACCGGACGCATCGGTACTCACCCCGAAGCAAGTACGAATTTACATATATGATGCCGATGCACCGGAATCGAGTACGAGTCCGACCGAGCTCTGCTATGAGGTGCTTCAAATCCCGGTCGGAGTCTGGTCTCACACTCAGGGTCAACATCCCTTGGGATCCAGGTGGGTGACCTAACGGAGCACCAAAGCCTAGCTATATGGCTACAAGGAAGGCTTCGCAAACATAGCATGCAATTTCAAAAAAAATCCTACGCTCACACAAGATCTATCTAGGAGATGCATAGCAACGAGAGGGGGAGAGTCTGTCCACGTACCCTCGTATACCAAAAGCGGAAGCATTTGACAACGCGTTTGATGTAGTCAAACTTCTTCTAGTTCCGACCGATCAAGCACGGAACGTATGACACCTCCCAATTCTGCACACGTTCAGCTAGATGACGTCCCTTGATCTAGCAAAGTGTCGAGGGAGAGTTTTGTCAGAACAACAGCGTGGTGATGGTGATGGTGATGTGATCCATGCAGGGCGTCGCCTAAGCACTATGACAATATGATCGGAGGAGTAAACGGTGGGGCGGGGCGCGCACATGGCTAAGAACAATGGATGTGTCTTAGAGGCGCCCCCCGCCCCGTATATAAAGGAGGGAGAGGGGAGGAGGCCGGCCTAGGGGCCCCCAAGTGGGAGGAGTCCCACTTGGGCTCCTAGTCCAATTTGCCCCCCCTCCTTTTATCGGAGGGAGAAAGGGGGAAGGAGAGGGAAAAGGAGAAGGAAAGGGGGTGTCGGTGTCAAAACCGGCGGATCTCGGGTAGGGTGTCCCGAACTATGCGTCTGAGGTTGATGGTAACAGGAGACAAGGGACACGAAGATTTACCCAGGTTTGGGCCCTCTTGATGGAGGTAATATACCCTACGTCCTGCTTGATTAGTATTGATGAGTATGGGGGTTACAAGAGTTGATCTACCACGAGATCGTAATGGCTAAAACCCTAGAAGTCTAGCCTATATGATTATGATTGCCTCTACGGACTAAACCCTCCGGTTTATATAGACACCATAGGGGACTAGGGTTGTACAAAGTCGGTTAGAGAGAAAGGAATCTTCATATCCGAACGCCAAGCTTGCCATCCACGCCAAGGAGAGTCCCATCTGGACACGAGTGAGAGAATCTTCGGTCTTGTATCTTCATAGCCCATCAGTCCGGCCCATGTCCAACAAACCGGACGCCCAAGGACCCCTTAGTCCAGGACTCCCTCAGTAGCCCCTGAACCAGGCTTCAATGACGAGGTGTCTGGTGCGCAGATTGTCTTCAACATTGCAAGGCGGGTTCCTCCTCCGAATACTCCAAAACAGCCTTCGAACACAAAGACCATGTCCGTCTCTGCAAAACAAGCACCACACACAACCGCCGAGAGTATAATATTTCACGAGTCCAATCTACTGACAACTTTTTTGTAGCATGACACCACATCACCACCCGGTCATTATTTCGAACCATTTTTCGGCCTGCCGCTTCATATTTCGAGATGTTGTTTTACTGGCATGTCTTGTCAAAGCAGAGACCGTGTCCCCTTATTGTGGGATTCTCATCAATACGGGCGTGGGTAATCCAACCGTGCCATCTGCGTGGCCCTTGGGAAACAGGCGAGTTTTAAGGCGAGTGGGGAGGCGCTTGATATTCACTGCCTTTATAAAGGGATAAGGATTCACCTCTTTCACCCACGCCGTCTTCCTCTCTGCTCATCCATTCTCGAGCTCCAGCGCCGAAGCTTCCATCCTTTCCGCCTCCAAAAAGCACTCCAGTCATGTCCGGATCTGGAGCGCAAGGCAAGTGGATGGTTTCCTCCGTCAAGGAGAAGGACATCACCAGGATTCGGGAAGCCGGGTACCTAGCCAAGGAGATCGCCCACCGGCTCCCGGCCAAGGGACAGATCGTCCCCACCCCAGAACCCCATGAGAGGGTCGTGTTCATCCCCCACTTCGTCCGCGGGTTGGGATTTCCTCTCCACCCATTCGTCCGCAGGCTCATGTTATACTACCGGCTGGAATTCCATGATCTGCCCCCCAACTCCTTCATCAATATCTCAGCATTTATTGTCGTGTGCGAGGCCTTCCTCCGTATCCCTCCCCACTTCGGACTGTGGTTGAAGGTCTTCAACGTGAAGCCGAAGGTGGTGGATGGCCAAGATTCAGAGCGCGGAGGTGCCATGGTGAGCAAGTTGCCCAACGTCACATGGTCCAAGGGCACCTTCATGGAGACCGTCAAGGGGTGGCAACAATAGTGGTTCTATGTCACAGAGCCTCGCTATCGGTGTCAAAACCGGCGGATCTCGGGTAGGGGGTCCCGAACTGTGCGTCTAAGGTCGATGGTAACAGGAGACAGGGGACACGATGTTTACCCAGGTTCGGGCCCTCTCTATGGAGGTAATACCCTACTTCCTCCTTGACTGATCTTGATGATATGAGTATTACAAGAGTTGATCTACCACGAGATCGTAGAGGCTAAACCCTAGAAGCTAGCCTATGATTATGATTGTTGTTGATATCTATCGACTAGCCTGGCCTTGGTTTATATAATGCACCAGAGGCCTAGGATAACAAGAGTCCTAGCCGAATACGCCGATGGGGATAAGTCCTTGTCTTGATCGCCAAGTCTTGTGGAATCTTCCTTGTATGCGGCAGCTTTCCGAACTGGCCCATGAGTATACGGCCATGGGGGTCCTCGGCCCAATCTAACGGATCGGGAGATGACATGGTGAGTACCCCTTAGTCCAGGACACCGTCAGTAGCCCCCTGAACCGGTCTTCAAGTTAGGGATGCTCCTCGATTCTTCCGAACTGTTCTTCATCTTCGGTCGTCATTCCTGAAAACTGGTTCAACAAATCTTCTCATCTTCGATCTTGAGGATCGCCGAAGTGCATCCGAAGAGTTTACACGTTGGGTATCCGAGGAGCCCCTTTAAGTTTCCGGCCTTTATCAATGCCTTGTTATTTTTATGCCACTCCTCGGGTTTTGAAGTTGTTCCCGGGAGGCAGTGTCCTCTTGTGTCCGAGCTCCAACGCCGGACTGAATTCGAGGTATCTTTTGCAGCCGAGCACCAATGCCGTACGGCTTCCGAGCTCGAATGACGAAATGTATCCGAGCTCCAACACCAGACTATGTCCAAGCTCCAATGCCGGACTGTGTCCAAGCTCCAACGCCGGACTATATCCAACACGTCATAAATCACCTTGGTTCAAAAAAGTTGAAGGAGTTTAGCCGAGCTTAATGCCGGAAATGCCCTCTATGGAGCCAGCCACTAGCGCCTGAGCTTTATGCCGGACTGCTTCCGAGGTGGTGCACCACCTCGACTGTGGGCCGATTTTTTGTCAATATTTTTTATTGGTGCAATTTATTCTCTGCCGAGATACATAGCCAGTAGCCCTCAGGGTGTGTATCGGTCTAAAACCCAAGATGCACTTGAAGGATGACATAAAACTGCTGATACCAGTAGCCGCTGAGACTCAGGTCGATGCGCGAAATCGGCCTGAGGATCAACTCCTAGCTCGGCAGCATACATAGGAATGAAAACGCAGTGTAATATATTAGAAATAATAATGATCAGCGGACGGGCCCCTGAGAGAGGGTCGTGAGAAGTCGCCGTGATATATTAGCTTGATGCCAGATAGATCTAGATGGTACTTATTTTTGTCCGAAGATGTGCTTTCCCATAGTTCGATCAAGCCGAGCACTGAGCCCTTTGAATTTTCTGCATTGAATAGGCAATGCAGTAGCCCCCGAGACACTGGTCGGGTGGCAACACCAGATCAAGGGATCGATGTGCCCCTTTAATATTTGTAAATAATGAGCGCAAACCCCAGTAGCCCCCAAGCCTTAATGTGGGCACGGGTGGCCGAATTAAGGATCGATATCCAGAGTAAAATCATAGATTATGTGTAATGATTCTATGTATCCAAGTACTTTACATTATTTTGACTCCATTGCGACCGTTTATCAGTTGAAAGTGGCCCATCGTCGACCTCTACCCCTTGGTAGATACTATGCAGGGTGTTTCCGTAATAACAAAACAACCCTTAGCCGACGTCTCGGTGCCCGAAGGCGGTTGTGTTAGCCGAAACGAGGCAATCAGATATGCGGAGTTTATAACTTTAGTTTGGTCATAGGAGCTTTAAACTGGGGAAACTAGCTATGAGCCCCCGGTTAGTGTTCGGTGACATCCGAGGTCAAGCCGTAAACACTTCGGCCAATGTTATGAACGGCCCATCATTTAACATAGTCATCGGATCACCGACCAGTTTACGCCTATTGTGATAGTCAGTTTTTGGCTTTCTCCACTGAGATGCTTAACCATGCGAGCTGGAAGCACAATCGCAGTGGTTCTCCCTTTGCACAGCTAGCCAAACAAAGCAGAACGTAGGAGGCAAGCACAGGAGCCGGGCAACCCAACTATTGACCGAAGACACAATTCGAAACCGATGCATATATGGCAATATCCGAGAGTGTTTTTGCCAAATCTCTAAAGGTGTCCGGCGTTGCACTGCGAGACTTGTGTTGAAAACACACAAATAGTTTGGAAGTGCCATAAGCTTGGAAAACCAAAAAACGTCAGTAAAAACTTGACATCCGAACAAGATCAAGTGTCCGGTGCCAATCCAAAAATTGGACTGTAGATAAAAAAGTGCTTCTGTCATGCTTTAACATGACACATCCTATCTCAAGACTTCAAGCGGCTCAGCCTACGGTTTCAACCTCCTATCCCGAAGGCGGAGTACTTCTCATTAGGCCAGTTTAGCAAACTAAACTCTAGCGGCTTTGAGAGAGAAATTATGTCGGATTTCGGGTTCCGGCACACCCTTAAGGTTCGAACACTGGGGTGCGCGCGGAAATCACATCCTCAACCTCCCCGTCTCGCAAAGATCTAAACTACTAAGGGAATCACACAAGAGACACAAGGTTTATACTGGTTCGGGCCACCATTGTGGTGTAATACCCTAGTCAAGTGTGTGGTGGATGGATTGCCTCTTGGGGCTGGTGATGATGAACACTACAAGGAAGAACTGCCTCGCGAGGGTCAGTTCTTGGCTGGGGTGGTGAACTGAGGAGTTTAGTTGCCCTTCTCTCTCTCTCTCTTTCTCTCTTTCTGATTTCGATCCCCCTTAACCTGAAAGCCGAACCCCTCGCTATGTGGGCGGTTGGTCCTATTTATAGGGGCCCTGGTCCTCTTCCCAAATATTGAGCGGGAAGGGAGCCAACAATGGCGGGCTAATTTGAAGGGGGACAGCGAGTACATCTATCCTGACTAAAGGTGGTCTTCGCCTGCGAAAGACTCTGCGGTGACACCGTGCTGGGCTCCATGGTGACCTCCGTCTCGTAGTCCGCTTGGTCTTGGTCTTGTTGCACCGAAACGGCAACCTTTGCCTGATGCCTCGGTACTACGCGGCTGCGCTTGCCCCCTTTGCACCAAAGAGGAAAGGAGGACGCTGCGCGCACTGGCGCCCGCCTGGCGCCCTCGATCGTCATGGCTTACGTCACGGGCACCTCACGAGGCACCCCGCCTTGATATCTCCGTCTTCTCGCGAGCCAGCCAGAGGAGGCTGCGCCTGAGGATGCGCCGTGTCGTCCGCCTCGTGAGGCTTGGCCCCTCGCGAGGGTCTTGAGTCTTGTGCTTGATGAAGATGGGCCATGTTGGGCCCCCACTCGAGCCACGCCGCAGGCCGCAGGCAGGCAAGTCTGGGGACCCCTGTTCCCAGAACGCCGACAAATTAGGCTCCCCGGCTAGTGACCACACACTCGTGTCGAAAAAGGAGTGATAAATAATAATAATAAAAAACTTTGCAACGACTAAGAAGAAGAACACTTATTATAAAACGGCTCATATAAATTTAAGAGCCCCCAAGTGACTTGGGTAAAAGAATTTTATGTATAACAATTCTATGTACCAAAGTACTTATATCATATATGTGTTCACCCGAACTTTAAACGCGTCTTAACCGACCGTCGGCTTCTCCCTCTTCGGTCAAGGGCCGAAGAGTGTTATGTACTCCACCTATAGAGAATATAGACGGTGTTTCCGATAACCAGGCAATCAGGCCATAAGGCTGTAACAGACAAAGCACGCTTAGGGAACTTATGCTATATTACTGACGAAGTGTAAGAAACATCTTCGAAGAAAATAGTACCCCCACCGATACCTTTCTTCGGTTGCTCATTGCTACTAGGAGACTTGTGCAATAGATTTTTTGTACTCATGAGTTCCGTTGTGTGCCGACCATAATTGAAAACAATAAGAGCGCTAGCTTTCGGCTTCACCCAGTCTGAGGTCCGGCTCGGATGACCCGATCGTGACAATCGCAGAGGTGCTCCCTTTACTCCCTAGCCGAACAATCAGGAACGTAGGGGTAAACACAGGAGTGAGGCAACCCAGCTTGCAAATCGCTTAAGTCAACATGGTGCATATTGTGGCGAATACACGAACAAGGAACGAAGCCGTACAAGTGTAATCATTTGCAATAGGAAATGCTTCATAAAGGAAGCCCCCAAGTAAAAGAGGTATTTGAATTTGTGTGTCACAAACAAAGCTTTGACAAGGAAATTTTTTACAAGAAACTTTTTCCCAAAAATGTATAATGCTTGGTCGAACCAAACACAAGTTAGAAATTTAAAACTTTGAGCATGAAGGCAACTTAGCTGGTTAATGTGCTTCGTATTGATGACGCGATTTGTGGTGGGACGAAGACGCCCATTGATCTGTGACAGATCTGACAAGGTTCGCAGTCCTCGGCATGGCCGAGGTCCCAACCCCCAGGCCCGAGGTGTCCGAGCAAGGAGTTCGGCACTCCGGAGTAGTGACCACCTAATGTAGTCAAAATTGATTACCTGCACACATAAAACAGTGCGGTCTAGGAAATAATAATAATATATATATGGTCCTTGGATAATTGCTTTACAAAGAAAAAAATTATTCAAAGAAATGTGGCCTGGCACCGAAGCCAATGTCGATGCAGGGCGTCAGCGTGACGCGGTGAAGGCGTGACAAAGCCTGAATTTGTGGTGCGGTCCGAGCTCCGAATGCGGAGTTCACTGAACTATGTACGGAAACTAACCGAACCACCACGCGACCGTTTTTAATGTGGCCGCCATTTGATAGACCTGTGTACAGATGACGGAACAAACCAGAGTAATAATTCCTTAAAAAAATAAACCCAACAAGCAAAAATTGTTAGGATTAATAGCACCTGGTTTATTTGTTGTAGAATTTCGAAGAAAAGCGACTCCCAAAATCGAGAATTGATCCGCACACCCGTTGCCTGATGGGCGATAGAGCGATGGCCTGGTGATGCTAGGAAAGGTTGGCTTGCCGAGGTGAAGCCCTCGGCCCAGCTAACGTGACGAAGATGGTCGGCTGGTGACGCCGAAGTCTCCGGAGTAGGTTGATGAAGAGATGGAGAAGCCCCCGGTCCAGCCAAGATGTCGAAGCCTCAATGTCAGCCGATGAGTCGGAGTAGGCCGGCATGATGGACACCGGCTTGAAGAAGCAACAGTGCGGCCCTGCCATTGCAGGTCGTGATGTGGTCAATGTCGGCTTGATGAAGCGACCGTGCGGCGATGCCGGTGTGCCCGCTCCGTGTAATCCGTGGGGCGGTGATGTTGGTGATGATTTGTCCTTCGTGATGCCGAACTTTTGTTCGGCTTGCCGAGATGATGATCCAAAGAAGTTGAGCTCGGCTCAACAAAGTGACGACGTGTCTAGCGTAGGTCGACAGCCTTGGAGCAATATTGTCGGACTGGTTTGACACCAGCATGATGATGAAGATGACCTCCGGGGAGGCTTAAAATTTTACGAGCATGTGTTTAAAAACGACACACAATACCCTAGAAGAGAATTCCTCTAAAAAGGTTTTCCAATATCACGTTCATAAAGAAACATGAATTCGGGTCGGATCCGTATTCGCGCAGAAAACAGATCCGAAAATTGGCCCACTCATCAGAAGGTTCCCGGAGTTTGAACCGTTGGATCGAGCTTAAATTTGGAGGGGTGGTAGATATGGGAATTCCGCAGTAGATGAACGGTTGGATCTTCCAAAGGACCTCCGAGCTGGGCTCTGGAGACCACGCCCTAAACTCATCCAGATTTGACAGGGCTCCCGTATATCGTAGATTGTTGGAGATTCCTCCATCGGAACTCGACGAAATTATGCATGGCTGTTGTAGACGTAATTCCGCACTATCCCACCAAAGCAATCGTCAAACTGACGCTCGAAGAGGTGGTGACGGCGGATATAAGTTCGCTGTCCATAAAAACAGCACGGCCGCCCAAGGGCAATGTTGACGTTGAGCCCTCGAGCTCCGTGGATGTTTCCTCTATGATCATGATAGAGATCGGAGTTGATGTTTGAAGAAGGCCCCCGTTCGAACATGACGTTCAAAGATGGAGCACGGTCCTCGGTCGAGCCGGTGACGAAGATGCCGGCGTCGCAGTTGACCTGTGGGTGAGCCATTGATCCTTTTGCCGATCACACAGCGAAACTCTCAATGAAAGCACCAATGTCGTTGTCAAAACCAGCGGATCTTGGGTAGGGGGTCCCAAACTATGCGTCTAAGTTCGATGGTAACAGGAGACAGTGGACACGATGTTTACCCAGGTTCGGGCCCTCTCTATGGAGGTAATACCCTACTTCCTGCTTGATTGATCTTGATGATATGAGTATTACAAGAGTTGATCTACCGCGAGATCGTAGAGGCTAAACCCTATAAGCTAGCCTATGATTATGATTGTTGTTGATATCTATCGACTAGACTGGCCTCGGTTTATATAATGCACCAGAGGCCTAGGATAACACGAGTCCTAGCCGAATACGCCGGTGGAATCTTACACAAGATCGTAGAAGTCCTTGTCTTGATCGCCAAGTCTTGTGGAATCTTCCTTGTATGCGGCAGCTGTCTGAACTGGCCCATGAGTATACGGCCATGGGGGTCCTCGGCCCAATCTAACGGATCGGGAGATGACGTGGTGAGTACCCCTTAGTCCAGGACACCGTCACTCGCGACGCCACCTGGGTAGCGGCTCCCGAATTCCAGTCCGGCGCCCCGATGCGGCTCACCTCCTGGCTAGAGAAAGGCCTGGACTGGTCTTCGTCGGACGAGCTGACTGCACTCCATATGCGCATCAAGCGCATGGTGGACAAGAACGTCAAGCTTATCAATGTGATCTAGGTAACGCTCGCTCGCCACTTGCCACTTGTGGGAGTTTGATCCGGCCAAGCACCAGACCTTGCAACAGTTCTTTGGCACTACGCACGAAGATATCTGGAAGGTGCTCTTCAAGGGCAATGAGACGTGGCCAGCGACGACCGAAGACCGCGGGCACGACCTGGCCCATCCCGCAAGTGCGGTAAGTTTTCCGTATTTCAAGGTGTACCCTTTACTTGCATACTCCAGGAAGATGTCTAAACTTTCCTATTTGTTTTTTCAGGGACTGGCAAAGGCGGAGCGGATTCAATGTCCGGCTCCGCTGCCCGAAGAACCAGCTATCCCGCTTCTGACGAAGATGCTGGTTTCGGTGCCCTATCAAGCACCAGAGAAGAAGGCCAAGAAAAAGGCCACAAGGGGTGGTCTCCGCCATAAGGGCACTTTGGATGTGACGTCCGAAGATGCTGGCACCCACTCCCCTCCGGCCACCGACGACGAGGAAGAGGAGGAAAGCGAGTCTCCTCTTGAGGGGGGGAGGAAGAAAGGGAAGGCCTATGCTGCGGACAAACTCGCGTGGGACGTTGACAGCAGCTCAGAGTGGCGCCGCAGGGATAAGCCCCTGGCCGAATCGTAAGTACACAAAGATGCACTCAAATATCCAGCTTCTTTACTTCATAGTTTTAACATGTTGAATCATGCATTTACAGTCCGACTCATTCCAACCTCGAGCGATCCTCATCTTCGGGAAACTCGCTGGATCCAAAGGTGATGGACAGCGGGTCTCTCCTGGCTGCCTCCTCTCCCAAGATGGTGGAAGACGCTGAAGTGTTGTCCCGAAGGACACTTCCAGCTCAGGGGGAGGCAGAGGAGGCCGTCATGGTGGCGCCAAAGGATAACAACTCGGCCGCCAGACACATGGGTTAGCAGATCCCCATGGAGACTGGCGATGGGGGCCATCCTCAATTCGTCCCACAGCCGAATACGATCCGGAGACCTATACAACTCCAGAAACCGGCAGGCAGCCTACTTTGAAGGAAGGAGGTGCGCCAATTCCACCGATGACCTCTGTCCATCCAGAGGCACTGGATGCTCTAATGGAAGCGCTGCGAAGTGCTTCCATTGTGGAGGAACATTGTACCCTTATGAGTACGGTGGTTGAGAGGATTCAGTCCGCCAAGAGCGGACTGACCGAAGCCTGCACAAGCCTTCTAACAGGCTTTGAGGTAAGCGGCAAAATAAAAAGAATGTCATAGTATAGATAGTAGCCCCTAAGACTCTGTCCGATGTTCGGAAAGAAAAGCCAGACAGAGGATCAAGTAATTTCCGCAGGAGACTAACTAAATATGTCTTATGTAAATAAGTAGGCGTCATTGCTGGCCACAACCTCTCATGCTGCTGAGGTCTTCGGACTAAAGCAGAGTCTGGAGCGGGCCGAGGAAGAGCTCAGCCGTGTAAAAAAGTAGCTAGAAGACAAGCAAGGTATGCAATGACCTTGTGTATATCCAAAAAGGATGAATGATTTGTGCTGACCATAGTGCCATGATATTTATTAGGGGCGGCGACCGAGGTGGAGGCCCTCAAGAAGGCACTAGCCGAGGCCTAGGAGAGAGTGGCAAAGGAACAAGCCGCTCTTGAGAAACATGAGGCCAGGGTTGGCGAGGTCCAGCAGGAGCTCCAGCAGGAGCTCTAGGACGTTGTGCAGAAATGCGAGTCCTTGGAGCGCAATATTGCGGATCAAGAGTCCGAACTTACCAAGGCCCTCCAGAGCGCACACAATGCCTGGATTGAAGCCCAGGGCACCCTCCAAGAAATCCAGGAGGCCAGGAAAATCGCAGCTGGTAAGGCCTTTATTATGCAAAGCAAATATGTTAAGAAGAGGTATCTCTTACTAACCCGGATTTGGAGTTCTCCAGGAGCGTTTGCGGATTTACCGCGCAGTGTTGCCGATGCTGCGGAGTTCTTCCGAGCCTAAGAGGGGAGCTCGGCGGAGAAGCTGTTCTGGTCACAATACCTTGCGCCAGAACATCCGGTGCCCTTTAGTGATCAGCTAAAACAGCTGGTCGAACTGCATAGGGTGGCCGAACTAGCCATAAAGGATGTAATAATCCGGCTATGGTCTGCCGAAGTCATACCTAGCAGCTACTTCAGACTCGTGAAGCGGCTAGTCAGTGCCTGCCCCTAGCTTGATGACATCAAGTGGTCGGTCTGCATCAAAGGTGTGCAGATGGCCTTCGCCCGTGTCAAGATACAGTGGGTGAACATGGACGTCGTCAAGCTCGTGACCGAGGCACCGCCCACTGGCAAGGAGCACCGCACGCCGGAGCGCTAGTTTGATGATGTCCTCAAGGGATCCCGCATTGTAGAGGGCGAGTGTTCAAAAGATATTAGCTTTGAATGAGTACCTTCATATTATCCCGCCCTATATGGTGAAAACAAGGCCGATATGTAATATAATGCTTGCTGTTTATTTTGGAATTTTACCTCCTGTGCGTCCGTTTTTAATTAAATCTGAGAGGTGGCCAGTCGTCGGCTTCAGCTCCCATGTAGGTAGTATGGGGGTGTTCGGGATGGAATCTAAACACTCCTGATCCAAGAAATTGGTCCTTGAAGGAGGTGTTTAGCACAACGAACCGGGCAATCGGACAATGCGGCATTATCGCCCTCACTTAGCCATAGGTTGAATTTTGGGGCCCTGACTATATCTTTTATATGGCTTCTTCCGCTGACCGGACTTGGAGCCACTGAATCCGGCGTCGACCGCCGTCATCGGTATTGTCACCATTGTTTTGACGCTTGTGCATGTTGCGTCGGGGTTTATCGTTGCTATTTCTAGCTTCCGAGGTGCCAGGTTCGCTTGCATTGTTAGTGCTGCGGGCTAGCTAGCTATCTTCGCCCGCGCAAAGGAGGGTCATGAGTGCCGTGAGGGCCACCATGGACTTCGGCTTTTCTTGGCTGAGGTGTCGGGCAAGCCATTCATCGCGGATGCTGTGTTTGAAGGCCGCTAGGGCTTCGGCATCCGGACAGTCAATGATTTGGTTCTTTTTAGTTAAGAACCTAGTCTAGAATTTCCTGGCTGACTCTCCGGGCTGTTGGACTATGTGGCTTAAGTCATCGGCATCCGGAGGTCTGACGTATGTGCCTTGGAAGTGGTCGCGGAAGGCATCTTCCAGGTCTTCCCAGCTGCCAATGGAGTTTTCAGGCAGGCTCTTCAGCCAGTGCCGGGCTGGCCCCTTGAGTTTTAGAGGGAGGTGTTTGATGGCATGAAGATCATCGTTGTGGGCCATATGAATATGGAGAATAAATCTTCAATCCATACTGCAGGATCTGTTGTTCCATCATATGCTTCGATATTCACGGGTTTGAACCCTTTAGGGAATTCATGTTCCATTACTTCATCAGTGAAGCAGATGTTGAATTTCGGGTTCCGGCAAAACCCTTGAGGTTCGAACACTGGGGTGCGCACGAAGATATCTCCCCCCTTTAGCTCGCACACATCATGATCTCACGGCCTAGCTCGACGAACCCAAAGAACAGGAGACATAAAGATTTATACTGGTTCGGGTCACCGATGTGGTGTAATACCCTACTCCAGTGTGGTGTGGTGGATTGCCTCTCAGGCTGAGGATGAACAGTTAAAAGGGAAGACCAGCCTCCTGAGGACAGGTGTTCTTGTGCTTGGCGAACTCTTGCGTGGGGCTATGGATGAATTGGCCCCGATCCAATCTCCCCCTCTACGGTGGTGGCTAGTCCTATTTATAGAGGCCCCGGTTCTCTTCCCAAATATTGAGCGGGAAGGGAACCCACAACGGCCAAATTCGAAGGGAGACAACTAGTACAAGCTATCCTGATAAAAGTAGTCTTCGCCTACCAAAGGCTCAGGTGGTGACGCCGTTTTGGGCTCCACGGTGACCTCCGTCCTGCCGTCCTGCTGGTCTTGGTCTTGTTGCATCGATATGGAAACCTTTGCCTGATGCCTCGGGACTCGTCGCCTGCGCTTGCCTCTTTAGCACCAAAGAGGAAACGAGGACAATGTGCGTGCTGGCGCCCTCCTGGCTCCAGTCGTCATGGCTTGCGTCACAGAAACCTCGCGAGGTGTCCCCTGCCTTGATCTCTCCGCCCCTCACGAGCCAACCTGGCGAGGCTGCCCTTGAGGAGGTCTTGCATCATCCGCCTCGCGAGGGTCTTGAGTGTTTGCTGCTGAAGATGGGCCATATAGGGCGGCTGATGGAGCTACACTATGGGCCACAGGCAGGCAAGTCCGGGGACCCCCATTCCCAGAACACCGCCAGTAGCCCCCGGGCCCAAGGCGCGCTCATACTTGTCTTCAAGGCGAAGCCAAAGGTCAAAAGCAGAGCGCCACGGGCCCCAATAGCATGCGGCCACGGTTGGCGCATGGTGATTGATTGGACGTGGGCGTCTCCGCTTCCCCACGCTGCCTCGGCAACTGCCCGACTTGGCGAGTCCTTGCTACATGCAGAAAAAGATCATTATTACCTTAGATCGTGGACGCCGGCGGTTGGCCTCCCCTTGGCTATAAATGGGAAGAGCGGGCGGAGCCCCTGTAACCCATCTCTTCCTTTGCTTGTCTCGCTCCTTCTTATTGCTCGCTTTGCTGCTGGCAGCGACACCTATGGCGCCTGTGAAGAGGCTCTCGACTGCAGAGAAGGGGAAGGCTCGCCAGGAGGGGCCTGGCTCACCGCCGCCCAAGAGGGGGTGCAGCCCTCCCCGCAAGCACACCATGACCCCCGTCGCGGCCCCTCACAGTCACGGTGGCACCTCCTCGCATGGTGGTGGTCGCCCGAGTCATGGGAGCCCCGTCGATGAAGGGAGGCGCGCCATGGTCGTGCGGCTGAACAGGCCGCGCTTCCACTCGGCGGAAGTGCTATCGGAGTTCGTTTTGTGGTCAGAGAACTCGGCCGGCACTTGGCTTCAGCTCCCGCGCTTCTTTGCCGACGAGCTGTCAGCCACTGGTCCAAGCGGTCTTTGACTGCAGGTGGACGGCTGCTGCAGCAAGGCTTCGTGGGTCGTGGTTGAGGTCTCAGCCGCAGGCAACACAGCCCTGGCCGGCGGCTGGCAGATGTTTGCCTATGCGCGAGGCCTGGGCCGGCGGTGCTCCCTCCACTTCAAGTATGATGGCAACATGACCCTCTACGTGAGGGTGTTCGGGGAAGATGGTCGCCGCATCGGGTGTTGCCCTGAGGACAACGACGGCGGTGAGGTCCTCGGCCTCGGTGACGGCCGCAACGAGAGCAAAGGCGAGCTCGCCCTCGGCGCTGGCCATAGCTCGTCCTACTACGGCGACTATTCTTCCAGCGACAGCTCTAGCAGCGGCAGCTACGACCATCCACCACGCCGCCGCGCCCGCTTCGAAGGTGGCAGTGAGTCATCTCGCCACCGTGCTCTAGTGAAGCGCGAGGAGGGGTCTGGCTGAGCTGAGAGCGTCATGGGCCCATCCTCACGAACTGTCGCGGGAGGATGTGTCGCTTTTGTTTTGTTCTTCTTTTCCTTCCTGCATTAAGAGAGAGACAAGTATGGGGCCCCGCTGGGGCGTGCAACAACTATGATTTCCAAGTGGCTATGCTATGTTTATCGCTCTTGTGTCGTGTTGCAGCGTCAATGTTTTATGTATGTGCATAGGAATAACTTAGCTTGATGCGCCTGAAGTAGTTTCCTCCTCATGAGGTGCGCGTTCCCCAGTACCTGGCGAGGCCTCCTCTACTCGGAAGGTGTCTGGGAACTGCAAGAAATTGTTAGGAAATTCTTTTTCTTCCGAATCCTGGTCGCACGCATTGCCGGCTATGACCAAGTGCTTCGCATCGCGGTGCCCGGGGGCATGGATTGAGAGGGGTGCGCCAGCTTGCGAGCTCGAGCGAGGGTGCCTTGCGAAAAACAGGAAAACAAAAACGCTCACAAGGGCACATGTCCAGCCCCCTCGCAAGGCATGCGAGGGAGAGTACGGGTCAAAAATGAGGAACCGAGGATAGAAAAGGAGGCAGAAAAGGCAATGGAACCGGGCCAGCAAGGAACACAAGGAAGCAAATTCTGACTAAAAAGAGGCAAGCCAACTGCGGAAAGCAAATGAAAAGCTGCGTCCGGCACCTAGTCTAATCTTCTTGTCTTCTCACCAGCGCGGAGCTAAGTGCTGCCACTAAGACATGGGAGGGAGCCCCCGAGGCCCGAGGGCATCACTCCTGAGACTCCAGGGCATGAATAGCCCAAATCATTATTATGTGAGAGTGTCACGAGCGGCGATCTTCACTGGCACTGGGCCTTGCTTCACAGGCGCCAGGCCTTGCTACATGGGTAGAACTTCTGGAGGTGCTGGATGTTCCAGGCGTTCTGGATGGGGATCCCGTCCAGCGCCTCCAGGAGTGCGGCGCCAGGCCTGGAGACGTGGACGACCCGAAAAAGGCCCTCCCACATGGGTGGGAGCTTGTGCAGCCCTTCCCTGGAGAGCACCCACGTCGAGCGTCCTGGAGCGGACACTGTGGCAGTGGTACCGCCGCAGCACCTGCTGGTACCTCGCAGCTCGGAGCGAGACTTCACGGCGGCGTTCCTCCCCCAGCACGAGGTCCATCCCCTGCATGGCGTCCTGCTGCGTTTCATCAAACGCAAGGACCCGCGTGGAGCGATGCCTGACTTCATGTGGGAGACCACTTCTGCTCCGTAGACGAGGAAGAACGGGGTGTCGCCTGTCGGCCTGGTGGCGGTGGTGCGGATGGACCACAACACGGACTGGAGCTCGTCATGCCAGCCCCTGCCGCAGGCCTCGAGCTTCTTCTTGAAGGTCCTATTCTTGAGACCCCTCGGGACTTCCGCGTTGGCGCGTTCGGCCTGCCCGTTGCTCCTGGGGTGCGCCACGGAGGTGTAGCAGATCTGCATTCCAAGGTTAGCACAATATGTTTTGAAGAGATTGCTAGTGAACTGTGAGCCGTTGTCAGTGATGATACCATTAGGGACCCAAATCGGCTTACGAGGCCCTTGACAAACTTGACTGCTGAACCGGCTGGGATGGTGCGGACGGCTTCCACTTCCGCCCACTTGGTGAATTGGTCGATGGCAACGTAGAGGTAGCGGTATCCTCCAGGCGCTCGAGGGAATGGGCCCAGGATATCCAGACCCCAGACCGTGAACAACCATGAGAGAGGGATAGTCTGGAGTTCCTGAGCCGGCTGGTGGATCTGCTTGGCGTGGAATTGGTAGGCCTCGCAGGATTTCACCAGCTCGGCCGCTTCGTTGAGTGCCGCGGGCCAGTAGAACCCGCTGCGGAAAGCCTTGTTGACTAGGGTGCGCGACGACGAGTGGTGCCCGCAGTCTCCGCCATGTATGTCAGCCAGCGGCTCATTCCCCTGTTCCCTAGAAATGCATCGTAGAGAAACATCATTTGGCCGCTTCCTGTATAGCTCACTGTCCTGAATGCAGTACTCCGTAGCCTATCGGGCCACACGCTCCGTGTCTTCTTCCTTCTCCAACAGCGTGCCTTGCGTCAGGTACGCCCTGAACTCCTCGATCCAGCACCCCTCCTATGGCTCGAGCGCTAAGAGGAGGCACGCTCCTAAGGTTGGGCTGCAGGCGGGGGCTCCCGAGGCTGGTGGCTGGGGGAGTTCCTCATGAGGTGGCACCGGCTCCGCAGGCGGAGGTGGTCCCGAAGGCTTGAAGAGCCGCTCCTCAAAGATGCCAGGTTTCTGGGGTAGCCGCTTGGATGCTCTTTTGGCGATGTCGTCGGCCTCCTTGTTGGTGCCACGGGGCATGTGCTGTAGCTCCAGGTCCAGGAACTGCTTCTCCATTTTGCGTACCTCCGCGAGGTATGCCTCCATGAGCTCATCCTTTGGCTTGTACACCTTGTTGGAGAAGTTGACGAGCAGCTGCGAGTCTCCCTTGATGGTGAGGCGTTTCACCCCTAGAGCCACCACAGCGTTGAGGCCGCTGATGAGACCCTCGTACTCTGCGATGTTGTTGGAGACCTTCTCGCCCCGCTGGAAGCAGAGCTACACGACGTAGTAAAGTTTGTCCTGAGTGGGCGAGATGAGCACGGCTCTAGCCCCCGCGCCCTGGTGTGCGAATGCGCCATCGAAGTACATGACCCAGCCATCCGGCGATTCACTCCCTGGCGAGAGGGATCGGTTCTCGCCTGCTTCGAGCTCCGGGGTGTTGGTCCATTCCGCCACAAAGTCGACAAGTGCAGCCCCTTTGATGACCCTGGTTGTGCTGAACTCTAGGTCAAACGATTGCAGCTCGATGTTCCATTCGTCGACCCTTCCCGCAGCATTGGGGCTCCTGAGCACTCTCACCAATGGGTAAGCTGAGATGACCTTAATGGGGTGACCCTGGAAGTAGTGGCACAACTTACGCGAGGCCACCAGGAGCGCTAGCAAGGGCTTCTGGGGCATGGGGTATCATGCGCTCGCATCTCGTAGCACTGTGCTGACGAAGTACACTTGGTGCTCGACAAGGCCGCGAGAGCTAACGGAGTTTTTGGCTCCTCGGGGCTGAGGTGTTTCCTGTGGGTCCCCAGCTTCTGGGGCTTGATGACTAGCCGGGGCAGCCGCTGTCTCAGGAGCATCGCCTTGGTGTTGTGCTGCCTCATCCGGCTTGGCAGCTCCATTTGGCAGGCCCTTGACCTGGGGCTCCTCTCTGAGGGACACCAGCGCCGCGCTGGCGGAGTGGGGTGTGGCAGACAGGTAGAGTACCAAGGGCTTGAGTGGAGGAGGCGCCACCATCACCGGCGGGCTGGTCAAGTATCTCTTGTGGTCTTGAAATGCCAGGTCAGCCTCGGGGGTCCACTCGAACGGACCCTTCTTCTTCATCAGCTTGAAGAACGGCAAGGCGCGCTCCTGCAACTTGGAGATGAAGCGCCCTAGCGAAGTCATGCAACCTGCAAGCTTCTGCACTCCTTGAGGTTTTGCGGTTGGCTCATGTCTTCGATTTCCTTGACCTTCTTCGGGTTGGCCTCAATCCCCCTGTGGGACACGAGGAAGCCCAGCAGCTTGCCGGAAGGGACACCAAACATGCATTTCTCCGGGTTGAGCCGCAAGTCCACCTGGCGCTGGCTCACGATGGTCTCCTCCAAGTCCTGAATCAAAGTTCTCGCCTCCCGAGACTTCACCCCAATGTCTTCAACGTAGGCCTTAGCGTTTCTCCCGAGCTGCCGCCCCAAGGCGATGTGCATCAGGCGCCGGAAGGTCGCTCTTGCGTTGCGCAGTCCAAGTGGCATGCAAGTGTAGCAGTATACCCCGCATGGGGTCAATAAAGCCAATTTCTCCACATCTTCCACCACCATCTTGATCTGGCGATAGCCTGAGAACGCATCCAGGAAACACGGCAGATCACACTCGGTGGTGGAGTCGACAATTTGGTCGATGCGCGGCAGCGGGAATGGGTCTTGAGGGCAAGCCTTGTTGAGGTTGGTGAAGTTGACACACATGCGCTCCTTTCCTCCTTTCTTCAGCACGACGACCGGGTACCCAGCCACTCTGGGTACCAGACTTCGCGGATGACACCTACTGCCTCCAGCTTGCGAGTTTCCTGAATGACGAAAGACTGCTTCTCCATGGACTGTCGCCTCGCCCTCTACTTCACAGGGCGCACGTTGGTGCATGCCCTCAGATGATGCTCAATCACTCCTCTCGGGACCCCAACCAGCTGCTTGGGCTCCCAGGCGAATACTTCCTTGTTCGCCCGCAAGAAGTCCACCAACTCCCTTTCTTGATCTGGGACGAGGTCGGCGCCTATAGTAAAGGTGGCGCCAGAGGCCCCGTCCATGTCGACCGGTATCTGCTTCGTCTTGGCTTGACCTTGAGTGAATAGCTGCTTCTTCTTGGTCAGTGCAGCCCCCTTGGCCCTGGGCATGGCCTTGCCGGCCGGACAAGCTGCCGCCGTGGCCCTGAAGGTGAGTTTGAGGGCTGCCAAGGCTTCCTTGGTGTCTCCGGCCACGATGAGGACGCCCTTGCTCCCTGGCGTCTTCATGAGGTTGTAGGCAGGATGAGTAGCCGCCATGAATTGGGCCAGCGCCGGGTACCCGAGGATGGCGTTGTACGGTAAGCCGATGCGGGCGATGTCGAAGTCGATTAGCTCGGTGCAGTAGTTGTCGTGTGTGCTGAAGGTCACGGGGAGACGGATCTGCCCCATGGGGTTGGAGGAGCCGCCACCGACTCCGGAGAAGGGCTTGCTGGGGCGGAGCCGCTCAAGCGGTACGTGAATGAGGCTAAAAGCCTCCACAAAGAGCACGTTGAGGCCGGCACGACCGTCGATGAGGGTCTTGCTAACGGCTACGCTGCAGATGGTGGGCGTGCAAAGCATCGGGAGCACGCCCGAACCGACGGTGGTGACTGGGTGATCCCCCGAGTCGAAGGTCAGGTCGGCCTTGGGCGCCACCCAACCCGGAGGAGCCCCCTGCTGCGTGGAGGCGGCGCCGTTCTGGCGAAAGAACGGCTTGGCGTGACAGTCTGAGGGCGGCGCCTACGAGCCAGCGCTGATGGAGCTACACTGTGGGCCGCGGGCAGGCAAGTCTGGGGACCCCCGTTCCCAGAACGCCGACAGCAGAGTGGGTGTGCGGTGCCTCTATATCGGGCTAGATCGTGACGTAGTTCGGATGGAGTCCGTTTGCGCCTTTCGGCTCGGACAAGATTGTGCTTGCCATGTTCAACTTGATAGCCGTCGTCGTGCGTTGTGGCATGCCCCCGCGATCCGTAGATCGATCTGGATGGACCTTCTTTATTCTCCAGGTCCTGCCACAGGTCATACGTGTATCCCTGAGCTGTTCTATCTCTGCCTTTATGGTGAGGTAGGATCGACCGGTGTTCGGCTTGAGTTGCCGTTTTGTCTCGGCCACATGGTGGTCGATCAGCTGCATTACGCGCTGATGGTATGGGCTCAAGTGCATCATCATCGAATTAAGGTAGCAGTTTACGCTTCAGGTAACTTTTGGTTGGGCACTCGAGGCCGTATTCTTCTGCTGCCAGGACATCAGTCCATCTAACGTTGAGCAGATCTTCATCAGCTTGAAGCTGCTGCTGCTTCTTTTTCAGGCTCCTTGGAGTGGGTATTAGCCATTGCTTAAAGCGCTCCTCGTCGAGAGGTTCCTCGGGAATGATAAAGTCTTCGTCGCCGAGGCTCACCTCATCCTCGGACGGTGGAAGATAATTACTGTCCTCCGAGTCTTCGTTTGCAGCCTGTTCATCAGGGCTAACTCGCCCATCCTCCCGATTGTCTTGTTCAAAGTTTTGCTCGACGGGGTTTTCTTGGTCTTTGGCATCATCCGGGGTGTTGTTGTCTCTCGTGCCGGTATTGCTGCGACGTGATTTAGAGCGGCATCGTTGACGCTTTTGTTCTATCTCGGGAGGTTTATCCTCTACTGGATTTTTCTCTTTATCGTTGTCACCCTCCTTGGGTGAATCCACCATGTACATGTCATACGAAGAAGTGGCCATCATGCGTCCGGTAAATGGCGGGTTTTCGGCTTGCTCCTCTCCGGCATCGTCGTCCATACCGTCGATGTCTTCGGAGCCATAATCGAGCATGTCAGTTAAGTCCTCTACTGTGGCAATGAAGTGGGTGGTGGATGGGACGTAAAATTCCCCGCTCTCAGTCCCTACTCTGGGCTGGGGGTAGTTCGGACGTTGCTCCTCCATAATCACGAGGGATCGCATCAAGTCCAGAGCCTCTCTTAAAGGCGAGGTTTGTTGAGGGAGAAAAGAATAAGTGGAGTATGTCGGGAAGGGAATTCCTTGGCCAGGCTCACAGGATGACGACTCTGAGAGTTCGGAGCCGGCGTCCGGGGAAGATTTCGGCTTGGTGATGGATGCCGATGATGCTGCTTCCTCTAGCTCTCCCGTACTGGGCCTAGTGGCCACAGATAGTCCGGCGGGTTTAGAAATCCCGTCCTCGGTACTGGCGAGGCGCTCTTGCTCTAAGGCCAGAGCGGAGGTTGGGGTCGTGAATCCTTGGAAGATCAAGTCTCCTCGGATATCAGTGACATAATCGAGGTTTCCAAAACTAATCTGGTGACCTGGGGCGTAGCTGTCGATCTGCTCTAGATGGCCAAGCAAGTTGGCCCGCGGTGCGAAGCCGCCGAATATGAAGATCTGGTCGTGGAAAAAACCTCCCCTAGGGCAGTATCTTTGCAGATGATGGATGGAGCCAGCAAACCTTTTGGCGGTGACACAGTGGAACTCTCAATGAAAGCACCAATGTCGGTGTCAAAACCGGCGGATCTCGGGTAGGGGGTCCCGAACTGTGTATCTGAGGTTGATGGTAACAGGAGAGAAGGGACATGAAGTTTTACCCAGGTTCGGGCCCTCTTGATGGAGGTAATACCCTACGTCCTGCTTGATTAATATTGATGAATATGGGTGTTACAAGAGTTGATCTACCACGAGATCGTAATGGCTTAAACCCTAGAAGTCTAGCCTATATGATTATGATTGCCTCTACGGACTAAACCCTCTAGTTTATATAGACACCGGAGGAGACTAGGGTTGTACAAATTCAGTTACAGAGAAAGGAATCTTCATATCCGAACGCCAATCTTGCCATCCACACCAAGGAGATTCCCATCCGGACATGGGTGAGAGAATCTTCGGTCTTGTATCTTCATAGCCCATCAGCCCGGCCCATGTCCAACAGACCGGACACTCGAGGACCCCTTAGTCCAGGACTCCCTCAGGGAGGCCGCGCCCCCTCCCCTAGTCCAATTCGGACTTCTCCCTTGGGGGGCGCGCGCTACACATTCTGGGCTAGCCTACCTCCAATCTATGGCCCATATCTTCCCCTGGGGGGTTCCGGTAACCACCGGGTACTCCGATATGTACCCGATACATTCCAAAACACTTCCGGTGACCAAATACTATCGTCCATTATATCAATCTTTACCTCTCGACCATTTCGAGACTCATCATCACATTCGTGATCTCTTCCAGGACTCCGAACAATCTTCGGTCACCAAAACACATAACTCATAATACAAATCGTCATCGAATGTTATGGGTGACGACCCTATGGGTTCGAGAACTATGTAGACATGACCGAGACACCTCTCCGATCAATAACCAATAGCGGAACCTGGATGGTCATATTGGTTCTGACATATTTTACGAAGATATTTATCGGTCAAATCGCAATGACAATATACGCCATTACCTTTGTCATTAGTATGTTACTTGCCCAAGATTCGATCATGGGTATCTTCATACCTAGTTAAATCTTGTTACCAGCAAGTCTCTTTACTCGTTCCATAATGCATCATCCCACAACTAACTCATTAGTCACAATGCTTGCAAGGCTTATCATGTTGTGCATTACCGAGAGGGCCCAGAGATACCTCTCCGATACTCGAGTGACAAATCCGAATCTCGATCTATGCCAACCCAACAAACACCTTCGGAGATACCTGTGGAGAATCTTTATAATCACCCAGTTATGTTGTGTCGTTTGATAGCACACAAGGTATTCCTCCTGTATCCGGGAGTTGCATAATCTCATAGTCAAAGGAATATGTATAAGTCATGAAGAAAGCAATAGCAATAAAACTGAACAATCAATATGCTAAGCTAATGGATGGGTCATGTCCATCACATCATTTTCCTAATGATGTGATCCCATTCATCAAATGACAACACATGTCTATGGTTAGGAAACTTAACCATCTTTGATTAACGAGCTAGTCTAGTAGAGGCTTACTAGGGACACTGTGTTTTGTCTATGTATCCACACATGTATCAAGTTTCCGGTTAATACAATACTAGCATGAATAATAAACATTTATCATGATATAAGGAAATATAAAATAACAACTTTATTGTTGCCTCTAGGGCATGTTTCCTCCAGTCTCCCACTTGCACTAGAGTCAAAAATGTAGTTCACATCGCCATGTGATTTAACACCAATAGTTCACATCATCATGTGATTAACACCCATAGTTCACATTGCCATGTGACCAACACCCAAAGGGTATACTAGAGTTAGTAATCTAGTCCACATCGCTATGTGATTAACACCCAAAGAGTAATAAGGTGTGATCATGTTTTGCTTGTGAGAGAGGTTTAGTCTACGGGTCTGCCACATTCAGATCCGTATGTATTTTGCAAATTTCTATGTCTACAATGCTCTACACGGAGCTACTCTAGCTAAAATGCTCCCACTTTCAATATGTATCCAGATCGAGACTCAGAGTCATCCAGATTCGTGTCAAAGCTTGCATCAATGTAACTCTTTACGACGAACTCTTTATCACTTCCATAACCGAGGAATATTTCCTTAGTCTACTCCCTTGCCAAACTCATGGCAAGGTATACAATAGGTCTGGTACACAGCATCTTGTCAAGGTATGTGCTTTGTGAAAGTCTTATTAAGCGTCTCGATCTATCCCTATAGATCTTGATGCCCAATATATAAGTAGATTCACCGAGGTCTTCCATTGAAAAATTCTTATTCAAGTATCCTTTTATGCTATCCAGAAATTCTATATCATTTCCAATCAACGATATGTCATCCACATATAATATAAGAAATGCTACAGAGCTGTTGGGGAACGCAGTAATTTCGAAAATTTTCCTACGCACACGCAAGATCATGGTGATGCACAGCAACGAGAGGGGAGAGTGTTGTCTACGTACCAACGCAGACCGACTGCGGAAGCGATCACACAACATAGAGGAAGTAGTCGTACGTCTTCTTCCCGATCCGACCGATCCAAGCACCGTTACTCCGGCACCTCCGAGTTCTTAGCACACGTTCAGCTCGATGATGATCCCCGGGCTCCGATCCAGCAAAGCTTCGGGGAGGAGTTCCGTCAGCACGACGGCGTGGTGACGATCTTGATGTACTACCGACGCAGGGCTTCGCCTAAGCACTACAACGGTACGATCGAGGTGGAATTTGGTGGCAGGGGGCACTGCACACGGCTAAGGAGCGATCTCAAGGATCAAGTTGTGTGTCTTGGGGTGCCCCCTGCCCCCGTATATAAAGGTTGGAGGAGGGGGGCCGGCCGGCCAAGGGAGGGGAGGCGCAGGGGAGTCCTACTCCCACTGGGAGTAGGACTCCTCCCCCCAATCCTAATCCAATTAGGACTCCCGGGGGGAAAAGAGAGAGAAGGGGGGCCGGCCCCTTATCCTATTCCTAATAGGACTTGGGAAGGGGGGCGCCGGCCATCTTGGGCCTTTTCCCTTTTTCTCTTTTTTTCCACTAAGGCCCAATAGGCCCATTAGTCTCCCGGGGGGTTCCGGTAACCCTCCCGGTATTCCGGTAAAATCCCGATTTCACCCGGAACACTTCCGATGTCCAAACATAGGCTTCCAATATATCAATCTTTACGTCTCGACCATTTCGAGACTCCTCGTCATGTCCGTGATCTCATCCGGGACTCCGAACAACCTTCGGTACATCAAAATGCATAAACTCATAATAACTGTCATCGTAACGTTAAGCGTGCGGACCCTATGGTTCGAGAACAATGTAGACATGACCGAGACACGTCTCCGGTAAATAACCAATAGCGGGACCTGGATGCCCATATTGGCTCCTACATATTCTACGAAGATCTTTATCGGTCAGACCACATAACAACATACGTTGTTCCCTTTGTCATCGGTATGTTACTTGCCCGAGATTCAATCGTCGGTATCCAATACCTAGTTCAATCTCGTTACCGGCAAGTCTCTTTACTCGTTCCGTAATACATCATCTCACAACTAACATATTAGTTGCAGTGCTTGCAAGGCTTATGTGATGTGCATTACCGAGAGGGCCCAGAGATACCTCTCCGACAATCGGAGTGACAAACCCTAATCTCGAAATACGCCAACCCAACATCTACCATTGGAGACACCTGTAGTACTCCTTTATAATCACCCAGTTACGTTGTGACGTTTGGTAGTACCCAAAGTGTTCCTCCGGTAAACGGGAGTTGCATAATCTCATAGTTATAGGAACATGTATAAGTTATGGAGAAAACAATAGCAACATACTAAACGATCGGGTGCTATGCTAATGGAATGGGTCATGTCAATCAGATCATTCTACTAATGATGTGACCTTGTTAATCAAATAACAAATCCTTGTTCATGGTTAGGAAACATAACCATCTTTGATTAACGAGCTAGTCAAGTAGAGGCATACTAGTGACACTCTGTTGGTCTATGTATTCACACATGTATTATGTTTCCGGTTAATACAATTCTAGCATGAATAATAAACATTTATCATGATGTAAGGAAATAAATAATAACTTTATTATTGCCTCTAGGGCATATTTCCTTCAGTCTCCCACTTGCACTAGAGTCAATAATCTAGATTACATAGTAATGATTCTAACACCCATGGAGCCTTGGTGCTGATCATGTTTTGCTCGTGGAAGAGGCTTAGTCAACGGGTCTGCAACATTCAGATCCGTATGTATCTTGCAAATCTCTATGTCTCCCACCTGGACTAAATCCCGGATGGAGTTGAAGCGTCTCTTGATGTGTTTGGTCCTATTGTGAAATCTGGATTCCTTTGCCAAGGCAATTGCACCAGTATTGTCACAGAAGATTTTCATTGGACCCGATGCACTAGGTATGACACCTAGATCGGATATGAACTCCTTCATCCAGACTCCTTCGTTTGCTGCTTCCGAAGCAGCTATGTACTCTGCTTCACATGTAGATCCCGCTACGATGCTTTGTTTAGAACTGCACCAACTGACAGCTCCACCGTTTAAAGTAAACACGTATCCGGTTTGCGATTTAGAATCGTCCGGATCAGTGTCAAAGCTTGCATCAACGTAACCTCTTACGGTGAGCTCTTTGTCACCTCCATATACGAGAAACATATCCTTAGTCCTTTTCAGGTATTTCAGGATGTTCTTGACCGCTGTCCAGTGATCCATTCCAGGATTACTTTGGTACCTCCCTGCTAAACTTATGGCAAGGCACACATCAGGTCTGGTACACAGCATTGCATACATGATAGAGCCTATGGCTGAAGCATAGGGAACATCTTTCATTTTCTCTCTATCTTCTGCAGTGGTCGGGCATTGAGTCTTACTCAATTTCATACCTTGTAACACAGGCAAGAACCCTTTCTTTGCTTGATCAATTTTGAATTTCTTCAAAATCTTGTCCAGGTATGTGCTTTGTGAAAGTCCAATTAAGCGTCTTGATCTATCTCTATAGATCTTTATGCCTAATATGTATGCAGCTTCCCCGAGGTCTTTCATCGAAAAACTTTTATTCAAGTATCCCTTTATGCTATCCAGAAATTCTATATCATTTCCAATTAGCAATATGTCATCCACATATAATATCAGAAATGCTACAGAGCTCCCACTCACTTTCTTGTAAATACAGGCTTCTCCAAAAGTCTGTATAAAGCCAAATGCTTTGATCACACTATCAAAGCGTTTATTCCAACTCCGAGATGCTTGCACCAGTCCATAAATGGATCGCTGGAGTTTGCATACTTTGTTAGCTCCTTTTGGATCGACAAAACCTTCTGGTTGTACCATATACAACTCTTCTTCCAGAAATCCATTCAGGAATGCAGTTTTGACATCCATCTGCCATATTTCATAATCATAAAATGCGGCAATTGCTAACATAATTCTGACGGACTTAAGCATCGCTACGGGTGAGAAAGTCTCATCGTAGTCAACCCCTTGAACTTGTCGAAAACCTTTTGCGACAAGTCGAGCTTTATAGACAGTAACATTACCGTCAGCGTCAGTCTTTTTCTTGAAGATCCATTTATTCTCAATTGCTTGCCGATCATCGGGCAAGTCAACCAAAGTCCATACTTTGTTCTCATACATGGATCCCATCTCAGATTTCATGGCCTCAAGCCACTTTGCGGAATCTGGGCTCACCATCGCTTCTTCATAGTTCGTAGGTTCATCATGATCTAGCATCATGACTTCCAGAACTGGATTACCGTACCACTCTGGTGCGGATCTCACTCTGGTTGATCTACGTGGTTCAGTAGTATCTTGTTCTGAAGCTTCATGATCATCATCATTAGCTTCCTCACTGATTGGCATAGGTGTCGCAAAAACAGTTTTCTGTGATGTACTATTTTCCAATAAGGGAGCAGGTACAGTTACCTCGTCAAGTTCTACTTTCCTCCCACTCACTTCTTTCGAGAGAAACTCCTTCTCTAGAAATGATCCATTCTTAGCAACGAATGTCTTGCCTTCGGATCTGTGACAGAAGGTATACCCAACAGTTTCCTTTGGGTATCCTATGAAGACACATTTCTCCGCTTTGGGTTCGAGCTTATCAGGTTGAAGCTTTTTCACATAAGCATCGCAGCCCCAAACTTTAAGAAACGACAACTTTGGTTTATTGCCAAACCATAGTTCATAAGGTGTCGTCTCAACGGATTTTGATGGTGCCCTATTTAACGTGAATGCGGCCGTCTCTAAAGCATAACCCCAAAACGATAGCGGTAAATCAGTAAGAGACATCATGGATCGCACCATATCTAGTAAAGTGCGATTACGACGTTCGGACACACCATTACGCTGTGGTGTTCCGGGTGGCGTGAGTTGCGAAACTATTCCACAATTTTTCAAATGTATACCAAACTCGTAACTCAAATATTCTCCTCCACGATCAGATCGTAGAAACTTTATTTTCTTGTTACGATGATTTTCAACTTCACTCTGAAATTCTTTGAACCTTTCAAATGTTTCAGACTTATGTTTCATTAAGTAGATATACCCATATCTGCTTAAATCATCTGTGAAGGTGAGAAAATAACGATATCCGCCACGAGCCTCAATATTCATCGGACCACATACATCGGTATGTATGATTTCTAATAAATCTGTTGCTCTCTCCATAGTACCGGAGAACGGTGTTTTAGTCATCTTGCCTATGAGGCACGGTTCGCAAGTACCAAGTGATTCATAATCAAGTGATTCCAAAAGTCCATCAGTATGGAGTTTCTTCATGCGCTTTACACCGATATGACCTAAACGGCAGTGCCACAAATAAGTTGCACTATCATTATTAACTTTGCATCTTTTGGCTTCTACATTATGAATATGTGTGTTACTATCTTCGAGATTCAACAAGAATAGACCACTCTTCAAAGGTGCATGACCATAAAAGATATTATTCATATAAATAGAACAACCATTATTCTCTGATTTAAATGAATAACCGTCTCGCATTAAACAAGATCCAGATATAATGTTCATGCTTAACGCTGGCACCAAATAACAATTATTTAGGTCTAATATTAATCCCGAAGGTAGATGTAGAGGTAGCGTGCCGACCGCGATCACATCGACTTTGGAACCGTTTCCCACGCGCATCGTCACCTCGTCCTTTGCTAGTGTCCGCTTATTCCGTAGTCCCTATTTCGAGTTGCAAATATTAGCAACAGAACCAGTATCAAATACCCAGGTGCTACTGCGAGCTCTAGTAAGGTACACATCAATAACATGTATATCACATATACCTTTGCTCACTTTGCCATCCTTCTTATCCGCCAAATACTTGGGGCAGTTCCGCTTCCAGTGACCAGTCTGCTTGCAGTAGAAGCACTCAGTTTCAGGCTTAGGTCCAGACTTGGGTTTCTTCTCCTGAGCAGCAACTTGCTTGCTGTTCTTCTTGAAGTTTCCCTTCTTCTTCCCTTTGCCCTTTTTCTTGAAACTAGTGGTTTTGCTAACCATCAACACTTGATGCTCCTTCTTGATTTCTACCTCCGCAGCTTTCAGCATTGCGAAGAGCTCGGGAATAGTCTTGTTCATCCCTTGCATATTATAGTTCATCACGAAGCTCTTGTAGCTTGGTGGTAGTGATTGGAGAATTCTGTCAATGACGCAATCATCTAGAAGATTAACTCCCATCTGAATCAAGTGATTATTATACCCAGACATTTTGAGTATATGCTCACTGACAGAACTGTTCTCCTCCATCTTATAGCTATAGAACTTATTGGAGACTTCATATCTCTCAATTCGGGCATTTGCTTGAAATATTAACTTCAACTCCTGGAACATCTCATATGCTCCATGACGTTCAAAACGTCGTTGAAGTCCCGATTCTAAGCCGTAAAGCATGGCACACTGAACTATCGAGTAGTCATCAGCTTTGTTCTGCCAGACGTTCATAACATCTGGCGTTGCTCCAGCAGCAGGCCTGTCACCCAGCGGTGCTTCCAGGACGTAATTCTTCTGTGCAGCAATGAGGATAATCCTCAGGTTACGGACCCAGTCCGTGTAATTGCTACCATCATCTTTCAACTTTGCTCTCTCAAGGAACGCATTAAAATTCAACGGAACAATAGCACGAGCCATCTATCTACAAGCAACATAAACAAGCAAGATACTATCAGGTACTAAGTTCATGATAAGTTTAAGTTCAGTTAATCAAATTACTTAGGAACTCCCACTTAGATAGATATCCCTCTAATCCTCTAAGTGATCACGTGATCCAAATCAACTAAACCATAACCGATCATCACGTGATATGGAGTAGTTTTCAATGGTGAACATCGTCATGTTGATCATATCTACTATATGATTCACGCTCGACCTTTCGGTCTCTGTGTTCCGAGGCCATATCTGCATATGCTAGGCTCGTCAAGTATAACCTGAGTATTCTGCGTGTGCAAAACTGGCTTGCACCCGTTGTAGATGGACGTAGAGCTTATCACACCCGATCATCACGTGGTGTCTGGGCACGACGAACTTTGGCAACGGTGCATACTCAGGGAGAACACTTCTTGATAATTTAGTGAGAGATCATCTTATAATGCTACCGTCAATCAAAGCAAGATAAGATGCATAAAAGGATAAACATCACATGCAATCAATATAAGTGATATGATATGGCCATCATCATCTTGTGCTTGTGATCTCCATCTCCGAAGCACCGTCATGATCACCATCGTCACCAGCGCGACACCTTGATCTCCATCGTAGCATCGTTGTCGTCTCGCCAATCTTATGCTTCCACGACTATTACTACCATTTAGTAATCTAGTAAAGCATTACATCGCGATTGCATTGCATACAATAAAGCGACAACCATATGGCTCCTGCCAGTTGCCGATAACTTAGTTACAAAACATGATCATCTCATACAATAAAATCAGCATCATGCCTTGACCATATCACATCACAACATACCCTGCAAAAACAAGTTAGACGTCCTCTACTTTGTTGTTGCAAGTTTTACGTGGCTGCTACGGGCTTAAGTAAGAACTCATCTCACCTACGCATCAAAACCACAACGATAGTTCGTCAAATAGACTCCGTTTTAACCTTCTCAAGGACCGGGCGTAGTCACACTTGGTTCAACTAAAGTTGGAGAGACAGTCTTCCGCAAGCCATCTATGTGCAAAGCACGTCGAGGGAACCAGTCTCGCGTAAGAGTACGCGTAAGGTTGGTCCGGATCGTCTCAACCAACAATACCGCCGAACCAAAGTATGACATGCTGGTAGGCAGTATGACTTGTATCGCCCACAACTCACTTGTGTTCTACTCGTGCATATAACATCAAACCATAAAACCTAGGCTCTGATACCACTGTTGGGGAACGCAGTAATTTCGAAAATTTTCCTACGCACACGCAAGATCATGGTGATGCACAGCAACGAGAGGGGAGAGTGTTGTCTACGTACCAACGCAGACCGACTGCGGAAGCGATCACACAACGTAGAGGAAGTAGTCGTACGTCTTCTTCCCGATCCGACCGATCCAAGCACCGTTACTCCGGCACCTCCGAGTTCTTAGCACACGTTCAGCTCGATGACGATCCCCGGGCTCCGATCCAGCAAAGCTTCGGGGAGGAGTTCCTTCAGCACGACGGCGTGGTGACGATCTTGATGTACTACCGACGCAGGGCTTCGCCTAAGCACTACAACGGTACGATCGAGGTGGAATTTGGTGGCAGGGGGCACCGCACACGGCTAAGGAGCGATCTCAAGGATCAAGTTGTGTGTCTTGGGGTGCCCCCTGCCCCCGTATATAAAGGTTGGAGGAGGGGGGCCGGCCGGCCAAGGGAGGGGAGGCGCAGGGGAGTCCTACTCCCACTGGGAGTAGGACTCCTCCCCCCAATCCTAATCCAATTAGGACTCCCGGGGGGAAAAGAGAGAGAAGGGGGGCCGGCCCCTTATCCTATTCCTAATAGGACTTGGGAAGGGGGGCGCCGGCCAGCTTGGGCCTTTTCCCTTTTTCTCTTTTTTTCCACTAAGGCCCAATAGGCCCATTAGTCTCCCGGGGGGTTCCGGTAACCCTCCCGGTATTCCGGTAAAATCCCGATTTCACCCGGAACACTTCCGATGTCCAAACATAGGCTTCCAATATATCAATCTTTACGTCTCGACCATTTCGAGACTCCTCGTCATGTCCGTGATCTCATCCGGGACTCCGAACAACCTTCGGTACATCAAAATGCATAAACTCATAATAACTGTCATCGTAACGTTAAGCGTGCGGACCCTACGGTTCGAGAACAATGTAGACATGACCGAGACACGTCTCCGGTCAATAACCAATAGCGGGACCTGGATGCCCATATTGGCTCCTACATATTCTACGAAGATCTTTATCGGTCAGACCGCATAACAACATACGTTGTTCCCTTTGTCATCAGTATGTTACTTGCCCGAGATTCGATCGTCGGTATCCAATACCTAGTTCAATCTCGTTACCGGCAAGTCTCTTTACTCGTTCCGTAATACATCATCTCACAACTAACATATTAGTTGCAGTGCTTGCAAGGCTTATGTGATATGCATTACCGAGAGGGCCCAGAGATACCTCTCCGACAATCGGAGTGACAAACCCTAATCTCGAAATACGCCAACCCAACATCTACCATTGGAGACACCTGTAGTACTCCTTTATAATCACCCAGTTACGTTGTGACGTTTGGTAGTACCCAAAGTGTTCCTCCGGTAAACGGGAGTTGCATAATCTCATAGTTATAGGAACATGTATAAGTTATGGAGAAAACAATAGCAACATACTAAACGATCGGGTGCTATGCTAATGGAATGGGTCATGTCAATCAGATCATTCTACTAATGATGTGACCTCGTTAATCAAATAACAACTCCTTGTTCATGGTTAGGAAACATAACCATCTTTGATTAACGAGCTAGTCAAGTAGAGGCATACTAGTGACACTCTGTTGGTCTATGTATTCACACATGTATTATGTTTCCGGTTAATACAATTCTAGCATGAATAATAAACATTTATCATGATGTAAGGAAATAAATAATAACTTTATTATTGCCTCTAGGGCATATTTCCTTCAAGAGCTCCCACTCACTTTCTTGTAAATACAGGCTTCACCATAAGGCTGTATAAAACCATATGCTTTGATCACCTTATCAAAGCGTACATTCCAACCCTGAGATTCTTGCACCAGTCCATAGATGGATCGCGGGAGTTTGCATACTTTGTTAGCACCTTTAGGATCGACAAAACCTTCTAGTTGCATCATATGCAACTCTTCTTTAAGAAATCCATTAGGGAATGCAGTTTTGACTTCCGTTTGCGAGATTTCATAAAATGTGGCAATTGCTAACATGATTCAGGAAGACTTGAGCACCACTACGAGTGAGAAAATCTCATCTTAGTCAACACCTTGAATTTCTCGAAAACCTTTTGTGACAAGTCGAGCTTTGTAGATAGTAACACTACCATCAGCATCTGTCTTCCTCTTGAAGATCCATTTATTCTCAATGGCTTGCCGATCATCAGGCAAGTCCACCAAAGTCCACACTTTGTTCTCATACATGGATCCTATCTAAGATTTCATGGCCTCAAGCCATTCCGCGAAACCTGGTGTCGGTGTCAAAACCGACGGGTCTCGGGTAGGGGGTTCCGAATTGTGCGTCTAGGATTGATGGTAACAGGAGACAAGGGACACAATGTTTACCCAGGTTTGGGCCCTCTCTATGGAGGTAATACCCTACTTCCTGCTTGATTGATCTTGATGAATATGAGTATTACAAGAGTTGATCTACCACGAGATTGTAATGGCTAAACCCTAAAAGTCTAGCCTGACTATGACTATGGTTATCCGGATCTACAGACCTAGCCCCTCGGTTTATATAGACACAGGAGGGATCTAGGGTTACACAAGGTCGGTTACAGAGAAAGGAATCTTCATAGTTGGTCCCTAAGCCTGCCTTCCACGCTGTCGTGGAATTGTCACGGCAGATGTCCTTAGTGTCAGGACTTAGTCGCGAGGCCAACGCATCTATGTGGTAGCTTGAGAGGGGTTGAGCGGGACGAGAGACGCGATGTTTTACCCAAGTTCGGCCCCTCATGGTGGAGGTAAAAGCCTACATCCTGCTTCATTGATATTGATGATGATGATCACGGTTACAAGAGTGCTCTATCTTGAGAGCTATTGTCTAAACCTAACTTGTCCAACCTGTGGAACTTGTCAATCTTGTCCCCTTTTGGGGAGCCCTGCCCCTCCTTATATATGTTGGAGGGGTGGGTTACATGTAGAGTCCTATTAGTATTAGGACCAGTCTATCTCTAATACAAACCGGATACAAGTCCAGGTCTTAGCTCCTTGTAAGATAAATGTTCCTCATGCCTTTCCTCTTAAACCGGCCCACCATTAACCTAAACCGGCCTGCTGGTCCTTGGGCCTTGTCATGCATCTGGAATACGCGTCGGGTCACCCATGAATCTTCAGGCTCGTGAATCGTCATACCAGTGAACCGCCAGACACGTAAACTGCCAGACACGTAAACCGCCAATCCTCTGGCGGTTTACCAATGAAACGCCTAGTCCGGCCGGGTTATACTTCCGTCCGGTTTATGCCGCGGGGTATATCCCCGATATTAGCCCCCAAGTTTAGCTTGGATTTATTCATGGTAAACTTATGCTACAAAATAAACACAATAACAAATTTGACAGGTTATGCTTCGGGTTAAGAATTTTTGTAAACCGATACCTGATCATCCTTAAGTCATTATTTCCTCCTTCTGGGAAATCCGGGTCAACAGACCAGCTTCATAATCAATCTGCCGACATTGGTCTGATATTCAGCCGGTTTGAAGATGTAAAACTTGCCGGTTTAATATTACCAAAATGGTCGGTTTATAAATATTGATGACACCAGGTCATAATTGTTGTCAACACCGGGTCATGTAATTGATCTTCCTGATTTGCTCAAAACAGATAAAATGAAGATGTTCCTCCTTTATATGCATAATACCTGTAGCCCCCAAGTCTTAAGAGGAGAACATAGTGATAATTTAAGACTTGCTCCAATAAGTGTTTCAACCTTGAAGAAATCTGGTTTGTTCATCTCAATCATATAAATTGAATACTCCATATATGTAGGCCCCAAGTACTGGGTTGTCATGCTTGCAGCAACCTGGGACTTGTAATTGCTTATAAAAACTTCAATCAGTGTAGCCCCCAAGGGCCGGGTCATTTATGCAATAATGAGCAGGGACTTTGTAAATATAATCATGTAGATTTTAGCAGTGATGTGTAGCCCCCAAGGGCCGGCTTAGTAAGATAATACTGAACCGGGACTTGATATATACTTCATTGAACATAACATCTTATAATGTAGCTTCCATCGTAGGGCTTGAACCCACGTCCACAAGGTTAAGAGTTTTATGCTTTACCAACTAAGCAATGGATCCTTCAATATTATGGACGAAAACTTGTGTACCTTGAATTGTTGACAGGAGCAATTGGTAGCCCCCAAGGGTCGGCTCATTATAATATGATGAGTCGGGTCTTCAATAATACTAGTAAAAATGACTTTGCATTAGCCCCCAAGTGTCATGGTGCATGCTTGCAGCGACATGAGACTTGCATGTAATCTTAATTTGAATAATGTAGCCCCCAAGTACAGGGTTGTAAGCCTGTAGCGACTCGGGACTATTCCTTCCATTGTAGAATAAATCATATCATTTGATAAAATAATAGCCATTGCGCTAAAGCGACTTTGAAAACTCAATAATACCGGTTATTAATAACCATAAAAATCCGGCCATGTCGGCTATTCAAAATAATATAATCCGGTATGAAAACCTTATTCATTCAATATCATAATGAAAATTTAGCCAAGTTTGGCTATTTGAATAATATAACTCAATGATTTATAAGCGCATGATTCCAATGGTGCAATCCAAATATATATATACTGGCGACTTATAGTCCAAAGCTAGGCCGGTTTAACAAACCTGTTCCTGCATACAACAAGTTTAAAGTGTCCTGGCGGTTTACCGCCGGACGGGTCATAATACCCAACATATAGCCCGGGTTTATAACCAAGGCTGCACTTAAGAATAATCAAATATGAAATACATCATACCTGTGACATTGAATCACATTGTTGGTTTTACCAACTTTTTGTAGTAAAGGTGATAACCCCCATCTTGAGTACTGATAACTCCTTCCATATTCTGCCGGTTTGTGATAAAACCATGCCAGGCTGTGATAAACACTGGTTTAACCATATATAATACTGGCGACTCGTAGTCAAACCAGACCGGGCTGATAGTCTCTGGATTATAACTTGATCGTGTACTGACAACTTGTAGTTGAAAGCCGGGCCGGGTTGATAAACACCGGTTTCCCCCATAATAGGATGGTAATAGAAAATCAAACCGGGCAGATAGTTTCCGAATTGATGTGAACTGTGTTCCGTCAATTGATTGGTTGAAAACTTTGTCGCAATAAAAAATAAAAAAGTATCTTGCAAAGAAAAGTGCGAAGCAAAAGCAATGAACAAAACCATTTGCAAAAAAGGTTTATTTGAGCTGATCAAATGGCGTTACCGTGGACGAACACGACCACGCTCCCGTTAGGTGTAACTATGGTTCTAGTCAGCCAGGTCCCCAAATGAAACCGTGGCATTTATGCCGACCAAGTGGCATGACAATGGTTCGGGTTCGACCAAGCCCCCAAGTGATTATGTGGCCTTAGGCCGATCAAGAGGCATGACTGGTTCAGACGTGACCAAGTCCCCAAGTGATCTGGTGGCTCTCGCCCATCAAGAGGCGTGACCATGGTTCAGACGTGACCACAAGTCCCCAAGTGATGTTGTGGCTTTACGCCTATCAAAAGGTGTTGCTATGGTTCAGATACAACCAAGCCCCCAAGTGATCAATAATATGTCAGGCCAGTAAGGCGGGATACCCATGTTTGAACCGCGCATCATGGCACCAGGTCCTCTTCCGCAATTTTTAACTTTTGCAAGAGATAAATTCTTCTTGAACCGGGATCTTGAACCGGATATTGAGAGCTTCAAAGCTTTGTGGGAGATATCTTTCCCTTGAACCGGATTTTAAACTGGAATCTTCATTTTTAGCTGGAAAATTTTCTGACGGCCTTTAAACTCGAACTTGCGAGTGGTTAATTCCTTTTTGAACCGGACATTGTTAAACCGGATTTGAGCGCTTCAGAGCTTTGTGGGAGAATAGATTTCCCTTGAACCGGATTGTAAACCGGATACTAAGAGCTTCAATGATACTGACTTCCCTTGAGCCGGAATTTTGTAGACGGCCTTTAAATTTTCATAAATATGGTAGTAGCCTCCGGGGTCGGGTTATCTTTCCTTCCATTGTCTTGGGGTTCTTGACTTTACTGAAAACCGGCAACATTTGTTGAGTCATATCATTGTAGCTCCCGAGTCTCCAGGCGACTCGAGGAGTTGGCTTGAGATTCTCCATATTTTGATCGTGATACAAACCGGCATATAGCTGAACAGCGGACTGCTATCATATGTTGAAACTGGAAGCAAGGTGGCGAGTTAATGCTCTTCGCGACACTCATTGTATATCCTTGGCATTGACAACGCAATATGAATCCACAAAAACTTGAGGTCGATCGTGGCGGGTTATAAATGACTCTGTATGATTTGTGTCAGTAATTCGGCCAGCGGTTCATCCCAGCTGGTTGTTTAACCAAAATGTAGTGGCGGCGACTTATGTGCCCTGTCCATTGAATCATCCGGTGCAGGCAGAGGCTAAATTGTCATGCCTTGCTTCAGAGTTGTTGGAATAACCCGGACCATAGTGCGGCAGCTTGTACATATCCATTGGGCAATGACATAGGCGTTGTCCGGGTGAATCGATGTAGACCGGACCACCGCATGGCGAGTGGCGTGTTTGCTTATGGTTTAGGTCAGCACCTGGCATGTTGATAGTTGAATGCCCATTTGTTAAAAACCGTGGTACATATGTATGCCAGCATGGCCTCCGTATATCCTCGTAGACTGAACCACTGGATGATGCGCACGGGATCTCTATACTCGTAGCTTTAATGGTCTCTTCTATATTGAAGAATTTTTCTACATAAAAGACATGGTAGTGCGAGAGTAATTGTCCTTGAAAGAATAAAGAATGTATACTGAAAAGTAGATAAGGCAGATATCACCTGGTATACTGTGTCAGATGAACACAGACGGTGGCCTTCCCCCCTTTTTATCCTCACGCAGGTCAGAGAGGCGCCGTCCACGGTCGGCTCAGGAAGCCGCGGCTGCAGCAGTGGTGATCAACTTGAGGCGAGGTCACGGCCGCAGTGGCAAAGTCCAGCAGAAGCAGAGGGGTCCGGCAGCTCCCAACAACGGCAAGGCCGGCTCATGGTGGTGAGCTATGACGGTAGCTTGGCACGGCCCTCGGTGGCTCAAGATGGCCCCTGTGAGCTGGAGGTGAAGTGAGGCAGCGCCGGTGAGCCTCGACGATGGGGCGAACAGGGTGGCCTCGCGGCAAGGGCGGAGGCACTCGGGAGGCGTCATGACGCTGGGGCTACTAGATATAGGCCGAAGCACGCGGGGTGGCCCTCTGCGGGCAGCGAAGGAAGACACGGCGAGGCACGGGCGGTTCATCATAGAGGCGAGGTTCAGACCACAACCCGATTCAGCTCGCAGTGGCCCAGATCTGCCGACTTGGAGGTAGGGACGAGCTGAAGCGACTTGAAAGCGGAGACGGTGCCACAGAGCCGGGGCAATTCGAGCATGGAGGTGGCTCACAGGGCGACGCAAGGCGATTCAAGGTCGCAGCAACCCAGAGGAGACTGGGTCAGCGAAGGCGGAGCGGTCTTGACAAGACCGCAGTAGTAACTCAGATTAGGCGAGACCTGGCGGGTTTGACTCCCCGTCCGGGTCGTAGTCTTCTTTTCTTCTCATCTTTCATATTACAACTAGCAACAATGGTGACGGCAGTTCGGAGTTGAGACCACGGCAATCGGCCAAGCCGGCAACAATCATGAAATTGGACCAGCGCGGGCAAGTCAACCCTGTTATAGTCGAGGCAAGACGAACCGTGGTGGCAGAGTGAGGCCGGAGATGCAGCGGCTCTCGGTGCGAGGAGGGTTAGGCAGGTGGCGGCTCGTCCCTGCCACGACTGAGGGGAAACTGTTCATGGTGCAGTCGGAGAGGTGCCGGCGAGTACCAGGGCGCGACGGTGACGACCGGCCCGGAGGCAACGGGAGATCGGAGCGGCTCAGCAGAGGCGGACGTCTCATGGCGAGAACGGGGCGTAGACGACAGAGGACGCACTCGGTCGCCGGCCCGTGACGTCGCTGCCGCCACCATCAAGACTCAAGAGGCGTCGGCGAAGCGGCGAGTTGAGGTAGGACAGCAGGGCGATTCAGTAGTTCGGGTCGTCAACGGGGCGAGTCTTCCGAGGAGTCCGAGCCCACAGACCTTAGTGTCAGGACTTAGTCGCGAGGCCAACGCATCTATGTGGTAGCTTGAGAGGGGTTGAGCGGGACGAGAGACGCGAGGTTTTACCCAGGTTCGGCCCCTCACGGTGGAGGTAAAAGCCTACGTCCTGCTTCATTGATATTGATGATGATGATGATCACGGTTACAAGAGTGCTCTATCTTGAGAGCTATTGTCTAAACCTAACTTGTCCAAGTTGTGGAACTTATGAATCTTGTCCCTTTTGGGGAGCCCTGCCCCTCCTTATATATGTTGGAGGGGCGGGTTACATGTAGAGTCCTATTAGGATTAGGACTAGTCTCTTTTCTATTACAAGACGGATAGCAATCCAAGTCTTATTCAAACTGTTTAAGTCAGCCTGCTGGGCCACCTCTCATGATGGGTCGCGACCTACCTCCGTGAGGATACCCGTGTCCCATATCCACGACAGTAGCCCCCGAGCTTTCGGGTGACTCGAAGAGTCGGGCGAAAGGTCTTGATTTTGTTGATGCTTTTGTCTTCCTTGAACGCGGAGCTTTTTTCTGGGTCATTGACGTAATGGATGCCGAAATGTGGATGAAGAGATTGCCGGGCATGAAGCGTCGACGTTGATGTTGCCGGGTTGTCCTCCCAGGCTGGATTCTGTCTTCAAGCCGGGTCTTTCGAATTTTTTCCAACCCCAATAGCATGTATATCATCTGTAGCCCCCGAGCGCCGGGTTTGTTTAGGCCTTTAACAACCCGGGGGTCTGTGAACTTGTGTTTTGGTAACGAACAAAGTCCGTTTTTTCACATATTCTGGGTTGATAGCCCCCGAGGCTCAAGGCGACTCGGGGAGTTGTCTTGAGGCTCTTTGTTCCTGAAATAAAACACATGAATGCATTACACCGTTCGTGATGTATAAAATAAAATTAAATAGTAATTTCAATGACTTTGTCAACTTGAGTTTAAGTTGTTAATCATTCGACTCGATTAAGTAGGCTTTCGCGTGGACTTTTTTCATGGAATATGATATGTTCAGGGTCGACAAAGTCCATGGTAGGCATCAGAGTCGATTGACAATACCATACCCACTATTTGGTCGGTTACGAGTTGCATCTGACTTAGTAAAGAACGAACGTAAAATTATTTCGCTGTTATGTAAGGCACCCATGTTTGAACTGTACATCGTGGCAAATAGTCCTCTTTGGTAACCTTATGACTCAACCTTATAAGAAGAAACGATAGCCCCCGAGATTAACTCAAAGGTGCCGGATATATTTAATTGACTGGGAGAAAAATGAAATTTAAATATAAAAGCGACTTAGCTTGTGTTTATGATGTGGCATAAGCCAGCGGACCGTTGGGGTCGACCGCAGCGAGGCGGTATGACGATCCCGCGTAGGAGTCACAAATCGGTAACCCAGCTGACGGTTCGAGCCAGCAGCGGCAGCTGGAATTTTTGAAGACGTGTAGCTGAAAAAACCGCCGAACGGGAGAATAGATGATGCAGTGCAAGCTAGCTTGGTTGATGTTGATTAAGCTTTGCTGTCAGGGCGCGCTGGGAGCGGCAATTTGGCCATTATTGAACACTAAATCCTATTGCACATTCCTTCAGTTAGCTAGGTGTTCATTGTTTCTTCAGTTTCGTCAGAATAAGCGACAAGCACGGCCATAGCAGCAGCGGAACTACACTGGCTATGTGAGGCGGAGACGAGTCAGCACAATGGTTTGAAGTCACAGCGTCTCGCTGGCGGCAACTGATTTGGCCATGGTGGTTTGAGAGCAGAAAATCTGAGGCAAAAAGACGGCCGCGGTGACTTGAGGTGATCCGTAAACAAGGCGGAGGTGAGGGCGGAGACGGCGGCTCAAGGCCTCGGCGGAGATGGCAGCTCAAGGCCTCGGCGGAGACGGCCTCCAGGCAGGACCGGCTTGAGGCGCGGGCACAGGTGAGGCCACGGCGGAGGCGGCTGTGAGGCAGGTACGGCTTGAGACGCGGGCACAGGTAACCCGGGTGCATCCATGGCCACTGCGGCGGCGGCCGGGCCAGCCACCACTGCATCCTCCTCCGGGTCGTTGACGACTTGACCAATCCATGTTCGATTCCTTCTCCAAATCACTACTTTCTTTATTTGATCTTTAGTCACGCTGGCCCCTCCAGGTTCTGGTGGGTGTAACAGCAGGGGATTGAACCCAAAACTGATTTTGCTTCTCATGGCCGAAACTCACTAGAAAATCTGAAGTAGATTAAACTTGTACGGAGTATTCCTTTGCTTCTGGCCAGCGAGTAGCTGCACTAGTTGTAGTTGGTCAAAACTCTCTGTACTTAGCCTCCTGCAGCAGTTCGACGAGGTGAGGGCGGCCTGGAGCGGAGACGATGAAGCGGTCAAGGCGCGTTTTTCCTCCTCCGAGTCATGGTAGTTTTGGACGAATCCATCTCCGCATCTTCCAGGTCGTGGCGCTTCTATTTTATTATATTTTTAATCCCCAACCAGTCGTGCAGGATAGGCCGGATTCCTTCTAAGACCTGATCTTGTCTGGACCCGTATCCTTTAAGCCGGCTTGTTCCACATTGTTACGCTGGAACCTCTCCTTGATGCTTCTTGAGTCTTCACATGATGCATCGGAATCGATCAATCCAAACTTGCTCTGATTAGAGCTCACGTACTAGAAGTACTACATAGTACTATTCCAAAATCAATCAGATCTCGTAAACCGTGCAACTACTAGTATTTGACCATAATTTCCGCGAGTGTAGCAGCTGCAATGATTTAATCCTCTCGGTAGTTGATGTAGATGAAAACCATGATCCCAGCGACTTGCAATGGCGTATAAGAGTAACCCTAATTTTTTGGATATTCTTCATCCGATGAATTGCGAACTTCTCGATCCCTTAGAGACAGATCCCTCCAAGAACTCAACACCATCGTGCGAGAGCCCCACGGTGGGCGCCAAATGTCGTGGAATTGTCACGACAGATGTCCTTAGTGTCCGGACTTAGTCGCGAGGCCAACGCATCTATGTGGTAGCTTGAGAGGGGTTGAGCAGGACGAGAGACGCGATGTTTTACCCAGGTTCGGCCCCTCACGGTGGAGGTAAAAGCCTACATCCTGCTTTATTGATATTGATGATGATGATCACGGTTACAAGAGTGCTCTATCTTGAGAGCTATTGTCTAAACCTAACTTGTCCAACCTGTGGAACTTGTCAATCTTGTCCCCTTTTGGGGAGCCCTGCCCCTCCTTATATATGTTGAAGGGGCGGGTTACATGTAGAGTCCTATTAGGATTAGGACTAGTCTATCTCTAATACAAACCAGATACAAGTCCAGGTCTTAGCTCCTTGTAAGATAAATGTTCCTCATGCCGTTCCTCTTAAACCGGCCCACCATTAACCTAAACTGGCCTGTTGGTCCTTGGGCCTTGTCATGCATCTGGAATACGCGCCGGGTCACCCATGAATCTTCAGGCTCGTGAATCGTCATACCAGTGAACCGCCAAACACGTAAACCGCCAGACACGCAAACCGCCAATCCTCTGGCGGTTTACCAATGAAACGCCTAGTCCGGCCGGGTTATACTTCCGTCCGGTTTACGCCGCGGGGTATATCCCCGACACACGCCAAGGAGAGTCCTGCCCGGACACGGGTAGGGTCTTCGGTCTTCGTATCTTCACGGCCCCTTGTGAACTTTGCAATGAAAATGGTCATTTAAATCTCCAATGTAAGGTATATCTTTAGATCTTGCAACCGAGTCTTTTAGTTTCTTGTTTTTATCACTAGTTTAGTTTATAAAAGAAAATTACAAAAAAATGAAATTGAGTTTGTCTCATACGCTTCATCTTTTTAATATCTTTCGTGAGTATGATGGAAAGGAAAATTATGCCAAAGTGTTAGAAGAAGAATGCATTAAAATGTTGGGCACTAAATATTTGAATGAGGAGCATGATTGCAATGTTGTTAGTATGAACTCCTTGAATATCCATAGTACTAATCATGATTGCACTAGTTATGATGAAAATGTCTCCTATAAACATGTCAATTTTTGTGGAGTGCATTGGGTTTGTGAGTACAGACCAAATAGGGAAGATAGATATTGCAAGAGGCATAAGTACTTAGAAACTAAATTGTTGCAAGAAAGTCTTGATGATTGTGCTGAAAAATTCAATATTTTGGCGCCCTTTGTAAACTTTGCAATGAACATGGTCATTTAAATCTCCAATGCAAATTGTTTCATGACCGAATCGTATCCAAAAATTATGATAATTTGATTACCCTTGAGCATCATAAAGAGCTTAGCCTTCTTTTGGGGTATGAGGAAATGAAACGTATAACTGAGGGTATTACAAAGTTTAATCTTGATAGATTTCTTGATTTTGATCTAGAGAAGGTTTATATGTATTGTGCGGTGAATTGCATTAAAAATTCTTATATTGCCAATTACATAAAGAAAAAAAAACAAATAGAAGATGAAGAGAACACTAATGAAAGGGAAGAGACTTCCCAATATTCTCCTATTATTTCTTTTGATGAATCAGGTAACGAGGAGGAGCCTCATATTCAACCAATCTCATTAATAAGGAGCTCTAAAAAGAGGATTGAACCCACACATGATGTGGTGAAGAAGAAGAAAAGAAAAAGGAAGAGAGGTAAAAAGATATCTTTCCCAAATAATGCTGCTCCTATTACTATTGTTCCTCGTGAAAATATAATTATGGAAGATAATGATACTTCTTATGATCTTGAAAATATTTTTGGCACTTGCTTGGAAGAATATGATAATTACTATACTATTGGTGCTATCTATACTGTTAATGATGAGATTGATTATGCTTATAATATGAAAAGGCCCAAGCTTGGGGATGCTATGTTTGATGAAGATGATGTTTTTGAGAATATATTTGCTGCAATTAATGTTTGTCCCAAGCTTGGGGATGCTACGCTTAATGAATATGATATTTTTAGTCTCCCAAGTTTTGATATGCAAATTTATAATGATGATAGCATGCCTCCTACTTATGATAATTATTGTGATGATACATATGCTATAAAAAGTAGTGATGATTATATTTATAAAACTTGTCATGATTATGATTACCCTTTTTTTGAACATTACTCTTTTAATGTGGAAAAAATTTATTGTATTCAAGTCTCTTATGATACTCCCACTATTCCGATTGAGAAAATTTTTGCTTATGTGGAGAGTAATAAAATTTCTATGCTTGTAGATCATGAAAAGAATGCTTTAGGTGCCGGTTATATTGTTGAATTCATTCATGATGCTACTGAAAATTATTATGAGGGAGGAACATATTCTTGTACAAATTGCAATAATATCAAGTTTCCTCTCTTTGTGCTTAAAGTTTTGAAGTTATGCTTGTTTTGCCCTCCTATGCTAGTTGATTATTGTTCACATAAGTTGTTTGCTCATAAAATCCCTATGCATAGAAAGAGGGTTAGGCTTAAGTGTGCTATTCATATTCTTCATGATTCTCTCTTTATATTTCAATTCTTATCTTTTATGTGAGCATCATTGAAATCATCATGCCTAGCTAGGGGCGTTAAACGATAGCGCTTGTTGGGAGGCAACCCAACTTCATTTTTGTTCCTGTTTAGTAATAAATAATTCATCTAGCCTCTGTTTAGATGTGGTTTTATGTTTCAATTAGTGTTTGTGCCAAGTAGAACCTTTGGGAAGACTTGGGGAAAGTCTTTGCGATCATGCTGTAAAAAACAGAAACTTTAGCGCTCACGAGGATTGCTGCCATTTTTTATTGTCGAGTGCTACTTAGTTAATTTTTTTTGAAGATGATTAATAGATAAATTACTCAGGTCCATCAATTTATTTTAGAATTTTTGGGGTTTCATAAGTATAAGTTTGATCTAGATTACTACAGACTGTTCTGTTTTTGACAGATTCTGTTTTCTACGTGTTGATTGCTTATTTTGATGAATCTATGAGTAGTATCGGAGGGTATGAACCATAGATAAGTTGAAATACAGTAGATATTACACCAATATGAATTTAGAATGAGTTCATAACAGTACCTAAGTGCTGATTTATTTTCTTATACTAACGGAGCTTACGAGTTTTCTGTTAAGTTTTGTGTTGTGAAGTTTTCAAGTTTTGGGTAAAGATTCGATGGACTATGGAATAAGGAGTGGAAAGAGCCTAAGCTTGGGGATGCCCATGGAACCCCAAGGTAATATTCAAGGACGACCAAAAGCCTAAGCTTGGGGATGCCCCGGAAGGCATCCCCTCTTTCGTCTTCGTTCATCGGTAACTTTACTTGGAGCTATATTTTTATTCGTCACATGAGATGTGTTTTGCTTGGAGCGTCAATTTATTTTATTTAGTTTTGCTTGCTTTTTGAATAGAGTACCAAGATCTGAAATTCTTAAATGTTAGAGAGTCTTCACATAGTTTCATAATTATTCGACTACTCGTCGATCTTCACTTATATCATTCGGAGTAGTTTGTCGTTTGCTCTAGTGCTTCACTTATATCTTTTAGAGCATGGTGGTCGTTTTATTTTGAAGAAATAGATGAACTCTCATGCTTCACTTACATTATTTTGAGAGTCCTAAACAACATGGTAATTTTCTTTGGTTATGAATTTGGTCCTAATATGATGGGCATCCAAGAGAGATATAATAAAAACTTTCATATAGAGTGCATTGAATACTATGAGAAGTTTGATACTTGACGATTGTTTTGAGATATGGAGATGGTGATATTAGAGTCATGCTAGTTGAGTAGTTGTGAATTTGAGAAATACTTGTGTTGAAGTTTGTGATTCCCGTAGCATGCACGTATGGTGAACCGTTATGTGATGAAGTCGGAGCATGATTTATTTATTGATTGTCCTCCTTATGAGTGGCGGTCGGGGACGAGCGATGGTCTTTTGCTACCAATCTATCCCCCTAGGAGCATGCGCGTAGTACTTTGTTTTGATAACTAATAGATTTTTGCAATAAGTATGTGAGTTCTTTATGACTAATGTTGAGTCCATGTATTGTACGCACTCTCACCTTTCCACCATTGCTAGCCTCTCTAGTACCGCGCAACTTTCGCCGGTACCATAAACCCACCATTTACCTTCCTCAAAACAGCCACCATACCTACCTTATGGCATTTCCATGGCCATTCTGAGATATATTGCCATGCAACTTTCCACCGTTCCGTTATTATGACATGCTTCATCATTGTCATATTGCTATGCATGATCATGTAGTTGATATCGTATTTGTGGCAAAGCTACCATTCATAATTCTTTCATACATGTCACTCATGCATCATTGCACATCCCGGTACACCGCCGGAGGCATTCATATAGAGTCATATATTTTTCTAAGTATCGAGTTGTAATTCTTGAGTTGTAAGAAATAAAAGTGTGATGATCATCATTATTAGAGCATTGTCCTAGTGAGGAAAGGATGATGGAGACTATGATTCCCCCATAAGTCGGGATGAGACTCCGGACAAAAAATAAAAAAAGAGAAAAAAAGAGGCCATAAAAAAGAGAAAAGGCCCAAATAAAAAAATAAAATAAAAAAATGAGAGAAAAAGAGAGAAGGGGCAATGCTACTATCCTTTTACCATACTTGTGCTTCAAAGTAGCACCATGATCTTCATGATAGAGAGTCTCCTATGTTGTCACTTTCATATACTAGTGGGAATCTTTCATTATAGAACTTGGCTTGTATATTCCAATGATGGGCCTCCTCAAAATTCCCTAGGTCTTCGTGAGCAAGCAAGTTGGATGCACACCCACTTAGTTTCTTTTTGAGCTTTCATACACTTATAGCTCTAGTGCATCCGTTGCATGGCAATCCCTACTCACTCACATTGATATCTATTAATGGGCATCTCCATAGCCCGTTGATATGCCTAGTTGATGTGAGACTATCTTCTCCCGTTTGTCTTCTCCACAACCACCATTCTACTCCACTTATAGTGCTATGGCCATGGCTCACGTTCATGTATTGCGTGAAGATTGAAAAAGTTTGAGAACATCAAAAGTATGAAACAATTGCTTGTCTTGTCATCGGGGTTGTGCATGATTTAAATATTTTGTGTGGTGAAGATAGAGCATAGCCAGACTATACGATTTTGTAGGGATAGCTTTGTTTGGCCATGTTATTTTCAGAAGACATAATTGCTTGGTTAGTATGCTTGAAGTATTATTATTTTTATGTCAATATTAAACTTTTGTCTTGAATCTTATGGATCTGAATATTCTTGCCACAATAAAGAAGAATTACTTGGATAAATATGTTAGGTAGCATTCCACATCAAAAATTCTGTTTTTATCATTTACCTGCTCGAGGACGAGCAGGAATTAAGCTTGGGGATGTTGATACGTCTCCAACGTATCTATAATTTTTGATTGTTGCATGCTATTATATTATCAACCTTGGATGTTTTATATGCATTTATATGCTATTTTATATGATTTTTGGGACTAACCTATTAACCCAGAGCCTAGTGTCAGTTTCTATTTTTTTCCTTGTTTTAGAGTATCACATAAAAGGAAAATCAAACGGAGTCCAATTGACTTGAAACTTCACGGAACTTATTTTTTGAAGGAAAGCAACCTGATATACTTGGAGTGCACGTCAGGAAAGAAACGAGGGAGCCACGAGGTAGGGGGCGCACCCACCCCCCTAGGGCGCGCCCTCCACCCTCGTGGGCCCCTCGTGGCCCCCTGACGTACTTCTTCCGCCTATATATCTCCATATACCCTAAAACGACCGGGGAGCACAATAGATCGGGAGTTCCGCCGCCAGAAGCCTCCGTAGCCACCGAAAACCAATCTAGACCCGTTCTGGCACCCTGCCGGAAGGGGCAATCCCTCTCCGGTGGCCATCTTCATCATCCTGGTGCTCTCCATGACGAGGAGGGAGTAGTTCTCCCTCGGGGCTGAGGGTATGTACCAGTAGCTATGTGTTTGATCTCTCTCTCTCTCTCTCTCGTGTTCTTGAGGTGATATGATCTTGATGTATTGCGAACTTTGCTATTATAGTTGGATCTTATGGTGTTTTCTCCCCCCTCTACTCTCTTGTAATGAATTGAGTTTCCCCTTTGAAGTTATCTTATCGGATTGAGTCTTTTAAGATTTGATAACACCTGATGTATGTCTTGCCGTGCGTATCTGTGGTGACAATGGGATATCACGTGATTCACTTGAAGTATGTTTTGGTGATCAACTTGCGGGTTCTGCCCATAAACCTATGCAGAGGGGTTGGCACACGTTTTCGTCGTGATTCTCTGGTAGAAACTTTGGGGCACTCTTTGAGGTTCTATGTGTTGGTTGAACAGATGAATCTGAGATTGTGTGATGCATATCGTATAATCATACCCACGGATACTTGAGGTGACATTGGAGTATCTAGGTGACATTAGGGTTTTGGTTGATTTGTGTATTAAGGTGTTATCCTAGTACAAACTCTAGGGCTATTTGTGACACTTATAGGAATAGCACAACAGATTGATTGGAAAGAATAACTTTGAGGTGGTTTCGTACCCTACCATAATCTGTTCGTTTGTTCTCCGCTATTAGTGACTTTGGAGTGACTCTTTGTTCCATGTTGAGGGATAGTTATGTGATCCAATTACGTTATTATTGTTGAGAGAACTTGCACTAGTGAAAGTATGAACCCTAGGTCATGTTTCAACACATTGCAATACCGTTTACGCTCACTTTTATCGTTAGTTACCTTGCTGTTTTTATATTTCCAGATTACAAATACCCATATCTACTATCCATATACCATTTGTATCACCATCTCTTCGCCGAACTAGTGCACCTATACAATTTACCATTGTATTGGGTGTGTCGGGGACATAAGAGACTCTTTGTTATTTGGTTGCAGGGTTGCTTGAGAGAGACCATCTTCATCCTACGCCTCCTACAGATTGATAAACCTTAGGTCATCCACTTGAGGGAAATTTGCTACTATCCAACAAACCTCTGCACTTGGAGGCCCAACAACGTCTACAAGAAGAAGGTTGTGTATTAGACATCAAGGTGCTCATTCGGATAAACTAGGACATAATCGCAGTAGTTCTCCCTTTACTACCCTAGCCGATTGAGCGGAACGTAAGGTAGTAAGCACAGGAGCCGGGCAACCCAACTATTGACCAAAGACATGATTCGGAGCCGATGCATATATTGCTAAATTCGGGGGCCGAACTATACTGTAAAAGTGTTCAGACTTGGTGCCATAGTATGGGGCGCAATAGAGCGCCTGGCGAATTATGGCATACCAAGGTGTACGGATGCAAATAAAAATAGCGAAATAAAAATAATGTAGTAAGCTAGTGCCACATAAGTTGGGCTGCAAACTGTTTCCATTATAATTTTGATTAATACGTCAAAGCGTATTTGTACAAATAGTGTGATAAGAAACAATAGCTATTTAATATGCCAGGACCAAGGGGGATCTGCGTGCGGGTCCTGAAAACAGGTAGAATGATCGGTAAGAAAAACATCTAGAGGTTCCCCCATACGTCTGTGCTACTTGCCACCTTGGTATATCCGTCCTTCGAAAGGACCGATTATAAGGCCGTCGAGAGAGGCCTGCGGGAAAGAAACCCGAAAAGGATAAAAAGAAAAGTAAAAGTATGTGTGTCCAAGGAAGGTCGAGCCATATTGTGGACCACAGTCTGGTTATGCCTCCGTCTCTTCCCATGGTATTTTCAGTGCGTAGTTATGTACGCGTGGTACGTGTGCCGCCACTTGGTCGAGACTGAGACGTGGGTCGAATTGCTAGTTGAGCTCCTGACGAGCTGGACCGTCCTGCCGCAGAGTAGTCTGGACTCGTTTGACAGTGTCCGGGAACATGGCCGCTGAAGTAAGGTTCTGCTTGTGAAGGCCGCTCTGTACCTCTGCTGCCAGGGCAGCGGTGTGCTCCTTGGTACGGAGGGAGCGCTACGTGTTTCCATTGACTGTTATGACACTGCGTGGTCCGGGCATCTTGAGCTTCAGATAAGCATAGTGTGGCACTGCATTGAATCGGGCAAACATGGTTCATCCGAGCAGTGCGTGATAGCCGCTGCGGAAGGGGACAATATCAAAGATTAAATCTTCGCTTTGGAAGTTGTCTGGAGATACGAAGACGACCTCCAATGTGATTGAGCCCGAGCAGCGGGCCTCTACACCTGGTATAACTCCTTAAAAGGTAGTTTTGGTGGGCTTGATCCTTGATGGATTGATGCCCATTTTGCGCATTGTATCCTGATAGAGCAGGTTGAGGCTGCTGCCACCGTCCATGAGGACTCGTGTGAGGTGGAATCCATCAATTATTGGGTCGAGAACCAGTGCGGCTGAACCGCCATGATGGATACTGGTCGGATGGTCCCTCTGATCAAAGGTGATCGGGCTTGACGACCATGGGTTGAATTTTGGGGCGAATGGCTCTATCGCATAGACGTCCCTAAGCGCGCGCTTGCGCTCCCTCTTGGGGATATAGGTAGCGTATATCATGTTCACCGTTTTGACTTGAGGGGGAAACTTCTTCTGTGCCCCTGTGTTCGGTGGACGGGGCTCCTCGCCGTCATTCTCACTTTGCGACCCCTGCTCCTTGTCTTCGGCATTTAACATGCCGGCCAGTTTGAAGACCCAACAACTCCGATGAGTATGACCGACTGGTTTATCAGGGGTGCCATGGATCTGACATGGACGATCGGGCTTGACGACCATGGGTTGAATTTTGGGGCCCTGACTATTTCTTTTATATGGCTTCTTCTGCTGACCGGACTTGGAGCCACTGAATCCGGCGTCGACCGCCATCATCGGTATTGTCACCATTGTTTCGACGCTTGTGCATGTTGTGTTGGGGTTTGCCATTGCTATTTCTGGCTTCTGAGGTGCCTGGTTCGCTTGCATTGTTAGTGCTGCGGGCTAGCTAGCTATCTTCGCCCGCGCAAAAGCGGGTCATGAGTGCCGCGAGGGCCACCATGGACTTCGGCTTTTCTTGGTTGAGGTGTCGGGCAAGCCATTCGTCGCGGATGCTGTGTTTGAAGGCCGCTAGGGCTTCGGCATCCAGACAGTCGACGATTTGGTTCTTTTTAGTTAAGAACCTAGTCTAGATTTTCCTTGCTGACTCTCCGGGCTGTTGGACTATGTGACTTAAGCCATCGGCATCCGAAGGTCTGACGTATGTGCCTTGGAAGTTATCGCGGAAGGCATCTTCCAGGTCTTCCCAGCTGCCAATAGAGTTTTCAGGCAGGCTCTTCAGCCAGTGCCGGGCTGGCCCTTGAGTTTTAGAGGAAGGTGTTTGATGGCATGAAGATCATCGCTGCGGGCCATATGAATATGGAGAATAAAGTCTTCAATCCATACTGCAGGATCTGTTGTTCCATCATATGATTCGATATTCACGGGTTTGAACCCTTCCGGGAATTCATGCTCCATTACTTCATCAGTGAAGCAGATGTTGAATTTCGGGTTCCGGCAAAACCTTTGAGGTTCGAACACTGGGGTGCGCATGAAGATCTCTCCCCCTTTAGCTCGCACACATCATGATCTCACGGCCTAGCTCGACGAACCCAAAGAACAGGAGACACAAGGGTTTATACTGGTTCGGGTCACCGATGTGTTGTAATACCCTACTCAAGTGTGGTGTGGTGGATTGCCTCTCGGGCTGAGGATGAACCATTACAAGGGAAGAACAGCCTCCTGAGGAGAGGTGTTCTTGTGCTTGGCGAACTCTTGCGTGGGGCTATGGATGAATTGGCCCCGATCCGATCTCCCCCTCTACGGTGGTGGCTAGTCCTATTTATAGAGGCCCCGGTCCTCTTCCCAAATATTGAGCGGGAAGGGATCCCACAATGGCCAAATTCGAAGGGAGACAACTAGTACAAGTTATCCTGATAAAAGTAGTCTTCGCCTACCAAAGGCTCTGGTGGTGACGCCGTCTTGGGCTCCACGGTGACCTCCGTCCTGCCGTCCTACTGGTCTTGGTCTTGTTGCATCGATATCGAAACCTTTTCATGATGCCTCGTGAGTCCTCGCCTGCACTTACCTCTTTAGCACCAAAGAGGAAACAAGGACAATGTGCGTGCTGGCGCCCGCCTGGCTCCAGTCGTCATGGCTTGCCTCACAGAAACCTCGCGAGGTGTCCCCTGCCTTGATCTCTCTGCCCCTCACGAGCCAGCCTGGTGAGGCCGCCCCTGAGGAGGTCTTGCGTCGTCCGCCTCGCGAGGCTTGGCCCCTCGCGAGGGTCTTGAGTGTTTGCTGGTGAAGATGGGCCATACAGGGCGGTTGATGGAGCCACGCTATGGGCCACAGGCAGGCAAGTCTGGGGACCCCCATTCCCAGAACACCGATAGTAGCCCCCGGGTCCAAGTCGCACTCGGACTTGGCTTCGAGGCGAAGCCAAATGGCAAAAGCAGAGCGCCGCGGGCCCCAACAGCATGCGGCCATGGTTGGTGTGTGGCAACTGATTGGATGTGGGCGCCTCTGCTTCCCCACACTGCCTCGGCAACTGCCCGTCATGACGAGTCCTTGCTACATGCAAAAAAGATCATTATTACCTTAGGTCGTGGACGCCGGCGGTTGGCCTCCCCTTGGCTATAAATGGGAAGAGGGAGGCGGAGCCCCTGTAACCCATCTCTTCCTTTGCTTCTCACGCTCCTTCTTCTTCCTTGCTTCTCTGCTGGCAGCGACACCTATGGCACCTGCGAAGAGGCTCTCGGCTGCAGAGAAGGGGAAGGCTTGCCAGGAGGGGCCTGGCTCACCGCCGCCCAAGAGGGGGTGCGGTCGTCCCTGCAAGCACACCATGATCCCCGTCGCGGCCCCTCGCAGTCACGGTGGCACCTCTTCGCGTGGTGGTGGTGGCCCGAGTCGTGGGAGCCCCGTTGATGAAGGGAGGCGTTCCATGGTCGCGTGGCAGCCCAGGCCGCGCTTCCACTCGGCGGAAGTGCTACTGGAGTTCGTTGTGTGGTCAGAGAATCCGGCCGACACTTGGCTTCAGCTCCCACACTTCTTTGCCGACAAGCTGCCAACCACTAGTCCAAGCGGTCTTTGACTGCAGGTGGACGGCTGCTGCAGCAAGGTTTCGTGGGTCGCAGTTGAGGTCTCAGCCGCAGGCAATGCAGCCCTGGCCCGCGGCTGGCAGACGTTTGCCTGCGCACGAGGCCAGGGCCGGCGGTGCTCCCTCCACTTCAAGTATGATGGCAACACGACCCTCAATGTGAGGGTGTTCGGGGAAGATGGCCGCCGCGTCGGGTGTTGCGCTGAGGACAACGATGGCGGTGAGGTCCTCGGCCTAGGAGACGGCCGCAACGAGAGCAAAGGTGGGCTCGCCCTGGGCGCCAGCCATGGCTCATCCTACTACAGCGACTATTCTTCCAGCGACAGCTCCATCAGCGGCGGCTACAACCAGCCACCACGCCGCCGCGCCCGCTTCGAAGGTGGCAGTGGGTCATCTCGCCGCCGTGCTCCAGTGAAGCGCGAGGAGGGGTCTGGCTGAGCTGAGAGCGTCATGGGCCCATCCTCATGAACTGTCGCGGCAGCACGTGCCGCTTTTGTTTCGTTCTTCTTTTCCTTCCTGCATTAAGAGAGAGACAAGTATGGGGCCCCGCTGGGGCGTGCAAGAACTATGATTTCCAAGTGGCTATGCTATGTTTATCACTCTTGTGTCGTGTTGTAGCATCAATGTTTTATGTATGCGCGTAGGAATAACTTAGCTTGATGCGCCTGAAGTAGTTTCCGCCTCACGACGTGCACGTTCCCCAGTACCTGGCGAGGCCTCCTATGCTCGGAAGGTGTCTGGGAACTGCAAGAATTTGTTAGGAAATTCTTATTCTTCCGAATCCTGGTTGCAGGCATTGCCGTCCATGCCCCAGTGCTTCACATCGCGGTACCCCGGGGGCATGCATTGAGTGGGGTGCGCCAGCTTGCGAGCTCGAGCGAGGGTGCCTTGCGAAAAACAGGAAAACGAAAACACTCACGAGGGCACCTGTCCAGCCCCCTCGCAAGGCATGCGAGGGAGAGTACGGGTCAAAATTGAGGAACCGAGGGTAGAAAAGGAGGCAGAAAAGGCAATTGAACTAGGCTAGCAAGGAATAGCAGGAAGCAAATTCTCACTAAAAAGGGGCAAGCCAACTGCGGAAAGCAAATGAAAAGCCGCGTCCGGCACCTACTCTAGTCTTCTTGTCTTCTCACCAGCGCGGAGCTAAGTGCTGCCACTAAGACATGGGAGGGAGCCCCCGAGGCCCGAAGGCGACACACCTGAGACTCCGAGGCATGAACAATCACACTCATTATTACGTGAGAGTGTCATGAACAGAGATCTTCACAGGCACTGGGCCTTGCTTCACAGGCGCCGGGCCTTGCTTCATGGGTAGAACTTCCGGAGGTGCTGGATGTTCCAGGCGTTCTGGATGGGGATCCCATCCTGCGCCTCCAGGAACGCGGCGCCAGGCCTGGAGACGTGGGCGACCCGAAACGGGCCCTCCCACATGGGTGGGAGCTTGTGCAAGCCTTCCCTGGAGAGCACCCACCTCAGGACAAGATCACCCACCTCGAGCATCCTAAAGCGGACGCTGTGGCAGTGGTACCGCCGCAGCACCTACTAGTACCTCGCAGCTCGGAGCGAGACATCACGGCGGCGTTCCTCCCCCAGCATGAGGTCCATCCCCTGCATGGCATCCTACTGCGTTTCATCAAACGCAAGGACCCGTGCGGAGCGATGCCTGACCTCGTGTGGGAGAATCGATTCTGCTCCGTAGACGAGGAAGAACGGGGTGTCGCCTGTCAGGCTAGTGGCGGTGGTGCGGATGGACCACAACACGGACTGGAGCTCGTCGTGCCAGCCCCTGCCGCAGGCCTCGAGCTTCTTCTTGAAGGTCCTAGCCTTGAGACCCCTCAGGACTTCCGCGTTGGCGCGTTTGGCCTGCCCGTTGCTCCTGGGGTGCACCACGGAGGTGTAGCAGATCTGCATTCCAAGGTTAGCACAATATGTTTTGAAGAGATTGCTAGTGAACTGTGAGCCGTTGTCGGTGATGATACCATTAGGGACCCAAATCGGCTTACGAGGCCCTTGACGAACTTGACTGATGACTCCGCTGGGATGGTGCGGACGGCTTCCACTTCCGCCCACTTGGTGAATTGGTCGATGGCAACGTAGAGGTAGCGGTATCCTCCAGGCACTCGAGGGAATGGGCCCAGGATATCCAGCTCCCCGACCGTGTACAACCATGAGAGCGGGATAGTATGGAGGTCCTGAGCCGGCTGGTGGATCTGCTTGGCATGGAATTGGCATGCCTCGCAGGATTTCACCAGCTCGGCCGCATCGTTGAGTGCCGTGGGCTAGTAGAACCCGCTGCGGAAAGCCTTGCTGACTAGGGTGCGCGACGACGAGTGGTGCCCGTAGTCTCCGCCATGTACGTCAGCAAGCAGCTCATTCCCCTGTTCCCTAGAAATGCATCATAGAGAAACATCATTTGGCCGCTTCCTGTATAGCTCACTGTCCTAAATGCAGTACGTTGTAGCCTATCGGGCCACATGCTCCATGTCTTCTTCCTTCTCCAGCAGCGTGCCTTGCGTCAGGTATGCCCTAAACTCCTCGATCCAGCACCCCTCCTGAGGCTCGAGCGCTAAGAGGAGACACGCTCCTGAGGTCGGGCCGCAGGCGGGGGCTCCCGAGGCTGGTGGCTGGGGGAGTTCCTCATGAGGTGGCACCGGCTCCGCAGGCGGAGGTGCCGCCGAAGGCTTGAAGAGCCGCTCCTTGAAGACGCCAGGTTCCTGGGGTAGCTGCTTGGATGCTCTTTTGGTGATCCCGTCGACCTCCTTGTTGGTGCCACGGGGCACGTGCTGTAGCTCCAGGTCTAGGAACTGCTTCTCCATTTTACGTACCTCCGCAAGGTATGCCTCCATGTGCTCATCCTTTGGCTTGTAGACCTTGTTGGAGAAGTTGACGAGGAGCTGCGAGTCTCCCTTGATGGTGAGGCGTTTCACCCCCAGAGCCACCACAGCGTTGAGGCCGCTGATGAGACCCTCATACTCTGCGATGTTGTTGGAGACCTTCTTGCCCCGCTGGAAGTAGAGCTACACGGCGTAGTAAAGTTTGTCCTGAGTGGGCGAGAAGAGCACGACTCCAGCCCCCGCGCCCTAGCGTGCGAACACACCATCGAAGTACATGACCCAGCCATCCGGAGCTTCACTCCCTGGCGAGAAGGATCGGTTCTCGCCTGCTTCGATCTCCGGGGTGTTGGTCCATTCTGCCACAAAGTCGGCAAGTGCAGCCCCTTTGATGACCCTGGTTGTGCTGAACTCTAGGTCAAATGCTTGCAGCTCGATGTTCCATTCGTCGACCCTTCCCGCAGCATTGGGGATCCTGAGCACTCTCTCCAATGGGTAAGCTGAGACGACCATCGTGGGGTGACCCTGGAAGTAGTGGCGCAACTTACGCGAGGCCACTAGGAGCGCTAGCAAGAGCTTTTGAGGCATGGGGGTATCATGCGCTCGCATCTCATAGCACTGTGCTGACGAAGTACACTGGGTGCTCGACGAGGCCACGACAGCTAATGGAGTTTTTGGCTCCCGGGGGCTGAGGTGATTCCTGTGGATCCCCAGCTTCTGGGGCTTGATGACTAGCCGGGGCAGCCGCTGTCTCAGGATCATCGCCTTGGTGTTGTGCTGCCTCATCCAGCTTGGCGGCTCCATTTGGCGGGCTCTTGACCTGGGGCTCCTCTCTGATGGCCAGCAGCGCCGCGCTGGCGGAGTGGGGTGTGGCAGACAGGTAGAGTACCAAGGGCTCGAGTGGACGAGGCACCACCATCACCGGCGGGCTGGTTAAGTATCTCTTGTGGTCTTGAAATGCTAGGTCAGCCTCGGGGTCCACTCAAACGGACCCTTCTTCTTCTTCATCAGCTTGAAGAATGGCAAGGCATGCTCCCCCAACTTGGAGATGAAGCGCCCCAGCGAAGTCATGCAACCTGCAAGCTTCTGCATCTCCTTGAGGTTTTGCGGTGGGCTCATGTCTTCGATTGCCTTGACCTTCTTTGGGTTGGCCTCGATCCCCCTATGGGACACGAGGAAGCCCAGCAGCTTGCTGGAAGGGACACCAAACACGCATTTCTCCGGGTTGAGCCACAAGTCCACCTGGCGCTGGCTCGCGAAGGTCTCCTCCAAGTCCTGAATCAAAGTTCTCGCCTCTCGAGACTTCACCCCAATGTCTTCGACGTAGGCCTTAGCGTTTCTCCCGAGCTGCCGCCCCAAGGCGATGTGCATCAGTCGCTGGAAGGTCGCTCTCGCATTGCGCAGTCCGAGTGGCATGCAAGTGTAGCAGTATACTCCGCATGGCGTCAATAAAGCCATTTTCTCCACATCTTCCACCGTCATCTTGATCTAGTGGTAGCCTGAGAACGCATCCAGGAAACACAGCAGATCACACTCGGCCATGGAGTCGACAATCTGGTCGATGCACGGCAGCGGGAATGGGTCTTGAGGGCAAGCCTTGTTGAGGTTGGTGAAGTCGACACACATGCGCTCCTTTCCTCCTTTCTTCACCACGGTGACCGGGTTTGCCATCCACTCTGGGTACCGGACTTCGCGGATGACACCTACTGCCTCCAGCTTGCGAGTTTCCTGAATGACGAAAGACTGCTTCTCCGTGGACTGTCACCTCGCCCTCTACTTCACAGGGCGCATGTTGGGGCATACCCTCAGATGATGCTCAATCACTCCTCTCGGGACCCCAGCCAGCTGCTTGGGCTCCCAGGCGAATACTTCCTTTTTCGCCCGCAAGAAGTCCACCAACTCCCTTTCTTGATCTGGGACAAGATCGGCGCCTATAGTAAAGGTGGCTCCAGAGGCCCCGTCCTTGTCGACCGGTATCTGCTTCGTCTTGGCTTGACCTTGAGTGAATAGCTGCTTCTTCTTGGTCGGTGCAGCCCCCTTGGCCCTAGGCATGGCCTTGCTGGCCGGACAAGCTTCCGCCGTGGCCCTGAAGGTGAGTTTGAGGGCCGCCAAGGCTTCCTTGGTGTCTCCGGCCACGATGAGGACGCCCTTGCTCCCTGGCATCTTCATGAGGTTGTAGGCAGGATGAGTAGCCGCCATGAATTGGGCCAGCGCCGGGTACCCGAGGATGGCGTTGTACGGTAAGCCGATGCGGGCGATGTCGAAGTCGATTAGCTCAGTGCGGTAGTTGTCGCGTGTGCTGAAGGTCACGGGGAGACGGATCTGCCCCAGGGGGTTGGAGGAGCCGCCGCCAACTCCGGAGAAGGGCTTGCTGGGGCGGAGCCGCTCAAGCGGTACGTGAAGGAGGCTAAAAGCCTCCACAGAGAGCACATTGAGGCCGGCACGACTGTCGATGAGGGTCTTGGTAACGGCTACGCTGCAGATGGTGGGCGTGCAAAGCATCGGGAGCACGACCGAACTGATGGTGGTGAATGGGTGATCCCCCGAGTCGAAGGTCAGGTCGGCTTGGGCGCCGCCCAACCCGGGTGTCGGTGTCAAAAGCGGCGGATCTCGGGTAGGGGGTCCTGAACTGTGCGTCTAGGCCGGATGGTAACAGGAGGCAGGGAACACGATGTTTTACCCAGGTTTGCGCCCTCTTGATGGAGGGAAAACCCTACGCCCTGCTTGATTAATATTGATGATATGGGTAGTACAAGAGTAGATCTACCACGAGATCAAGGAGGCTAAACCCTAGAAGCTAGCATATGGTATGATTGTTGTCTATGGAGTTGATGAAGTTGCCCTACGGACTAAAACCCTCCGGTTTATATAGACACCGGATAGGGTTAGGGTTACATAGAGTCGGTTACAATGGTAGGAGATCTTGAATATACGCATCGCCAAGCTTGCCTTCCACGCCAAGGAAAGTCCCATCTGGACACGGGACGTAGTCTTCAATCTTGTATCTTCATAGTCCTGGAGTCCGGCTGAAGGTATAGTCTGGCTACCCGAACACCCCCTAATCCAGGACGCCCTTAGTAGCCCCTGAACCAGGCTTCAATGACGACGAGTCCGGTGCGCCAGTTGTCTTCGGCATTGCAAGGCGGGTTCCTCCTCCAAGTCCTTCATAGAAGATTGTTAACACCAAGAGTAGTGTCCGGCTCTGCAAAATAAGTTTCCACATATTGCCATAGAGAGAATAATATTAACACAAATCCAATTTGCTGACGTACTCCGCAGTGCGCCATCACACTACGGCCAAGTCCTGTACTTGAATCGTTTTTACTTTTTCACCTCGGCGTGTTTTGCGAGGCGGTTTCCTTGGCATGTCTTGTCAAAGCAGATATCGTGTACCCCCCTATTACGGGATTCTCATCAATACGGACGTGGGTAACCCAATCGAGCCCGTTAGCATGTTTTCTCGATTAAAGGTGAGTCCCTAACGGTTACGGGGAGGGCTCCTGGTATTCAGCCTCTTATAAAGAGACCGGGGCCTTATCTTTTCTCCAACAAGTTCGCCCGTCGCCTCGAGTTCCAACACCCTAGGCTCCAGATTCCGGGCGCCTCGGACCTTCGACAATGTCCGGTTCCGACCTTCAAGGCCGATGGATGCCCTCCTCCGTCACGGAGGAGGACGTGCTAAAGTTGAGAGAGGCTAAGTTCCTAACCGACGAAATTTGGCATAGGTTGCCTGCTCAAGGGCAGGTTATCCCCAGTCCCCAGCCCGGTGAGAGCGTGGTGTTCATGTCTCACTTCCTTCGGGGGTTGGGCTTCCCAATGGATCCCTTTGTGAGGGGGCTGCTGTTTTATTACAGGCTGGAATTCCATGACTTAGCTCCGGAGTCCATCCTCCATATCTCCTCGTTTATTGTTGTGTGTGAAGCGTTCCTCCATGTTAACCCTCACTTCGGACTATGGCTCAAAACATTCAAAGTGGAACCGAAGATGATCGAGGGACGGCACGCAGAGTGCGGAGGCGCTGTTATAAGCAAAAATGCTGATGCACCATGGCCCGAGGGCTCTTTTCAAGAGGAGCTAGGCTTGTGGCAATGAGAGTGGTTTTATATCACCGCTCCCCGGCGCACCAAATGGGTGGCGCCTCCTGCCTTTCGCTCGGGTCCCCCACCACGTCTGGCGTCATGGGTCAACAGAGGGTTGGATTGGGGTTTGCCCAAAGACAAGGCCTTGTTACAGGGCCGCATTAAAGATCTCTTGGAAGGAGACCTTAGCCTGGTCAAGGTGACGCAGGTCATGCTGATTTGCCGAATATTGCTCGGCAAACGTCGCTCCCTTCGCATGTGGGAATTTAATCCAGAGGGACCGCGAGCTCTCCAGAACTTCATGGGTGCAACGCCCGCGGAGATGTATAAACTGTTCTTCGGATCACAAGAGATGTGTCCGGATTCGACCGAGGACGGAGGCCTAAGCCGCAATCGCCTGGATACTCAAGTAAGCAACCTTGTGCCCGGACCTTCTATCCGTATAATTGTCATAAACTTGCCCCTAAAAGAGCCATCCTTTTAAGCAGGAGTGGATAGCGAAGGCAAAGCTGATCAGGTGTCCGGCTCCCCTTCCTGAAACTAGGCCGGATCCCGTGCTAGTCCGGATGCTAGAGATAATGCCTTCGGAGGGGGAGGACAAGGAAGATATGGCCTCCTCGAAGGAGGCTGCTCCGAAGGGAGGAACCGACGATTCCTCTCCTAAGGGGAAGAAGAGAGCCGCCTCTGATGACCCGGAAACCATGACCGCGAAGCGGGGAAGAAAATCCTCGTCAGAGGGTCCGACGCCGGGGAGTTCCTCGGCCGGACTACGCCCTCAAGGGGATCATCCCTCCAGCGAGCCGTAAGTAGAGAAAGATTTTCCTTTTGAGGGATGAGGGAAATCCTTGATTTATGTCTGAGAAGATTAACCAAACTTTTACCTTGTAGTTCGGACCTCAGCCCTTCTCAGCAGAGCTTGTTGTCGGGGGATCTTCTTCCGGAGATGATGGAGAGCGGGACGCCTCCCCCTGCCGTGCCGCCTTGCGAGGCGGGCGACCCTGAGGTGTCGTCGCGGATAGTTTTTCCGAATCCGGCATGGGCGGAAGATGGCTATGTGCCCCCCCGAGGTTCTCCGTGTCCGGCCTTTGAGAGAGGTCATGGGACGAGCCCGACACCGTCTGGTGCTCGGTCGAACGAGCTAAAGATTCTGCTGGGGCGAGCTTGTATCTCATAGGAGCACCGTGCATTGATGGGCGCGGTGATTGAAAGGATCTCATCCGCAGAGAGCGGACTGCATGAGGCCGTCAAAAGTTTACTGACGGGTTTTGAGGTACATTTAGATAATGTACACTTTTTGCAGTTGCGCATGAATAAGATGCGCCCTGTGTAGATAGTAGCCCCTGAGACTCTGCGCGTCATCGAGAAATGACGGCGCGCGGAGGATCATAATCCCAGGTCTAAGATGTCGCCTTTGAATGCAGGCGGCAGGGTGTCCGGAATCGAGCGGAACTGACGATTTTGCCGGACTAAAGCGGCAACTAGACGTGGCAGAAACTGACATCGCGCTTGTCAACAAGCGGCTTGAGGAGGTTCAAGGTATGCAATTTCCCAGGAGGCATGAGGTAAGAACAGTTTGAGGCCTTTGTCTTACAATGTGTGTGCTTGACGCAGATGGTGCGGCCGCCGTGGAGAGTCTTAGGGCAGAACTTGCCCGAGCTAAAGAACAAGCCAGAGAAAGTGATGCGGCCGCCAAGAAAGCCCTTGAAGAGCTGAGAGCCGAACGGGCTGCCCATTGCCGAAGCAAGGAAGAGATGGCCGAGATGGCCGAAAAGTTAAAAAGCGCTACAGACCGTTGCAGATTTCTTGAAAAAGAAGACCGGGCGAAACAGACGGACTTAGAGAAGGCCACTGCCAATGCCGAGGACGTGCGCTCTGCGATGAGAGCTGCGAAGGAGGAGCTGCGTCAGGCCGAATAGATTGCGGCTGGAAAGCCCTGTATGCTGCGAAGGAAATTTTGCGATCCGAAGTTTGCTCCATTGGACCGAATGTGGAGTGTGGAGGATACCTATCTGGACTTGGCAGCGAGTGCTGCTGATGCGACCGAACACTTTCAAGATCAGAAGGATCGCGAAGTGGAAAAGCTTTTCTGGTCACAGTTTCACAATCCAGAGCGTCCACTGGCAGTGGACGATCGTTTGGCTCAATGGGCCGAACTGAATAGGTTATCCGGACTCGCCATGAAGTACGTCATGGGTTATCTATGGCCGGGGAGATCAGAGCCGAAGAGTTACATCAACTTGGTGCAGCAATTCCTTGATGCAGTGCCGCGTATAAATGCAATGAAGAGGTCAGCATGCATAGAGGGCGCACGGATGGTCTTGCCCGTGTTAAGACATACTGGGCGGAGATGGAGACCACCGTTGTTGCGTCCCGAGATTCGGACAAAAGCCGAGTACCCTCCGAGCACTATTTTCAGGAAGTCCTTGAAGGCGCTCATGTAATAGAGACGCAGTGCTCGAAAGATGCTATGTTATGATAGCATATGTAATTATAAAGTAATATTTTGATAAATTGTAGTGGCCTTTTTATACTTGTGCCTTCAAGTTTTGGGAACACCTCCTGTGCGGCCGTTTTAATATATATATATATATATATATATATATATATATATATATATAAAATCTAAAAGATGGCAGTCGTTGGCTTCAGCCCCCACGCACATAGTGCGGGGGTGCTCGCAGAAGACGCATTTTCACACTTAACCCAACGTCTTGGTCCTACAAAGGAGGTGATAGCGCAGCGGGCCAGGCAACCAGACTATAATGCTTTAGCACTTTCACTTAGCCATAGGAGCTTGAGAGTGAGACCATTTAGGTAGCTCCTTGGTGGCGACTGCGCTCATCCGAGTTCAGGGCGCGTATGTGCCTGACCGGGAAACGACCCTTCATTAAAACAGAGGAATCCGATAGATTCCGATAGGTCATCGAGTGGCTGACCAGTCTCACGCTACATCATGACAGTCAGTTTTCGGCTTTCTCTACTGAGGTGCTCGCCCGGCTGAACCGGGGCACAATCGCAGTAGTTCTCCTGGTGCTACCTTAGCCGATAGAGCAGAACGTAAGGTAGCCGAACTCAGGAGCCGAGCAACCCAACATTTGACCAAAGACATGATTCGGAGCTGATGCATATAATGCCAAAACTCTCGACGCCGAACACTCCCTAAGGTATTTGGTCTTTGTGAGTGCGGGCGAAACAACACTCTTTATTATTTAAAAAAAAGAAGCCCCTAGTGTCTAGGTACGTGCGAAAATTCTGACGTGGCCACATGCCAAGACGCCAGCCTCCTCGTTGGTTATACCAGAAAAAACCAGGGGACGTGTAGCAACAAGAGACAGTAAAAAAGGTTTACGCAGGGTCTTAATCTAAAAAGAATCCTTTAGGACGGGTCCCTACTGCACGTCTGCGCCTGTGTCTCCGTTGTGCCATATCCTGGACGGGCGCCGCACGACGTTCATCTGTAAAAGAGAGGAACTGAGTTGAAAACGGGTCGTGCCGAAAAAGTTTAAAATAAACAAGGTGTAAAGAAAAATATATAAAATTGAGCTTTATTGTCTCTTATTGTATATGCATGGAGCCCCTAGTGCGGGGGTATATGGCCACTAAGCCTGCATCAATGATGATTTTGTACCGAACTCGTCTATCCGCGTTCGTGGTCTTTAATGACCTATTTTGAAGTTTTTTGGCCGGTGAGGCCATTTTGCTGTGGGGCTGTCAAGGCAGCCGCACAGTCCTCCGCTTGGGGAGGCGCACTTTAGTGCTTCCCCTTCAAAGAGATGATGCCTCGTGGACCGGGCATCTTAAGAGTAAGAGATGCATAGTTCGGTATTGCGTTAAAGCGAGCGAAAGCTTCGCATCCCAGTAGTGCTTGATAGCGATTTGAGAACGAGACGATATGGAAGGTCAGCTTTTCGCGGCGGAAGTTATCGGCAGACACGAATATGACTTCGAGCCAGAGAAAACCCATACAACGGGTGTCCGGACCAGGTATTACCCCTTGAAAGGAGGTTTTGCTGCGGCGGATTCTTGTTGGGTTTATCCTCATGTGCTGGATTGTATCCTGATATATCAAGTTTAGTCCACTGCCGCCGTCCATAAGGACATTTGAAAACTAGAGTCCGCCAATTATTGGATCGAGTATCAAGGTAGTTCAGCCTGCATTCTTGATACTTCTAGAATAATCTAGCTGATCGAAGATGATCGGTTTTGAAAACCAGTGGCCGGACCCTTTGGGGATGGGCCGTGTGGTGCGTACCTTTACGGGCGCCGCATGTTTTGTTATTTGAAGTGAGTTCACTATTTTTACTTCCTATGGGAAGTTCTTTTGTTTCCTGGTACTCCGCTTTTGGGGTTCGTCCTCGTCTTCACTTGGTATGTCGAGCCCCTTGTGTTCGGCATTGAGTCTGCTGGATTGTTTGAAAACCCAACAGTCTCTCTGGGTATGGTTAGCAGGCTTCCCGGGAGTACTGTGTATTTGACATATCTTGTCCAAGATTTTATTTAGGTTGGATGGATCGTCCCTGTTATCCTGGGGAGGGGGGGGGGCGATTTTTCCTGATTTTGTCGTGAGCCTTTGAATCCGGCATTGACTACCGTGCTCTTCGGACTTTTGTCCTTAGTCCGGCGACGGTCCTTGTTGCATCGTGGTTTTCCATTTCCATCCCTAGTTTCGGATGTACTTGGGTCGCTGGGGCTGCACCTTGCCAACCAGCTGTCCTCCCCTGGACAAAAGCGGGTCATGAGGTTTGTTAGTGCGGCCATTGTTCTCGGCTTTTCTTGGCCGAGGTGTCTGGCGAGCCATTCATCTTGGACGTTATGCCTGAAAGCTGCTAAGGCTTCGGCGTCCGGACAGTCGACTATCTGATTCTTTTTAGTGAGGAATCTATTCCAGAACTGCCGAGCTGATTCTCCGGGTTGTTGAGTTATGTGACTAAGATCGTCTGCATCTGGAGGGCGGACATAGGTCCCTTGAAAGTTTGCTCGAAAAGTATCCTCGAGCTCTTCCCAGCTTCCAATTGTGTTTTTGGGAAGGCTTTTAAGCCAATGCCGGGCTGGCCCTTTAAGCTTAAGGGGAAATTATTTTATGGCGTGGAGATCATTTCCTCTAGCCATGTGTATGTGGAGGATATAATCCTCTATCCAGACTCCAGGGTCTGTTGTTCCATCATATGCCTCTATGTTTACGGGTTTGAACCCCTCTGGAAATTCATGGTCCAGGACCTCATCGGTGAAACATAGAGGGTGTGCGGCGCCCCTGTATTTGGGTGTGCCGGATTCTGATGATGGCTTCATAGCATTGCTTACGAGAGCTTGCTTTCTTGGCCCATAAAAGGACCTGACTGGGCCATGATACGAATCCTTAAGTGGGTCGCATGCCGATTTGAGTGCGGCGCCACTTGCCGCTTTATGGGGTCGTCTATCCGACCATGTGGCTTTCTCATTTTTTGAATGCGAGGGCTCTAGGGCCTCTTCGTCGAATTCAGGCAGTAGCTTTCTTTTCGGATAGCTTTTAGTGCGGTGACTGTCGCCGTATTTATCTGCGGTATTGATTACTTTGCTCCATCTAATCCGGAGTGCATCTTCCGCTGTTTTTAGCTTCCGCTTCTACTTTTTTAGGCTGCGTGCAGTTGCAACGAGCCTCTCGTGGAGATTCTTCTGTTCCATATGTTTATCCGGTGTGAGGTCGTCCGGAATGCCGTTTTCGCCGGAGGAGGGGCGTTCGGTTTCTCTATCCGTATTACCCTGTTCGGACGGCTGCTCTAAGGCCTGCTCGTCGTCTACCGGCTCGTCCTGCTCTATGGTTGGGTTTTTATCAAGGCGAGGCTTGGGTCGGTGTTTAAGCCGACGCTTTGATTGCTTTTCGGGGGGTCGATCTCCCGTTCCCTCCCCTTTTTTCCCCGTTGTCGCTTCCTTTAGGGGTATCCACCATGTACACATCATGATATGAGGTGGCTGTCCAATGCCCTATGGGCGTTGGTTCGTCGGTATCTCCTGCATCGTCATCCATACTGTCGATGTCTCCGGAATCGAAGTTGAGCACGTCGTTTAAATTGTCGACAGTGGCTACCAAGTGGGTGGTGGGTGGGCTTGGAATTTCTTCGTCGTCCGTATCCCATCCTTGCTAACCGTAATCCGGCCAGGGCTCTCCTGATAAAGAGAGAGACTTAAGAGAATTCAGGATGACGCCAAAAGGCGAGTGCTGAAAGATGTCTGCGGCGGTGAACTCCATTATCAGCGCCCAATCGGATTCGACCGGCAGGGGCACGGGGGGTTCGGAGTCCGGGGAGGAGTCCGGGTCCTCGGAGTCACGGGTCATGCAGAGTGCGGGGCTAACGTTCGGCTCGATCGCCTTTGAGATCGCAGCCCCCAAGGTGGCGTCCAACCGCTCGTCCTCGATTGGCGCAATAGGCTCGGAGTTAGAGGTCGGAACCGATGCGTGAGCAGCCTCCAGGACACTGCCCGGAGGCAGAGCTAGATCATGCCCCTCGAGATAGTGCGGCGCGCTTGGCCGTGGCTCGAACCCGTCGAAGGTCAAGCCTTCGCGGATGTCAGCCGTGTAGTTTAAGCTTCCAAACCTGACTTGATGGCCAGGGGCGTAGCTTTCGATCTGCTCCAAGTGGCCAAGAGAATTGGCCCGCAGAGCGAAGCCGCCGAAGACGAAGATCTGTCCGGGGAGAAAAGTCTCACCCTGGACCGCATCGTTGTTGATGATCAGAGGAGCCATCGGACCTAACGGCGACGGCACAGAGGAACTCTCAATGAAAGCACCAATGTTGGTGTCAAAACCGGCGGATCTCGGGTAGGGGGTCCCGAACTGTGCGTCTAGGCCGGATGGTAATAGGAGGCAGGGAACACGATGTTTTACCCAGGTTTGGGCCCTCTTGATGGAGGTAAAACCCTACGTCCTGCTTGATTAATATTGATGATATGGGTAGTACAAGAGTAGATCTACCACGAGATCAAGGAGGCTAAACCCTAGAAGCTAGCCTATGGTATGGTTGTTGTCTATGGAGTTGATGAAGTTGCCCTACGGACTAAAACCCTCCGATTTATATAGACACCGGATAGGGTTAGGGTTACATAGAGTCAGTTACAATGGTAGGAGATCTTGAATATCCGCATCGCCAAGCTTTCCTTCCACGCCAAGGAAAGTCCCATCCGGACACGGGACGTAGTCTTCAATCTTGTATCTTCATAGTCCTAGAGTCCGGTATAGTCCGGCTACCCGAACACCCCCTAATCCAGGACTCCCTCACCGGGGGAGCCCCCTTCCGCTTGGAGGCGGCGCCGATCTGGCGAAAGAACGGCTTGGCGTGACGGTCCGAGGGCGGTCCCTGCGAGCCACCGAGCAGAGCTGCGATGATGGGGGGTGTTGGTCCCCCGAAGCGTGCCATGAAGAGGTCGCACAGCTCCTCCCAGGAGGCCACAAAAGATTCTGGCAGATGGAGGAGCCAGGCGCGCGGCACGCCAGCGTGGGCCATTAGGAGCCCGTTGGCCATGACTTTATCATCACCCCGGCCTCCAGGATGGCCTCCTCGTACACTAGCAGGAAGGCCACCGGATCCGCTGCACCATCGTAACGGGGCGGCATCTCTGGCTTGAACTTGTGCGGCCACCGCACTAGCCGCAAGGCGGGGGTGAAGGCCCGAAGCCCCATGGCACCGCAGAGGGTGCCCGTTGATCTGGTCGGAGAAGCGGCGGCGTACATGAGAGCCGGTCGGATAGGCGAGGCCGTCGGGGGGCAAAGCTTCGGCGCACCCCTACCTGGCACGCAAAATGTCGGATTTCGGGTTCCGGCAAAACCCTTGAGGTTCGAACACTGGGGTGCGCACGAAGATCTCTCCCCCTTTAGCTCGCACACATCATGATCTCACGGCCTAGCTCGACGAACCCAAAGAACTAGAGACACAAGTGTTTTATACTGGTTCGGGCCACTGATGTGGTGTAATAACCTACTCCTGTGTGGTGTGGTGGATTGCCTCTCGGGCTGAGGATGAACGGTTACAGGGAAGAACAACCTCCCGAGGAGAGGTGTTCTTGTGCTTGGCGAACTCTTACGTGGGGCTATGGATGAAATGGCCCCAATCTAATCTCCCCCTCTATGGTGGTGGCTAGTCCTATTTATAGAGGCCCCGGTCCTCTTCCTAAATATTGAGCGAGAGGGATCCCACAACGGCCAAATTCGAAGGGAGACAACTAGTACACGTTATCCTGACAAAGGTAGTCTTCGCCTACCAAAGGCTCTGGTGGTCACACCGTCTTGGGCTCCACGGTGACCTCCGTCGTGCTGGTCTTGGTCTTGTTGCAGCGATATGGAAACCTTTGACTGATGCCTCGGGACTCCTCGCCTGTGCTTGCCTCTTTAGCACCAAAGAGGAAACAAGGACACTGTGCGCGCTGGCGCCTGCCTGGCTCCAGTCATCATGGCTTGCATCACAGAAACCTCGCGAGGTGTCCCTTGCCTTGATCTCTCTGCCCCTCGCGAGCCAGCCCGGTGAGGCCGCCCCTGAGGAGGTCTTGCGTCGTCCGCCTCGCGAGGGTCTTGAGTGTTTGCTGGTGAAGATGGGCCGTACAGGTGTAACACCCCGGACACACCCGCCGGTTGTCGTTACTCCTGGAGGGATCTAGACTGGCCCCACAGATCAATACTAGTCTTTTGTGCGCCCTTTGTCCTCACTCATGCGCACCCGGGAGCAACTTCCCGGTCGGTCACCCATCCTGACACTACTCCAAGCTGAGCACGCTTAACTTTGGAGTTCTGTCCGAATGGGCTCCCGGAAAAGAAGGAATTCCTTATTGATATGAGTAGTCTATCATCCCTAATAAGCCAGGCTATCACAACAGGGCCGCTGATGGGGCTACACTGTGGGCCGCAGGCAGGCAAGTCTGGGGACCCCCGTTCCCAGAACACCGATAGAACAGGGGGTGTGCGGCGCCTCTATATTGGGCCAAATCGTGACGTAGTTCGGATGAAGTCCGTCTGCGGCTTTCGGCTCGGACGTGATTGTGCTTGCCATGTTCGACTTGATAGCCGTTGTCGTGCGTTGTGGCATGCCCCCACGATCCGTAGATTGATCTGGCTGGACCTTCTTTATTCTTCAGGTCCTGCCACAGGTCATACGTGTATCCCTGAGTTGTTCTATCTCTACCTTTATGGCGAGGTAGGATGGGCTGGTGTTCGGCTTGAGTTGCCGTTTTGTCTCGGCCGCGTGGTGGTCGATCAGCCGCATTACATGCTGATGGTACAGGCTCAAGTGCCTCATCGTCGAATTGAGGTAGCAGTTTACGCTTCGGGTAACTTTTGGTTGGGCACTCGAGGACGTATTCTTCTACTGCCAGGACATCAGTCCATCTATCATTGAGCAGATCTTCATCAGCTTGAAGCTGCTGCTGCTGTTTCTTTTTCAGGCTCCTTGCAGTGGCTATTAGCCGTTTCTTAAAGCGCTCCTGCTCGAGAGGTTCCTCAGGAAAGATAAAGTCTTCGTCGCCGAGGCTCACCTCATCCTCAGAGGGTGGAAGATAATTACTGTCCTCCGAGTCTTTGTTTGCAGCCTATTCATCAGGGCTAACTCACCCATCCTCCCGATTGTCTTGTTCAGAGTTTTACTCGATGGGGTTTTCTTGGTCTTTTGCATCATCTCGGGTGTTGTTGTCTCTTGTGCCGGTATTGCTGCGGCGTGATTTAGAGTGGCGTCGCCGACCCTTTTGTTGTATCTCGGGAGGTTTATCCTCTACTAGATTTTTCTCTTTATCGCTATCACCCTCCTTGGGTGTATCCACCATGTACATGTCATATGAAGAGGTGGCCGTCCTGCGTCCGGTAAATGGCGGGTTTTCGGCTTGCTCCTCTCCGGCATCATCGTCCATACCGTCGATGTCTTTGGAGCCATAATCAAGCATGTCAGTTAAGTCCTCTACTTTGGCAATGAAGTGGGTGGTGGATGGGACATTAAATTCCCCGCTCTCAGTCCCTAGTCCGGGCTGGGTGTAGTTCGGATGTTGCTCCTCCATAATCACGAGGGATTGCATCAAGTCCAGAGCCTCTCTTAAAGGCGAGGTTTGTTGAGGGAGAAAAGAATTCGTGGAGTATGGCGGGAAGGGAATTCCTTGGCCGGGCTCACACGATGATGACTCTGAGTGTTCGGAGCCGGCGTCTGGGGAAGAGTTTGGCTTGGTGATGGATGCCGATGATGCTGCTTCCTCTGGCTCTCCCGTACTGGGCCTAGTGGCCACAGATAGTCCGGCGGGTTTTGAAATCCCGTCTTCGGTACTGGCGAGGCACTCCTGCTCTAAGGCCAGAGCGGAGGTTTGGGTCGTGAATCCTTGGAAGATCAAGTCTCCTCGGATATCAGCGACATAATCGAGGTTTCCAAAACTAATCTGGTGACCTAGGGCGTAGCTGTCGATCTGCTCCAGATGGCCAAGCAAGTTGGCCCGCGGTGCGAAGCCGCCGAATATGAAGATCTGGTCGGGGGAAAAAACCTCCCCTAGGGCAGTATCTTTGCAGATGATGGATGGAGCCAGCGAACCTTTTGGCGGCGACACGGTGAAACTCTCAATGAAAGCACCAATGTCGGTGTCAAAACCGGCGGATCTCGGGTAGGGGGTCCCGAACTGTGCGTCTGAGGTTGATGGTAACACGAGAGAAGGGACACGAAGTTTTACCCAGGTTCGGGCCCTCTTGATGGAGGTAATACCCTGCGTCCTGCTTGATTAATATTGATGAGTATGGGGGTTACAAGAGTTGATCTACCACGAGATCGTAATGGCTAAAACCCTAGAAGTCTAGCCTATATGATTATGATTGCCTCTACGGACTAAACCCTCCGGTTTATAGACACCGGAGGAGACTAGGGTTGTACAAATTCAGTTACAGAGAAAGGAATCTTCATATCCGAACGCCAAGCTTGCCATCCACACCAAGGAGAGTCCCATCCGGAAACGGGTGAGAGAATCTTCGGTCATTTATCTTCATAGCCAATCAGCCCGGCCCATGTCCAACAGACCAGACACTCGAGGACCCCTTAGTCCAGGACTCCCTCAGGGGGGCCGAGCCCCCTCCCCTAGTCCAATTCGGACTTCTCCCTTGGGGGGCATGCGCTACCCATTGTGGGCTAGCCTACCTCCCTCCTATGGCCCATACATACCCGATACATTTCGAAACACTTCCGGTGACCGAATACGATCATCCATTATATCAATCTTTACCTCTCGACCATTTCAAGACTCATCATCACATCCGTGATCTCTTACAGGACTCCGAACAATCTATGGGTTCGAGAACTATGTAGACATGACCGAGACACCTCTCAGATCAATAACCAATAGCAGAACCTGGATGCTCATATTGGTTCTCACATATTTTATGAAGATATTTATCAGTCAAATCGCAATGACAACATACGCAATTCCCTTTGTCATTAGTATGTTACTTGCCCGAGATTCGATCGTCGGTATCTTCATACCTAGTTAAATCTCGTTACCAGCAAGTCTCTTTACTCGTTCCGTAATGCATCATCCCACAACTAACTCATTAGTCACATTGCTTGCAAGGCTTATCATGTTGTGCATTACCGAGAGGGCCCAGAGATACCTCTCCGATACACGAGTGACAAATCCTAATCTCGATCTATGCCAACCCAACAAACACCTTCGGAGATACCTGTAGAGCATATTTATAATCACCCAGTTATGTTGTGTTGTTTGATAGCACACAAGGTATTCCTCCGGTATCTGGGAGTTGCGTAATCTCATAGTCAAAGGAATATGTATAAATCATGAAGAAAGCAATAGCAATAAAACTGAATTATCAATATGCTAAGCTAATGGATGGGTCATGTCGATCACATCATTTTCCTAAGGATGTGATCCCATTCATCAAATGACAACACATGTCTATGGTTAGAAAACATAACCATCTTTGATTAACGAGCTAGTCTAGTAGAGGCTTACTAGGGACACTATGTTTTGTCTATGTATCCACACATGTATCAAGTTTCCGGTTAATACAATACTAGCATGAATAATAAACATTTATCATGATATAAGGAAATATAAAATAACAAATTTATTGTTGCCTCTAGGGCATGTTTCCTCCAGTCTCCCACTTGCACTAGAGTCAAAAATGTAGTTCACATCGCCATGTGATTTAACACCAATAGTTGACATCATCATGTGATTAACATCCATAGTTCACATCGCCATGTGACCAAGACCCAAAGGGTTTACTAGAGTTAGTAATCTAGTTCACATTGCCATGTGATTATCACCCAAAGAGTACTAAGGTGTGATCATGTTTTGCTTGTGAGAGAGGTTTAGTCTATGGGTCTGCCACATTCAGATCCGTATGTATTTTGCAAATTTCTATGTCTACAATGCTCTGCACGGAGCTACTCTAGCTAAAATGCTCCCACTTTCAATATGTATCCAGATCGAGACTAAGAGTCATCCAGATCGTAACTCTTTATGACAAACACTTTATCACTTCCATAATCGAGGAATATTTCCTTAGTCTACTCCCTTGCCAAACTAATGGCAAGGTATACAATAGGTCTGGTACACAACATCTTGTCAAGGTATGTGCTTTGTGAAAGTCTTATTAAGCGTCTCGATCTATCCCTATAGATCTTGATGCCCAATATATAAGTAGATTCACCGAGGTCTTCCGTTGAAAAATTCTTATTCAAGTATCCTTTTATGCTATCCAGAAATTCTATATCATTTCCAATCAACAATATGTCATCCACATATAATATCAGAAATGCTACAGAGCTCCCACTCACTTTCTTGTAAATACAGGCTTCACCATAAGGCTGTATAAAACCATATGCTTTGATCACCTTATCAAAGCGTATATTCCAACCCTGAGATGCTTGCACCGGTCCATAGATGGATCGCTGGAGTTTGCATACTTTGTTAGCACCTTTAGGATCGACAAAACCTTCTAGTTGCATCATATGCAAGTCTTCTTTAAGAAATCCATTAGGGAATGCAGCTTTGACTTCCGTTTGCCAGATTTCATAAAATGTGGCAATTGCTAACATGATTCGGGAAGACTTGAGCACCACTATGAGTGAGAAAATCTCATCGTAGTCAACACCTTGAACTTGTCCAAAACCTTTTGTGACAAGTCGACCTTTGTAGATAGTAACACTACCATCAGTGTCCATCTTCCTCTTGAAGATCCACTTATTCTCAATGGCTTGCCAATCATCAGGCAAGTCCACCAAAGTCCACACTTTGTTCTCATAAACGGATCCTATCTAAGATTTCATGGCCTCAAGCCATTTCGCGGAACCTGGTGTCGGTGTCAAAACCGACGGATCTCGGGTAGGGGGTTTTGAATTGTGCGTCTAGGATCAATGGTAACAGGAGACGAGGGACACAATGTTTACCCAGGTTCGGGCCCTCTCTATGGAGGTAATACCCTACTTCCTACTTGATTGATCTTGATGAATATGAGCATTACAAGAGTTGATCTACCACGAGATCGTAATGGCTAAACCCTAAAAGTCTAGCCTGACTATAACTATGGTTATCCGGATCTACAGACCTAGCCCTTTGGTTTATATAGACATAGGAGGGATCTAGGGTTACACAAGGTCGGTTACAGAGAAAGGAATCTTCATAGTTGGTCGCTAAGCTTGCTTTCCACGCCAAGGAGAGTCCTGCCCGGACACGGGTAGGGTCTTCGGTCTTTGTATCTTTACGGCCCATCAGTCCGGCCCATATCCAATAGATCGGACACCCCGAGGACCCTTTAGTACATGACTCTGTCACAGCCCTAGCATTGGCCTTGCTTGTCATTGCATCATCATCTTGCGTCATGTCTAAATTTCTCAGAAACTTGAAATGGGGACTGACCAAACCCTAGCACCAAATGAATTCGAATAGGCTCAAATAAAATCACTTCCAATAAACCCAAAGTGACTTCAGGAAAAGTCTATCATTTTTTAAACTGGTGAAAACCTCTGACAAAAATGGGTGCATATTTTCCCTAGGTCATTTCAGGTTATTGGATTAAATCATAAGTATTTGAATTGGAGCATTTAATGGCTATAAATATTTTAAATGCTTCAATAATTCTGAAAACATTTGAGGGCTGTTAGTAAACATTTTAAAAGTGCCCACAAATTTTCTCAGGAGTTTTAAAAATGGTTTAGTATTATTACTAAATCAAAAACAAAAAAGAAAAATAGAAAATAAAAATAAAAATAAAAAGAGAGAGAGGGACTTACCTGGCAGAAGCATACCTGGCGCCCACCAATAGGCCCAGTACTGTAGCTGGCGGCCCAGCCCACCACTGTTGCCCCATGTCGTCTTCCTCCTTGGACAGAAGGATAGGGGCGCGTGCTCGCTGCCTGCTGGCCACACGCAGGCCACCTCCACCCTGCCTGCTTCACTCCCCCGACGCCCTGAACACGCCACGCAACCTCCTGACCCCTCTCACTCTTCCCCGTGGCCCTCCTCTCCTCTGCGCTTGCTCTCTCTTCCGAATCTGAGCGGAGCCGTCGCCGCCGCTCGCCGTTGTTGCAGCCACCGCCTCCCCCTCGAGCCCTCGTCGTGCCTGCGAGCTCCGCCTTGGCTCTCTCGTCCTCGCCACCGACTCACGCGTCCTCGGCTGCCCTACATCGTCGTCCTCGTCATCGTCTTCACCGACGGGCGCCCGAGATTGCCACCGTTGATTCGCCGGCCCCAGCGCTTCCCCGACGTCGCCGTCACCTCTGCTAGCCCCACAGTGAGCTCCTCTCCAGTCCCCCATTGTTCCCCTCTAGCTCGTCCTCTAGCAACTATCACCGCCAGAGCCGTGAGCTCAGTTCCGCCGGCCATGGCGCCGCCGTGGCCACAGCTCCTGCCGCTCGTGTCGGAGCGCATCAACGTGCTCAGGAGGCCCCCAAGAGCCTAACCCACACACTCACTCGCCCTACCGCGCAACCTAGCATCGACCCCGCCAACACCCGAACTCCGGCAGCCGCCAACGTCGTCGCCGGCATCTTTTCCGACCACCCCAAGCCCAAACACTGCCACCACTCGACGCAGCAGCCCCCTAGCTTCACGTAGATGCTCCCCGCGCGCCAAATCGGGCCCTGTAGCAAAATCCCGACTCCCTCCGCCGCGGATTTGGTCGCCGCCGGCTAAACGTCGGCAGCTGACGTGGCCGTCATTAGCGGTTAAACACCCCGCTAACCAACCCCCCTACGCCACTGACACCTGGGCCCTACTGCCTAACTAACCCTGGTTTAGCCCCTGTTTAGATTAAACTAACCCATGGGCCCCACAGGTCAGCTTGACCTGGCCATGTCACCGTTGACCGGACCCACCTGTCTGTGACACTAAGTGTCTCAGGGTCAGTGACCAGTGGGTCCCATTGGTTAGGTTTTGACCTGGACCGTGCCCTGTTGACCTGCTCACGTCATGATGATGTCAGGCTGACGCAGTAATCCTTTTCTGGAATTTAAATAAATCTTAAATGATTTGTTTAATTCAAAAAATATCCAAAACTTTGAAAAATCATAGAAATTAATCTATAGCTCCAAATGAAATAATTTATATATGAAAAATTATCAGAAAAAATCAAGGAATCCATCTGTACCATTTTCATGCATGTTTGAGCAAGCTAACCTCACTGTTTAGGATGAAACATGATTAGGGCAAATTTCATAATAGGTTTGGAGTTGGAATTTGATGTAGTTTTGAATTCCACTTCAATTAAAATGACTTTCTGTTGCATTATCCCAAACACCAGCATGTTGCCATGTCATGATCATACATCATATTTTTGCATTGCATTGATTGTGTTTCTTCCTTGTTTGCCGGTGTTTGTCCCCTCTCAGTAGACGTGGTTTCGATGATGTGATCGATGACACCGATGAAGAGCTATACTATCTTCAGAAGTGCCAGGCAAGCAAAAACCCCTTGTTCATTCCAATACAATCCCACTCTCTCGCTCCTGCTCTCTTTTACTGCATTAGGACAACAACAATTCAACTGTTACATGCTCCGGTAGTTGAACCCCTTTCCCCTGCATGACCTGTCATTGCCACAGTAAATAGATGAAACCCACTAGCATGAGTAGGAATTGTTTGAGCCCTGATGTGCCTACACATTCATGCTTGTTGTCATGCCTGCTACTACTTAGAGTTGAGTCAAGTCTGATTCATCGGGAATGAATTGGAACATGGTGAACATGTCCTACCGTTGAGAGCTAAGTGTGTGAACACGATTTGGTAAAGGTAGCGGTGAGAGGCCATGTAGGAGTACATGGTGGGTTGTCTCATTGCAGCCGTCCTCAGGAACTGAGTTCTGTGTTTGTGATCCATGAATAGTTACTACCACACATTGGGCTCTGGGCGCTCCAAGTTCTCTCGACTTATTAATCAACCTGATCTCTGTCCAGGAGTTGCAACTAGTTTCTGGTGTTTGTAGGTAGTGTTAGTAGTCTACCAAGTGCCACTCGGTACACGTGGGCTTGGGACAGACTAGGCACAGTGGCACGGTGTAGCAAGTGGCACCCGGATGGTGGGCTTGGGAACCCTGCTCACATCATTTGGGGTCGTGAGCGACACCCCGGCCGGATCTCCTTGCGAATGGAACCCGAATAGGCGATAAACCTGCACTAGAGACTTGTTGGTTAGTCAGGTCGTGGCCGACTCCCTCGCCAGGCTCCCGCCTGAAGGTTGCCGAGATACACGACGTGTACATGGTGGTAAGTGGCGAGAGCGTGTGTGAAGAAGTACACCCCTGCAGGGTTATCATTATCTATTCGAATAGCCGGATTCCTCGGATATGGAAACTTGGACCCCTTGCATAGTTCATAGACAAGTGAAAGTGGATACTCTAAAATGCGCAAGATAAGCATGAGTGCTATGGATGGCGTTCTCATAGGGAGACGACAGCGGATCCATAGTGGTGTATTGGTATGGTGAATATGTGGAGTCGTGTGCGCCACCTCAAAAGAGTTACTTGCAGTCATAGTTTAGGTTAGCCACTGAGTCAAAGCTGGCTTGCTGCAGTCAAACTCCATCACCCCCTTTGTTGATACTGATGCATATGTAGCTAGTTCTTATGTAAATCTTGCTGAGTACATTTGTACCCTTGGGAGGGTCTTGTAGTTCCACGTGGACTTCGACGTTTAGCTTGTTACCTCAACAATGATCTTGTACCCTTGGGAGGGTCTTGTAGATAGTCAAGCTCCTCAGCCTTCTTCATTTTTAGTTGTCTGTACTCAGACAAGTTAAGCTTCCACCGGTGCTTTGACTTGTATGCTCTGAATGTTGGGTCATGAGACCCATGTTTGTAATAACTCGCTCCTCGGAGCCTAAGGAATAAATACTTGAGTCATAGAGTTATGTTGTGATGCCATGTGTATTTACACATATCGAGCATATTGTGTGTATGATTGAAATGCTTGGTATGTGTGGGATCCGACAACCTAGTTGTTTATCCTTGGTAGCCTCTCTTATGGGGAAATGTAGTCTTGTGCTTCCATGAGCCATAGTAGTCCGCTACAGCCCGGTTCACCGAAGTCCTGCTAGCCCAGCACTACTGCTCCGGAACACTTGACTGGCCAGCATGTGATTCACTTCATTCCTGTGTCTGTCCCTTCGGGGAAATGTCACGCGGTGACATCCGGAGTCCTGCCTAGCCTGCTACAGCTCGGTTCACTGGAGTCCTGTTAGCCCAGTGCTACAGCCCGGATTCACACGCTGCTGGCCGACATGCTCGATGTTGATTCATGTATGCCTGTCCCCATAAGTTAGTGCCACTTTGGGTTCATGACTAGTCATGTCGGCCCGGGTTCTCTATCATATGGATGCTAGGGACACTATCATATATGTGAGCCAAAAGGCGCAAACGGTTCCGGGCCATGGTAAGGCGACACCCGTGGGAATACCGTGCGTGAGGCCGCAAAGTGATATGAGGTGTTACAGGCTAGATCGGTGTGACTTAGAATCGGGGTCCTGACAGCTTTGGTATCAGAGCCTGACTGCCTGTAGGATTACCAAGCCAAGCTGGTCGAAGTCGTGTCTAGAAATGCTTTAGTTATATAAGGGAATTGATTGTGGATGGGAACGTAAGGCTCTTTTTATTCCTTTACCTTATGCCCTTCTGATCCGAGTCAACCTCTTCTTTTCTACGGGGATTAGGAACTAGGCTTCTCTTCTATCTCTCAGGATGATGTGTTACTAAACCGTAGTTGCCTAGGATTGTTGAGTTCAAGCCTCAGTTCAATTCCTACTACTTCCATATGTTCATAGCTGGCCTTAGAACCTTGATATTGTGATGCTGAGTGGTTATGCCACCATTTTTGCGGGATGTCTCAAATCATTTTGAGCATTTACAACCTTATGCTGTCCCAGTCATCCCAGGTTTCTAAATAGTCTGATGCACTTGCAAATCTTTCCTCCATGTTCCCGTTGTATTTTTGGGCCAGATTAAGCACACTAATCAGCGTGTTGAGGTACTCCGCTGCCTTTACGTGTATGTTGGAGTTAGTATTATGACCCTAGGTGTCCTCGAGAACCACTCAGTAATTTGGCAATGCTTACGTATCCCTAGTGTGATGATTCTGGTCACCATTCTCGAAAGCATCTCGTGATGTTATTTAGTTAGAAGGTATTCCATTCCTTGGTTCTTGAACCCGAGGTTCACTCTACTTACTTCATGTTGATAGTGTTTTCTAGTTCCTTTAGGATATTAGTAATCTTTGTGATAGTCCTCAAGGTCCGTGGTAAATCCTTCTTCCAATACCATGCACTACTTATGGAAGAAGTTCCTTGTTGAACCAAACATCACAATAAGAGTACTCTTGATGAGTTCTCCATTTTACTTTGTGAATCTGCCAGTTTTACCTTTTTGCATGGGTTATCCGGAAGAAATGTTGACCTTTGCTCGACATACTAATCTATGCATCCACAACTCAGAAAGATATATGTTCCTTTGAGTTGCCCCTCTCTCTAGTTGTATCCTAATCTCCGTCTATCATTTGATCGTAAAGAGCATGTCATGCACTCATGCTCATCGATATCTCATATTCTTGTGGTCTGTCAAGCCATTCTATTCCGGAATGACTAGGAGAAACAAACTCCAATACCTTATCCATCTCCAGGATTGGGTCAAAGCAGTTGTAATCCACATATCAAATGCCAACCCAGCCTTTTGATTCTGTTCTACCCTGAAGTATTACCGTCATATGTCAAGAATGTCATGAGAATTGCACCACCCCTTGTGAATTCTTGATGCAGTGATATTCCTTGCCATCATTTTTCATTCCTCGGTTTCCTTGTTATTGTAACCGGAATGCCGACAAGTGAATCATGATGTGTGAAATCAATACCCCTAGGTACTGTGTTGCTTGGTACTTAACGGGCGATAATTCCATTCTTAGCGTGTTGGTTACTAAACCATCATTCTAAGATTGATCGTGCTACCTAGCCCATTTTTCCCTGGTGCATTCCTCGATTAATGAGATAGGATTGTGGCAATCCATCACTCTCTTGGTCCCATCGTCTTGCCGTGAAAAGCAAGAATGTTCTAGAGTTTAGTAACATATCGGTGGTTCATGATTTTCCGGATTTCTTCTCACAAGTGTTACCAGGTTGTCACATGACCGCTATGTTGAGTTCGTGATCAAGTTGGTTTCTTGCAACCACCCCTTCTCCAAGAATCTGTGTTGAATACCCTGAGCTAGTTGGTTAAGCCGAACAACAACTTGGAGAGTTGGAAGATAAAAGATTGCCTAACTTAGTTCGTTCCAAAGGGATACTCTTGTGTAGTGTGTGTTGAAGAAAGATGATATCTTCATCGATTGGTCCCTGTGATCAGTAGTTGGACCTATTGTCTTATCAATCCTTTGATTTGTGTGTGGGCTATCGTCAAATCAAATCAGTACCAACGATGTTCATAATGTTGTCTTACTCGTGGTTGATCCCTCGAGCATACACCATTACATCTTTTGGTCTGACCAATACTAACACATTGTTCACATAATGGTGGAAGTCAAGTGATATGGAAATTCCGATGAGTTGATGTTGAGCCCAACAGCAGCATCTTGTCTCCTCCATGATTCATGTTGAACATTGAGCTAGTGTTGGAAACTTTTGTAAGCATTGCCTTCGTGTTCCGTTCATGAGGTATATGTTTTGGTGAAAGAAGTGACTTTCTCTGATTCGCGTGCATCTGGTGCAAGTTGCCGCCGTGAGTTCGAGGAAGATTGTTTTGTTTCCTATGGTACCATGCCAAGTCAGTCATGCACGTGCGAAGTGCTCTATGGTTTGATAGGTTGGTCGCCTCCACTCCATATGTGTTCCTAGCACACCAAGCCACTGACTGATTTGCTCAAGGAGAAGGAGCCCCTTCATAAGAGCTAATCCGGACTTATGAAAAGACTTTGATATCCTCGATGATGGTTCCCCCAACTGAACTCGGTAGTGCTTAATATAAGACTACTACGTGGCCATGCCTGTCTGGGACAGCGTGTTCACATGTTTGTAGCAGAACCCGCTCATGTTTTGGAGCTTACTACCATAGTCCATCTCCCGAGAATCTCGCAACATCATCCTGTCGATTTGTATTGCAACCTTTCCTTTCAGACATGCTGTCTGAAATATCCTGTTACCAACCAGATCTGAATCTCAGGCAGATATGATAGTTGAAACATTCCCAGCATTTGCATTCTGTTCCCAGCTTGCACCCCAGCAATTGTTGTTCAGGATCATCTTCAAAAGCGGTCCTACCATAGGTCCCATCCATCTCCGATGATAAGCAAAAATCATCCCTTGTGTTGTCTTCAACAAGGTAGTCCACATCATCCATTGTAGTCTGAGTATACCATCCCTTAGTACTCCGCCAAACGATTGTTGTGATTGCCTTAGGCTGGTATAAAGAGTTTCAATGATCTCAGAATCAAAAGTAATTCTTTTTGCCACTTAAGGGAATATTTCTGCGAGTCACCTTCCTTAAGATGTCTTGTTATGATATCATGGCAACTCAACTTCTCGCTACGTCGTTATCGAGCATGGAATTGTTTCCTACCAAATCGAGCCACCACCTTCTATTTCCTATCACCCCGATGAGTGTCTCGTGTCTTAGCTCAAGAGGTATTCCTACGTCTCATTCCGTGAGTTGATCCTGAGTTGTTCGATCTTCGAGAAGATCGATCCTTCTAGAGTTTCCTTTCTCCTTCGTGTCCTGTTGGGCAAACATCTCAAAGGCCAAGACGTCATGATCATGTGGTAGAACGAATCAACATCTTCGATGAGGGCACTTGGATCATGAACATCGTGCTAGCTTTGTATCCCCTCTGTCTTCTTACCTCACGTCTTGAATCTCGGGACGAGATTCTTGTTTAGTGGGGGTGAGTTGTCATAGCCCTAGCATTGGCCTTGCTTGTCATTGCATCATCATCTTGCATCATGTCTAAATTTCTCAGAAACTTGAAATGTGGACTGACCAAACCCTAGCACCAAATGAATTCGAATAGGCTCAAATAAAATCACTTCCAATAAACCCAAAGTGACTTAAGGAAAAGTCTATCATTTTTGAAACTGGTGAAAACCTCTGACAAAAATGGGTGCATATTTTCCCTAGGTCATTTCAGGTTATTGGATTAAATCACAAGTATTTGATTTGGAGCATTTAATGGCTATAAATATTTTAAATGCTTCAATAATTGGAGCATTTTAGGAATCCATCTGTACCATTTTCATGCATGTTTGAGAAAGTTAACCTCACTGTTTAGGATGAAACATGATTAGGGAAAATTTCATAATAGGTTTGGAGTTGGAATTTGATGTAGTTTTGAATTCCACTTCAATTAAAATGACTTTCTGTTGCATTAGCCCAAACACCAGCATGTTGCCATGTCATGATCATACATCATATTGTTGCATTGCATTGATTGTGTTTCTTCCTTGTTTGCCGGTGTTTGTCCCCTCTCAGTAGACGTGGTTTCGATGATGTGATCGATGACACCGATGAAGAGCTATACTATCTTCAGAAGTGCCATGCAAGCAAAAACCCCTTGTTCATTCCAATACAATCCCACTCTCTCGCTCCTGCTCTCTTTTACTGCATTAGGACAACAACGATTCAACTATTACATGCTCCGGTAGTTGAACCCCTTTCCCCTGCATGACCTGTCATTGCCACAGTAAATAGATGAAACCTACTAGCATGAGTAGGAATTGTTTGATCCCTGATGTGCCTACTCATTCATGCTTGTTGTCATGCCTGCTACTGCTTAGAGTTGAGTCAAGTCTGATTCATCGGGAAAGAATTGGAACATGGTGAACATGTCCTACCGTTGAGAGATAAGTGTGTGAACACGATTTGGTAAAGGTAGCGGTGAGAGGCCATGTAGGAGTACATGGTGGGTTGTCTCATTGCAGCCGTCCTTAGGAACTGAGTTCTGTGTTTGTGATCCATGAACAGTTACTACCACACATTGGGCTCCGGGCGCTCCAAGCTCTCTCGACTTATTAATCAACCTGATCTCTGTCCAGGAGTTGCAACTAGTTTCTGGTGTTTGTTGGTAGTGTTAGTAGTCTACCAAGTGGCACCCGGTACAGGTGGGCTTGGAACAGACTAGGCATAGTGGCACGGTGTACCAAGTGGCACCCGGATGGTGGGCTTGGGAACCCTGCTCACATCGTTTGGGGCCGTGAGCGACACCCCGACCGGATCTCCTTGCGGATGGAACCCGAATAGGCGATAAACCTGGACTAGAGACTTGTTGGTTAGTCAGGTCGTGGCCAACTCCCTCGCCAGGCTTCCGCTTGAAGGTTGCCGAGATACACGACGTGTACATGGTGGTAACTGGCGAGAGCGTGTGTGAAGAAGTACACCCCTGTAGGGTTATCATTATCTATTCGAATAGCTGGATTCCTCGGATATGGAAACTTGGACCCCTTGGATAGTTCATAGACAAGTGAAAGTGGATACTCTAAAATGCGCAAGATAAGCGTGAGTGCTATGGATGGCGTTCTCGTAGGGATACGGGAGCGGATCCATAGTGGTGTATTGGTATGGTGAATATGTGGACTCGTGTGCGCCACCTCAAAAGAGTTACTTGTAGTCATAGTTTAGGTTAGCCACTGAGTCAAAGCTGGCTTGCAACAGTCAAACTCCACCACCCCCATTTGTTGATACTCATGCATATGTAGCTAGTTCTGATGTAAGTCTTGTTGAGTACATTTGTACTCACGTTTGCTTAATTTATGTTTTGCAAAGAGACTTCAGTCTCGCTAGTAGTTCCACGTGGACTTCGACGTTTAGCTTGTTACCTCAGCTACGATCTTGTACCCTTGGGAGGGTCTTGTAGATACTCAGGCTCCTCAGCCTTCTTCATTTTTAGTTGTCTGTACTCAGACAAGTTAAGCTTCTGCATGTGCTTTGACTTGTATGCTCTGAATGTTGGGTCATGAGACCCATGTTTGTAATATCTCGCTCCTCGGAGCCTAATGAGTAAATACTTGAGTGGTAGAGTTATGTTGTGATGCCATGTTGTATTTACACATATCGAGCATATTGTGTGTATGATTGAAATGCTTGGTATGTGTGGGATCCGACAACCTAGTTGTTTATCCTTGGTAGCCTCTCTTATGGAGAAATGTAGTCTTGTGCTTCCATGAACCATAGTAGTCCGCTACAGCCCGGTTCACCGAAGTCCTGCTAGCCCAGCACTACTGCTCCGGAACACTTGACTGGCCGGCATGTGATTCACTACGTTCCTGTGTCTATCCCTTCGGGGAAATGTCACGCGGTGACATCCGGAGTCTTGCCTAGCCTGCTATAGCCCGGTTCACCGGAGCCCTGTTAGCCCAGTGCTACAGCCCGGATTCGCACGCTGCTGATCGCATGCTCGATGTTGATTCATGTATGCTTGTCCCTGTAAGTTAGTGCCACTTTGGGTTCACGACTAGTCATGTCGGCCCGGGTTCTCTGTCATATGGATGCTAGCGACACTATCATATACGTGAGCCAAAAGGCGCAAACGGTTCCTGGCCATGGTAAGGCGACACCCGTGGGAATACCGTGCGTGAGGCCGCAAAGTGATATGAGGTGTTACAGGCTAGATCGGTGTGACTTAGAATCAGGGTCCAGACAGACTCCCTCAGTAGCGCCTGAACCAGGCTTCAATGATGATGTGTCCGACGCGCAGATTGTCTTTGGCATTGCAAGGCGGGTTCCATTTTCCGAATACTCCAAGGCGGTATTTAGATAAAATGAAGGTTTCCGGATCTGCAACACAAATACCACACATGATTGCATTGAATATAATATTTTAAGAGTCCCATCTGCTGACAACTTTTTACAAGATGACATCACGTCTGTCCGGTTGTTATTTCGAACTATTTCCTGTTCCACGTTTCAAGGCGTGGCCCTTATTGGCATGTTCCGTCGGAGTAGAGATCGTGTCACCCTTATTGCGGGATCCTTATTAATACGAGCATGGGTAACCCAACCGTTCCACTGGAAAGATTCCTTGGGAATAGGCAGGCTTTTAGGATTAGGAGGAGGCGTTCAATACCCGCTGCCTTTATAAAGGAACCAAGGGCCGTCCTTTTACGCCAAACCTCTCTTCAACCTTTCAAACCTCGAGTTCGAGCACCCAAGGTTCTACCGCATTGCTTCAAGCTTCCCCATCATGTTCGGACCCAGCCCTCAAGGCCAATGGGTGGCTTCCTCTGTTACATAGGAGGACATTGCAAAGCTTTGTGCGGCCAGATACCTAACCGCGGAGATCCACCACAGGATTCCTGCTCAAGGATAGGTTATCCCGACCCCCAGATCCGGTGAGAGGGTCGTATTAATCTCTCACTTCCTCTGAGGGCTAGGGCTCGCTCTCCACCCCTTTGTACGGGGGCTACTGTTTTATTACTGACTAGATTTTCACGATCTAGCTCCAGATTCTTTCCTTCACTTCTCGGCGTTTATTGTCACGTGCGAGGCCTTCCTTCGAATCCCCCCACACTTCGGCTTATGGCTCAAGAACTTTGGTGTGAAGCCAAAGGTAGTCGACGGGGAACAAGTGGAGCGCGGCGGTGCCGTAGTAGGCCAGCTTACCAACACACCCTGGCCAAAAGGCTCCTTCACCAAAGCTTCCAATCAAATGCAACGAGAGTGGTTTTACATTACGGAACCCCGTAGCACCAAGTGGGTAGCTACACCTGCTTTCCGTTCTGGCCCTCCGTTACAGCTTGCATCATGGGTCAATAAGGGGCTGGAGTGGGGATCAGTTGATGAAGTGCAGACTCTATAGAGCCGCATCCGAGCCCTCCTCAAGAGGGACATCGATCTTGTCAACGTGATTCAAGTAATGCTGATCCGCCGAATCCTGCCATGCCAGCGTAGGCCTCTCCGCATGTGGGATTTTAATCCCGAAGGGCCACGAACCCTCCAACACTTCTTCGATGTTATGCACAAAGGGATGTGGAAGATGTTTTTCGGGAAATGAAAACATTGGCCGGACACCTCCGAAGACGTCGGCCTTGACTGCAACCGTCCGGACACCCCGGTATGCACTTGTCTTTCGAACACTTTGTAGTGAAGTATATCGTGATATGTTACCGAGAAAATTATCTTCTTTCAGGGCTGGATAAAAAAGCTGAACTAATTAGGTGTTCGCCCCCCCTTCCCGAAGCCTCAGCAGATCCCGTATTACAAGGATGCTGGCCTTGGCACCCTACTAGATGTCTGTGAAGGAGGACAAGCTGGGGAGCGGGACGACCAAAGAGGGCCTCCATCCTGAAGATATTTTAGACGATGTGTACGGGGAGATGAAAATCTCATCGCCCGAAGGCAAAAGTAGAGGGGAAGCCAATATTCATTCCCCCTATGGTAAGAAAAGAACCGTCTCCGAAGATTGGGAAGAAAAGGTTCCCAAGCGAGGCAAGATGCCTCTATCGGGCGGCTCGGGTTTGAAGGACGACATTATCGCGCATTCCTCCAGCGAGGCCAAGCCTAAATCGTAAGCAAACAAGGGCGTTTTACACATACCCAGTTCCTCCCCTATGACCATGGTAACATCTAAAATGTATGTTTTTTGCAGCTTGGCGCACAATCTTTCGCAACAATCATCTTCCTCAGGAGGCCTTCTCCCAGAGATGATGGAAAGCGAGACGCCTCCACCAGTCTCCTTGCCCAATAAGGTGGATGCACTCGAGGTGTCTTCCCGGAGGATCTCTCCTGTCAGCAAGTGATGCGAGGGGTGATGAAAACACGAACCGAAGATGACACTTCGGTAGCCCAAGGTCCGGGGGCCAACAATCAAGGCCCCGGACTGTCCAGCTTTCAGCCGGAGATAACTCTAGGGCGAACGAACGGATCCCTTTGAAGGGAGGCCCTGCTTCTACGGCTGCTTCTTGAGACCCAGAAATGCCGGATATATTGACGGACATGCTGCGACATGCATGCGTCTCCGAAGACCATCGTACCTCGCGGTGGTTAAAAAGGTCATATCCGTGAAAAGCAGATTGAATGAAGCCTTCACGAGCGTGTTAAGAGGTTTCGAGGTTGGTGCTGTAATGCTTTCAATTGTGTTTTATTCAGAAAATACTCCTATGTATAGATATTAGCCCCTGAGACTCTGATAGGCTCCCCAAGGGAGGCAATCAGAGGATCAAAAATATTTATCCAGGAAATAATATGTCTACTTTGAACACAGGCTATTACTTCCCCTGCAACTGCCCGATCTGTGGAGGTGGCGGATCTATAGCGGAAGATTGAAGAGGCGAATGATGACATCACGCTGATCAACAAGCGTCTTGACGAGGCACAAGGTATGTTTTTGGGTCAGCCAGTATATTTACGCATGATAACATGAGCATGAAGCTAGAATTGTAGACTGAGACATGTGTAACTACAGATGGTGCTGCTGCGGTGGAGGCCCTTCAGGTTGAGCTTGTCCTTGCCAAGGAACAAACCCGGATGAGTAATCTGGCTGCCCATTAGGCGGCTGAAGAATTAAAAATTGGACAGGTTGTTCAGCGCCCATGTGAGGAAAGAATTACTACCATGGCGAGCAAGCTGGAGGAGACCACAGTCGAGTGCGAATTCCTTGAGAAGGATAACAAGACTAGAAGGGCACTTCTCGACAAGGCCTTACAAGAAGCGAAAGAAGCACGGTTTGAGTCTAGAGCGGCTCGAGAAGAGATCCGTCAAGCTGGGGAGATAGCGGCTGGTAAGCCTTTCTTATTACAGACGAAGTTCGGCGATCCGAAGTATTCCCCGCTTAACCAAATGTGGAGTTCTCCGGACCCTTTTTTAGACCTGCCGAAGAGCGCCTCCGATGCGTCGCAATTTTATCAAGTGCAGGAAGGGTGTGCCACGGAGGAGCTTTTTTGGTCACAGTTCAGCGCGCCAAAGCGTCAGTTGTTATTAAATGAATAGATGACCCAGTGGGTCGAGCTCCACAGGATATCTGGTTCCGCCATGAGGGACGTCATAGTCCGGCTGTGGCCTACGGAGCCCATTCCGAATAGTTACTTCAGTTTGGTGCAGAGGCTTATGGATGCGGTGCCGCATATCGACACCGTTAAACGTTCAACGTGCATTGAAGATTCAGGGATGGCCTTTGCCCGTGTCAAAACATACTGGGCCAAGATGAAGGCCACTGACGTTGCTGCGAGGAGTCCCCCCAAGGGTAAGGACCCTCATGCACCCGAACACTATTTCGAGGACGTCTTAGAGGGTGCTCGCTTGATAGAGGGCCAGTGCTCGAAAGATATGATATTTTAGTGAAATGTATTGAATTGTAAAAGACAGTATGATGATAATATTATAATTTGTGCTTAAAAGTTTTTGGTTCCTCCTGTGCGGCCGTTGTTTGCATAATTTGAAAGTTTTCCAGTCGTCGGCTTCAGCCACCACGTAGAAAATACGAGGGTGTTCGGAAAAGCATATGATCACTCTTAACCCAACGTCTTGGTCCATGAATGGAGGTGTCAATGCGGTGGACGAGGCAACCGGACTATAGGGCGTTAACACATTCACTTAGCCGTAGGAGTTTTATGGTGGGTTTACGACATAAACCCTGGTATGTACGCTGTTATCCCAGTGTGGTGTGTTCACATGTATGACCTAAAGAAAGGTCCTTCGTGTAATACGGAGGGAATCATGAAAGATTACGATAAGTCGTCAAGTGGTTGACCAGCTCTCGCCACATCATGATAGTCAGTTTTCGGCTTTCTCTACTGAGGTGCTCGCCTGGGCAAACCAGGGCACAATCACAGTAGTTCTCCCTTTACTACCTTAGCCGATAGAGCAGAACGTAAGGTAGCAAGCACAGGTGTCGGGAGGTTGGTGCGACATATGCCAATGGATGGCTTATCATTGTGGGAGCCAATAAAATATCGCCGGTGCCTGGAAACGGGATAAGGCGAAGACATGCACACCGGCGAATCTTACCCAGCTTCTGGGCTCTCCATGGAGATAACACCCCTAATGCTGCTCTGCGGGGTCTCCGCATGATCACTAGCTCGATGGGTAGCTACAGAATGCTCCTTGAGCTGTTTGGTGAAAGGATGAAGGAGGGCAAGGCCAGCCCGATCCTCTTCTCCTTGTGGTGTCTAAAACTATCGAAATGAGAGAGCCCTCCTTGCATGGGTGCCCAGGGGGTTTATATAGGCCTACCCCCAGCGGTACAATGGTAATCCGGCTGGGCCCCGGCCCTAGCCGTCTGCGTCTACACTGGCCGGCTTCTCCACCGACCGATGGGCCCGCCGCCTGGTAGGCCCCGCGGGCTGCCGGCCTTCTAGTTGACAGGTTGGCCCCACTGCTCGGGAGTCTTGTCAGAGGCTGGTTACTGTTGCCTTGCCTCTAGTGACGATGGCTTTGTCGTGGTAAGCATGGCTATAGTGCCGCCGCGAGGCGGCTCATCACTATAGCCTTACCTTCTCTTGTCTCCTTAACGAAGCACCTCCTTGGAGGGAGAGAGCTGGCGGCTATTGGAAGCCGGCCATACCCTTGGCCGACTGTGGGAAGCCTGGCCGCCTTTGGGATCTCCCTAACCGAGGGGGCCCACCACCCATGGGTCGTACTGACCGCTCACCGTGGGTGGCATCACGATCATCGTGGCAACAGTGCCGCGCCGGACGGGTGATGGCCGCCCCGTACGGTGCACTGTGGCCATGCGTGCGCCGGGATTCGGGGGTGGCAGGCTTTACTGTAGCCACGCCCCGTCTTGTCGCTGTTATGTGGGTGCAGACTCTGAGGGCAAGATCTTAGCCGCCTGCTGAGGGGCCGGCTCCTGGCAGTCGGCCTTTTCATGGCCGACTTCTGGAAGTCGGCCTTCTCATGGTCTTGCTTCTCAAGGATTTTAGGGCTGGGCCGCCTTTGTGCAGCCGGCTTGAGAGGTAGCCAGCTGGGGGAAGGCGGCCCCATGTCTTGGACGCTTGGAGGCCTGATCGGCCTATAATTTTTCTGAAGTACCAGGGGAAGTCGGCTAGGCTACCCGTGGTCATTTACTCCGACAGTAGTCCCCGAAGCTGGTTGGGCTCCGAGGCAGAAAAATGACGAGGAGCTCAGTCAGCTTCCTATCTTGAGGAGCCAGGAACTAGGAGGTGGTTTCGACTAGGTGCGCCGTCTCCTAGAGATCTCGAAGCTTGAAGGCGGGTGCCAGTCGGCGCGCGAGTCCGGCTGCGAGCTGACCGTTCGTCGCCTGCGCGCCATGTGGTATCCTTCGGCTGGAGGGAACTGCCAGCCCACACGCGCGACGGGACGCCACCGCAGTCTGGGGCCCGCCACTACAGGGCCTCGGCCCATGTGCGGATCTTCTGCGGCCCAGACAGACCACGCGTGCCCCAGCGGCGGTTTCCTCACGCCGTGATGGCGCAATAATCGTGGGGCGTGGGGGAGTGGGTGCAGTTAATCCCACATCCGCCCATGTCCTGCCTCCTCGGCTTCGCCGCACGAGGCTATAAGTAGGGGGAGAGGAGGGGAGCACCAAACGCTCGCGTGCTCTCCCTCGCTCTGCCCCCTCCTTCTTCTTCCTCCTCTCCGCCGCGACAGCTACCTACCGCCGCTCGGCCTTCCCGCCAATCTTCTTGGCTTGCCGTTGCTTCATTGCAGCTGGGTCATGCACCCTCCTTTCGCCGCACCTTTCTTGTTGCCGCGCCATCCCCATGGCGTTGTCGAGCTCCTGGGACGGCTCCAACGTCCATGACGACCATGTCAACTTCCTTCGTCGGACGCGGCGGCTGCCGGGCGCGGATCTCGTGCGCGTCTGCCTTGCGCCGGAGAGGGAGATCTCGCCAGCGCCGGAAGAGGACGAGCGGGTAATCTTCTGCTCGCACTACCTAAGCGGTTTTGGCCTGCCGGCGAGCGGGTTCCTCCACCCGTTCCTTGAATTTTATCATCTCCAGCCGCATCACCTTACCCCGAACGTGGTGATGCTGCTGTCAGCCTTCGTTGCCTTGTGTGAGGGTTTTCTTGGTGTCCTCCCCACCCTCGAACTGTGGGAAGAATTCTTTCAGTGCAAGCTCAGTACTGTCGTCGTGGGCGTGCCCACCCCATGCAGCGCCTTCATTGCCATGCAGAGGACGAGCGACGACAACCCGTTTCCGCCCATTCCGCTGATCCAGTCGGTGAAGCTTTGGCAGAAGTCCTACTTCTATGTGAAGAACATCACTCCGCAAGGCGACTTCGTCAATCTGCCGGCTTACGTAGCCGGCCCGCCAGCTGGGAGGCAGCCCTCATGGTCCTTTCAGGCCAGGTCGCTGTCTCAGGGTGGGGCCGCCTCCGTTGCATGGCTCCGGGTGATGATCCAGTCGGAGGGTCTGACCGGGGCCGACTTGGTGGCCGTCTTCGTGGAGCGTCGGGTGCTCCCGCTCCAGGGCCGACCTCATATGATCTGCCAGATGAGCGGCCGCTTCGACCCATGCCGGCTAAGAACCAAGGAGATGCCTCATGCCGAGGTGTCTTACATGGTGAACTACATTTGCAACTGCAAGCTCACCGAGGAGTGGCAGTACGGCAAGGTGCCGTACTCTCGCGCCAATCCTCGGCCGGTGGTAAGTTTCTCTTCTTTCTTCTTCCCATGTTGTCGGGTTCGTGATGGCCGACTCCTGACCAGTCGGCTTGTTTCTGGCAGAATCCCATGCTTCCGCCGGCAGTCGGGGCTGCGGGGGTGGAGCGCCAGTTCCTCCCCGACCGCACGATGGATGATGTGGACGACCCGGATCTGGGGGCGGCCGCCATGGAAGAAGATGTTGCAGGGGTGGGCGGCGAGGCAGGCGGCTCTGGGCTCGGGGCCGCCTTCGAGGATTGGCCGGATGATGCTGAGGCCGAAGTCGTTCCGCGCCGTCAGCAGGTGCCCGATCACCAAAGCACGGGCCCATCCACCGCGCCGGCTCCGCATGGAGGCGCGCAGAAGCGTCGGGCCGCGTCAACCCACTTCGGCAGTCGGCCCAAGAAGCCCAAGAGTACCACGGCGGCGACCAAGCGGGATGAGGCGGCCACGAAGGCGGCCCGCTTCTACAAGGTGGTGAAGCAGCTGCAGTCGGTTTCAGCGTAGGTGTTATCGCTCTTACGCCTTTCTTTTTCTTCTTCGGTTGATATCTTTCTAAGCCTTCTTCTCGACTTTTTAAAAAACAGGGCCCCACTTTCTCTTGAACAGGCCCCTGCCGCCTCCGTGGACGGAGCCGTGGGAGGGTCTTCAAGCTCCCGCCGGGTGGATCCCCGCGCCGACCTCCTAGAGGCGACGGAGCGGAGCGCGCGGGAAGTGTGGGAGGAGCGGGAGGCGGAGGAGCGGAGGGCGGCTCGAGAGGCGAAGCAGAAGTCGGCGGAGGCGCGAGCCGTCGCGGTCGCCAAGGCCCAGGCGGAGGCCGCGGACGCGGAGAGGGAGGCGGAGGCCCATCAGAACCAGCCTCCGCAGTTCGTCATTCCCCTCCGCGTCGTGGCTCCAGACACCCCTGTGCCCCCGCCGGAGGAGGCCAGCCGCGGCCGGCCGGAGATGGAGAGGGAGGTGGCGCCATTGCCGCTGACTGGAGCGGACCGAGCAAGCCGGCCTGAAGTGCTGCCCGCGCAGCCGGCTGGAGGTGAGCCGACCGTGGGAGGGGATCTTGTGATCTCGTCACCGCTTCGCCGGTGCGCGGGGAAGGCGACTTCAGCGCCGGATACGCATAAAACCGTGGACGCTGGCTCGTCGGCCGAGGACTTTGAAGGGGCCAGCGACAGCTCGTCCGGGTGGACGCCGGGCGGCAGGACGGCCGTGCTGAATGTGGCGGCGCAGGACGTCCGTAACCGGCTTCAGGCCCAAGCCACCGCACTGAAATAGTACACCCAGGAGTTTCTCACGACGCGGTCGGTTATTCGGGTGAGTCCTCCTGCTCCTTGTCGATTGCTTTTAATTTCTTTCGTGGGGGCACGTCAGCGCACCCACTGGGTGTAGTCCCCGAGTTCCGAGCCGGCTGCTGAGCAGGCGGCTTGGAACTTATTGGAAAGCTTGATTGCCATCTTGTTCTTACTCGCGTCCCTTGTCTTATCTGCAGGAGTACCACAACCTCCGCGCGGCCGCCTTCAACTCCCAGGCCCAGGTGTTGAATCGGAAAGCCACTGATCTGACCAAGAGCCGGAGTAAGTTCTTCGTTTTTCTTTTAAGTGGGGGCGCGTCAGCGTACCCACTGGGTGTAGTCCCCGAGATTCGGGCCAACTGCCGAGTAGTCGGGTCGGATCTTTTCCTGACAACTTCTTTCTTCATATCTGCAGGGGCTAATGCTGACTTGAGGAGCCAGCTGAGCGGAGCCCAGACCGCCCTTCGTGCCAAGGAGGCCGAGTGCACCGCCTTGGCTCAAGAGCGTGACCGCCTGGCCAAGAGGCTGGCCGACCAGGAGGAGAGCCACAAGACGGCCCTGAAGGCGGCACAGGACAGTGAGGCCGCCCTCAAAGCCGAATACGAGACCGAGGTGGCAAACTGGGCCGAGACGAGGCAGGCATTGAGCCAAGGCTACAGCCGGGTGGAAGACTTGATTGACGGTAGGCCATCTTCTTCTTTGCTTCCTTGCCTGCCTCCTACTATCTGATTCATTTTTTGACTTTGTGCCACTGCCTTCCTCTTTGTGCAGATTACTTTCCCGGCTACTCAGCCGCCGCCACCCACGTCATCGAGGCCTACCGCGACGCACGACGGCAGGCGGGGGCCGAGATCGCGCCGGGTGCCAGCCGGTCACTTGAGGAGCAGCTTCTGGGGCTTCAAGCCCGCCTCCAGCCGGCCCATCGCATGCTCTGTCGTCTTCAGCGCGCCGGGGCACAAGTGCTGGCCGCCCTCTGGACTGGCGAGGTGATTCCGCACACCCCAAGTCGGACTGCCGACCGGCTAGAGGTCGTAGTCAGCTGCTTCGAGGCTTGGAAGGCGTCAGCAGCCCGGTCTGGCGCAGGGCGGGCAATGGAGTTCATTCGAGCTTGGTATCAAGGGCTGAACTTAGACCAGCCGAGCTCCTGGCGGCAGGAGGCTCACGAGGAGCTGGAGGCGGTGCAGCCGGCTATCATCCGGCGCACCTTGGCGATTGCCGAGTATAACGACACCAGCGCCTTTGCTCCTGAGGTGGATGACGCCGGCATCGCTCAGCCGGAGGAGTGGTTCGGGCTGAACCCGGCCGAAGGTGAAGACTCGGTGGAGGAGATTGCCTCCAGTGATGAGGTCGAAGGGGAGGTGGGAGAGGATGATGAAGACGCTGCGCCGGATGGTGAAGCGACCAGCCCGCCTCAGCCCGATCGTGCCTCTAGCAACGATGCCGAGACTCACCAGCCGGTCACTCCTCCAGCCGGCACCGCCGACTCCGCCAACCTGCCCAACTCGCCCGTTGTTCCCCTGGCTTGATCCGTCGTCCTTGCTTTCCTGCTTGTTACTCTTTTGAACAATCTTTAAATTTGCGCAGTTCCACCCACTGGGGGTGTATTCAGACTATGTTGAATGCTGGCCTTTCGAAGGTCTTTTGTGTAAATATTATGCATGTGCTTGGCTTCCGTTTATATTTTATTTTTATCCTTTGGCTTTTTCCTTTGCCTCCTTCCCTTGGCCGCCGCCTTCCCAGCCGGACAGCTGCTCTACAGTCTGCGGCTGAAGAAGGACTTGGTTGTTTTGGGAAGGCAAGTACTCGAGCTTTCTCAGATTGCAGCAAGGTGAATGGGAAGCCGGCCAGCCGACTGCTCTGGTAGTCGGCTGGCGGGGTGGGAGGTCGGCTCGCGTTATATAACTTCGTTGGTCCTTAGCCGTTTTTCGGGTGGGCATCCTTTCCTACCCTTGGCTCTTGCCAGTCGGACAGTCGATTCTTCGAGCTGTGACTTTTGGCAAGGAGGGGCTTGGGTGCTGGCATGCTACTTGTCTGACTGCAGGTGGAACTTCGGATATAACTTGAGGCGGCGAGTCCCCGGGCCGACTGGTCGAACCCGGTGCCGGACGAAAAAAAGCGAGTGTACTAACATAATCGTATGCGTGATACTCGTCATTCATAGATAAAAGAGGGTAGTCCCCAAGTGCTCCTCGGGGCACCCCTTGTCTCGTACTTAGTACAAAAGGTGGCGTGCTACGTACTGCTTTTTAACTGTAAAATCTTCGGAGGAGATTGGCGTTCCACGGTCGTTCCGACTCTTTGCCGGAATTATTTCTCTTGCGTGCCTTCGGCTTCTGCGCGTCGATTAGGTAGAAGGAGTCGTTGCCTAAAGCTCTGCTGATGATGAAGGGGCCCTCCCAAGGGGCCGAGAGCTTGTGCTGGCCAGCTGTTCGCTGGATCAACTGGAGCACTAGATCGCCCTCTTGGAAAGATCTTGGCTTGACCTTCCGGCTATGGTAGCGGCACAAACCCTGCTGATAGATGGCGTACCGACTGAGAGCTAATAGCCGGCCTTCTTCCAGCAGGTCAACACCGTCTTCTCGTGCTTCCTTGGCTTTCGCCTCCGTGTACATGGTGACCCGAGGCGAGTCGAACTCGATGTCAGTTGGGATGACAGCCTCGGCACCATATACAAGGAAGAAAGGGGTGAAGCCGGTCGACTTGTTTGGGGTAGTGCGCAAACTCCAGAGGACGGCCGACAGCTTGTCCAGCCAACAGCCGACCGAACGCTCTAGTGGCATGAGCAGTCAGGGCTTGATGCCAGAGACGATGAGGCCATTTGCTCGCTCGACCTGGCCGTTTGACTGCAGGTGGGCAACGGACGCTAGGTCCAGCCGGATGCCGTGTGTTGCGCAGAATCGTGCCAGTGCTCCCTTTGCATAATTTGTGTCGTTGTCGGTGATGATGCAATGCGGTACGTCATACCGGGTTGTAATATCTGCGATGAAGGTGACGGCAGTCGGCCCATTCAGCTTCTTGATCGGCTTTGGCTCAATCCACTTGGTAAATTTGTCCACAGCGACGAGCAGATGTGTCATGCCGCCGCGTGCCGTCTTGAACAGGCCCACCATGTCCAGCCCCCAGATGGCAAAGGGCTAGGTGAGGGGGATGGTCTTGAGTGCAGAAGCCGACAGGTGTTGCTTGGAGCTGAAAACTTGGCACCCTTTTGTAGTGTTTGACTAGTTCCTTGGCGTCTTCCAAAGCAGTCGGCCAGAAAAATCCATGGTGAAAAGCTTTGGCGCTGAGTGATCTTGAGGTTGCGTGGTGGCCGCATTCGCCTTGGTGGATGTCCCTGAGGATTGCTATGCCCTTCTCTGGTTCGACGCACCACTGGAAGACTCCAGTGACACTGCGGCTAACAAGCTCTCGGCTGACGATTGTGTAGGCTCTGGCTCGGTGTTGAACTTGTCTTGCCGAGATCTCGTCGGTTGGCAGCTCTCTATTTACTAAGAAGTTGAGGATGGGCTGGTCCCATGATGGAGCTGTGACTTCGTCTATTGTCAGGACTGCCACTATGATAGGGGCGGGTGGGCTGGGTGGTGAAGAGTGGGAGTCGGAGTCGGCCATCGCCTGTTGTGTTGATGTAGTCCCCGGGCCGGCTGCAGTAGCCCCCGGCCCGAGTTCCGAATTCCCCGGGCCGGGTGCGACTATGGCAGTCCCCGGGCCGCCTGTTGGAGTCCCCGCGCCACCTGCTTGGTTTCCCAAGTCGGATTCGACTGCGTTGGGGTCAGGCGACACGAAGATGGAATCAGATTCTGGAGACGGCTTGATAGACGGCTTGAGGAGGCGATGGGGAGAAACGCCGGCTGGTATGGCTTGCCGGGTGGATCCTACTCGTGCCAGGGCATCTACTTGCATGTTGTCAGCACGTGGTACATGAAGGAACTCACATCCTTCAAAATATCCACTGATTTGCTGGACGAGGAAACGATAGCTCGCCATGTTTGCGTCTTTGGCGTCCCAGTCACCGGATGACTGTTGGACCACCAAATCCGAGTCGCCATAGCACAGGATCCGGCGGATGCCGAGCTCTTTGGCTAGCCGAAGCCCGTGTATGAGCGCCTCGTACTCGGTCACATTGTTGGAGGCGGCAAAAATGAATTTGCAATGTATACTTGAGCTTGTCGCCCTTGGGAGAGGTGAGGACGATGCCGGCTCCCAAGCCGGTGTGCATCTTGGACCCATCGAAGTGCATCCGCCAGTGAGTGGAGTCAGGAGCCAGTGGCAGGTGTTGGGTTTCGGCCCAATCGACGAGGAAGTCGGCCAGTGCCTGGGACTTAATAGCAGTGCGGGGCTGGTAGAAGATCACGTAGGGGGCCAGCTCAATGGCCCATTTGGCCACTCGGCCGGATGCATCCCGGCTGCCTATGATCTCGGCGAGCGGGGCAGTACACACAACTGTGATGGGGTGCTCTTGAAAATAGGGCTTGAGCTTCTTGGCAGTGAAGTACACACTGTAGCACATCTTCTGGTAGTGTGAATAGTTCTGCTTCGAGGTGGATAAGACTTCGCTTAAATAGTACACCGGCCTATGAACCGACTGAGCCCGACCTTCTTCTGGGCGCTGGACTACGATGACAATGCTGACCACCCGGCTAGTAGCGGCAATGTAAAGGAGCATGGGCTCCTTTTCAGCCGGTGCCGCCAAGACAGGCGGCATGGCCAGCATCTTCTTTAGCTCGTGGAAGGCTTGGTCCGCCTGGTCGTTCCACTCGAAATGAGTGGACTTCTTCATGAGTCGGTAGAGGGGGAGGGCTTTCTCTACGAGCCGGCTGATGAAGCGGTTCAGGGAAGCCAAGCATCCGGTGAACTTCTGGACATCCCGCAGCTTGGTGGGAATCTCCATTCTCTCTATGGCCTTGATCTTCATTGGGTTGCACTCGATGCTGCGTTCGGAGACCAGGAAGCCTAGGAGCTGGCCGGCTGGTACTCCGAACATGCATTTCTCGGGGTTGAGCTTGATTTGGAATCGGCGCAAGTTTTCAAATGTTTCTCTGAGGTCATCCAGCAAGGTGCCGCGCTTCTCCGTCTTCACTACAATATCGTCTACATAGACATGGGCATTTCTGCCGAGCTGCATGAGGAGGCATTTCTGCATGCAATGCTGAAAAGTGGCACCGCCATTTCTCAAGCCGAATATCATAGTCAGGTAGCAGAAGGCTCCGAATGGTGTGATGAAGGCGGTTTTCAGGCGGTCAGCTGGATCTAACTTTATCTGGTGGTAGCCTGAGTAAGCATCCAAGAAGCTCAACAGCTCGCATCCGGCTATGGAGTCTATTACTTGATCAATCCTTGGCAAGGCGAAGGGATATTTGGGGCAAGCCTTGTTGAGGCTAGTGTAGTCTATACACATGTGCCACTTGTTATTTTTCTTCAGTATGAGGACCAGGTTGGCGAGCCACTCTGGGAAGAAAACTTCCATAATGAAGCCGGCTGCCAGAAGCCAGGCTATCTCTTCTCCTACAATCCTTCTCTTCTCCTCCGATAGTCGGCGGAGAGGCTGTTTGACTGGTTTCGCACCTTCTCGGATATGTAGCTTGTGCTCGGCGAATTCCTTCGGCACACCCGACATGTCCTTGGGGGACCATGCGAAAATGTCCTGATTCTCATGGAGGAAATCGGCGAGCTCGCCTTCCTATTTGCTGTCCAGGCTTGCCCCGATGGTGGCAAACCTTTCTGGGTGATCTGGGTCCAGAGGTACCCTCTTTGTTTCTTTGGCCAGCTGGAAAGAACCTTGGGCACCACATTCCTTGGGGTCGGGGGACAGGGCCGGCTGCTTGCCGGCCATGGCCACGACTCGGTCTAGTATCTTCTTCTCTTCAGCAATTACAAGGGACTCGGCCAGCTGGCTGCTGGCAGCCGCACACTCGGAGGATTTCTTGTAGTCTTCGGCTATGGTGATGATGCCCTTGGAACTTGGTATCTTCATCTTGAGGTAGGCATAATGGGGTACAGCCATGAACTTGGCCAGGGCAGGTCGGCCAAGCAACGCGTGGTAAGGGCTCTCTAGATCCACCACTTCAAACCACACCGCCTCTCGGCGGAAATGATCCTTGTCCCCGAAGAGGACATCTATCTTGATCTTGCCGATTGGGGAGCAGGACAAGCCGGGTACGATGCCATGGAACACAGTCCGACTGGGCATGAGCTGCTTTGTCTTGATGCTCAACTTCTCCATGGTGTCACGGTATAGGATATTGATGTTGCTCCCACCATCTATCAGCACGCGGGAGAAACGGGCGGCTCGCCTTTCTGTAGCGAGGGTGGCATCCAGAACCAATGCGTAAGAGCCGGGAAACGGCATCACCTCTGGGTGATCTGTCTGGCTCCATCTAATAGGCCTTTCTGACTAGTGCATGAACTCTGGGTTGTTGGAGGCGACTATGTTGACTTCTTGGTTTTGTCGGCGTCGGCTACGCCGATCTTCTGGCTAGCTTGTAAAGACGACGTAGGCGGCATGCTCGTTGGGGTACTTGTCTTGAACTGCCCCGACCGCTGGTCGAGCGGCCGGCTGCGGAGGAGCCGGAGGTGGCTGACCAGCAGGCGGAGGTGGTGCCATCCCCTCACCCTTGGAGATCCGTGTGAGCCAATGGCATTTTCTGGTCGTGTGGTTTGAAGGCTTTGCACCGCTGTGAAACTTGCAGGGGGCATCAAGTGCTTGCTCGTAGGAGAAAGCCGGCTGCCAAGCTGGCCTGCCGCCCTTCTGCTTCTTGGGTGTGGGCCGCCCTTCGAGTTGTTTGTCTTCGACTGTGGCCACCTCCGACTGGTGGAAGGTGGCAGGGGAGCCTTGCACTTATGGTCGTTCTGGTACGGGTGTCGGCCGGACTCTCCAGTCGGCGTCTTGGGACTTGGAGAGAGCACCTTCCCGGAGGCGTCTACTCGGAGCTCGGTCTTCATTGAGGAATTGGTTGTGGCGTATTTGTCGGCTATGACCAGGAGCTCGTCAAGCGTAGTCGGCTCGTCGCAGAGGAGTCGGTGCTTGAGGAGGGTTCCTTCTCGACACCCGGCGGTGAAGTACTCTATAGCTTGAACCTCATGCACTCCCTCGCAGGAATTGCGGAGCTCGGCCCAACGCGTGAGGTAGTCGCGAGTCGATTCGTTGGGCCCTTGGACACACAAGGAGAGCTGTCGGGGCTTGGGAGCCCGCTTGTAGGTGCTGGTGAAGTTGCGTATGAAGGCTTCAGTGAAGTCTAGCCAGCTATTGACACTGTAAGGCTTGAGGCTGTTGAGCCAGGTGCGCGCCGTGCCTTGGAGCATGAGGGGCACATATTTTATGGCAACACGCCTGTTGCCGTTTGTGATGCTAACCGCGGTGGAGTAGTCGATCAACCAAACTTCCGGCTTCACGGAGCCGTTGTATTTGGGCATGTCTCTTGGGAGCGAGAACCCTTTGGGGAAGGGCTCGTCACGGATGCGGGGGCCGAAGCAAGACGGGCCGACATCATCTTCTTCTTCCAGGGCCAAGGATCGCGCAAGGTGGTCGATCCGGTGGCGGGCATCATTCTCGCCGACTCCTTCGCGGCGACCCAGCCGGCCGCTGAGAGTCAGATGCGTGATAGGCGGCGGGGTAGGGTATCTCTCCCTACGAGGTGGAGGAGGAGGGGGGTTGCCCCACCACTCCACGGCTCGAGGGCGGCCCTCTGCGTCACGCTCGATGGAGATTCGAGTCCGGCTGCGGCTGGCAGCCGGCTCCTTTTCTTTTCTTGCACGGGCGTTGCCCATGGTCGGTGTTCGGGACGTCGCACCGTGCTCTCGGCCCAGTGGAGGACTCTCGGCGCAGACGCCGGCTTCGTGCCGCTCTGTGGCCACGTCGATAAGTTGCTGGATGCGTCTGGTCATATAGGAGAGCATGTCAGGTCCCAGCCCATTCAACTCGTCTGCGGCCGCCTGGGCAGTGCGCAAGTTCTCGAGAGGCGTGGCATAGACAGGGCGGTCTGCTCCCAGCATGTCGGCAATAGCTGCGCCATGTTTCTTGATGATGCCGACATGGCTCGGCCCGTCGGGAGGCGGCGTGCCGAAGGTGGCACAGTCGACCTCGCGTTGGTGAGCCTCGGTGAGGCGTCTCCTGGTGGCGAGCTTCTGGCCCTCCACAACGAGGGCAAGGCGGCGCGCCTCCAATGTCTTGGCATCCGCGTCGGCCGGGACGGGGACGGACAAGTCATGCATCGCCATCTGCAGAGCGTCGTGGGTGTTTTCGCCTGAAGCGGTGCCGTGGCTGATGACCAGTACCTCGGTGATGGCACTGCCACTGCTGTCGGCTCGAGGAAGAGGGTCGTTGATGACCACCATGTTGGTGGGGAAGGCGTCAAGGGATGTCATGTCGGAGTCGACAAGCATCGGGTCGGTGGAGCCAACCGACTCCAAGTCCGCGGCAAGCTCGTCGAAGACGTGGAGTTGGTCGAGGAGGCTGACAAGGTGACTCTCGGGGCCGTCTGTGCCTGCGTCGGATGCGGGCTCGTCGGAGATGCGAGCCTCGCCAAGAAGATCGGCGTGGCAGCTTGCCGCACAGGCATCGACGACGTCTTGGAGCGCGTTGGGGCAAGCGCCATCGGTGAGCCGGGCTGGCTACGCACATTGGGAAGGAACAGGGTTCCCGTCCAGAACAGGTCTCCGGATGATGGTGCACCTGGCCCCACGGTGGGCGCCAAATGTCGGGTGGTTGGTGCGACATATGCCAATGGATGGCTTATCATTGTAGGAGCCAATAAAACATCGCTGGTGCCTGGAAACGGGATAAGGCGAAGACATGCACGCCGGCGAATCTTACCCAGCTTCAGGGCTCTCCATGGAGATAACACCCCTAATGCTGCTCTGCGGGGTCTCCGCATGATCACTAGCTCGATGGGTAGCTACAGAATGCTCCTTGAGCTTTTTGGTGAAAGGATGAAGGAGGGCAAGGCCAGTCCGCTCCTCTTCTCCTTGTGGTGTCTAAAACTATCGAAAAGAGAGAGCCCTCCTTGCATGGGTGCCCTAGGGGGTTTATATAGGCCTACCCCCAGCGGTACAATGGTAATCCAGCTGGGCGCGGGCCCCAGGCATCTGCGTCTATGCTGGCCGGCTTCTCCGCCGACCGATGGGCCCGCCGCCTGGTAGGCCCCGCCGGCTGCTGGCCTTCTGGTCGACAGGTTGGCCCCACCGCTCGGGAGTCTTGTCGGAGGCTGGTTACTGTTGCCTTGCCTCTGGTGACCATGGTTTTGTCGTGGTAAGCATGGCTACAGTGCCGCCGCGAGGCAGCTCATCACTGTAGCCTTACCTTCTCTTGTCTCCTTAACGAAGCACCTCCTTGGAGGGAGAGAGCTGGCTGGCTATTGGAAGCCGGCCATACCCTTGGCCGACTGTGGGAAGCCTGGCCGCCTTTGGGATCTCCCTGACCGAGGGGGCCCGCCACCCACAAGTCATACTGACCGCTCACCGTGGGTGATGTCACGACCAGCGTGGCAACAGTGCCGCGCCGGACAGGTGATGGCCGCCCTGTACGGTGCACTATGGCCATGCGTGCGCCGGGATTCGGGGGTGGCAGGCTTTACTGTAGCCACGCCCCGTCTTGTCACCGTTATGTGGGTGCAGACTCTGAGGGCAAGATCTTAGCCGCCTGCTGAGGGGCCGGCTCCTGGGAGTCGGCCTTTTCATGGCCGGCTGCTGGAAGTCGGCCTTCTCGTGGTCTTGCTTCTCAAGGATTTCAGGGCTGGGCCGCCTTTGCGTAGCCAGCTTGAGAGGTAGCCGGCTGGGGGAAGGCGGGCCCATGTCTTGGACGCTTGGAGGCTTGATCGGCCTATAATTTTTCTGAAGTACTAGGGGAAGCCGGCTAGGCTACCCGTGGCCATTTACTCTAACAACAAGAGCCGGGCAACCCAACTATTGACCCAAGACATGATTCAGAGCTGATGCATATAAGGCCAAACTCGCGACGCCGAAGTGTGCTATAGAGTTGTTCAGACTTATTGGCAATTTAGTTCGTTCCCATATCGAGCCCCTGGCGGGGCGTGTGAAATAACACAAGGAGAAAAATACAGTTTTTTTTAGAGAAAAGTGAATACAAGATATAAATTATATTCACTTGAACTTGAGTGACATGCCAATCATTGTTTTTTATATAATAACACCATGACCCTGGCTATTTGACATGCCAAGGGTCGATGGCTGAGGTAGAAGGCACTTTAGAGGCTCGCAATATAGAGAGTACGGTCTAAAAAAGTTGTTTTGGACCTCCTGTCGCACGTCTGCGCCGCCTTTCCTCGATGAAGGGGCTCCTTAAAGGGAGTAACTTTTGGATGAATGTACAAACCGGAACTCCGATGGAGTCGGCGAGATGACCAGCCTACGAGTCACCTATGATAAAAGGATAATGGAAAAAGAAAAAGTCGTCAGAAAAGAATTGGAAAGAAGGGAGTGATAGAAGTACTCGTAGGCCCATCCGTACTATGCCTCCACCGATGCCCATGGTATCTTAAGTGCATAGTTATGTATGCGTGGTATACATTTCGCAGGTGTGAGGTGGACGGCGGAGGCCGAACTGCTAGTCCAGCTCCATAATTGGTCGGTCCTGCTGAATCGAGACCAGCGGCTTAATGGCCGACAAGGTATGCGGTTTAATAAGGCCGACTTGTACTCCGGCTGGAGGAAATATAGTATGATCCTTAGTCTGGAGGGAGTATGTCTCATGCTCCTCTGTAGGGGCGTGTGTTATGTATACCATGTTCACCATTTTTACCTTAGGGGGAAATTGCTTCTGAACCCCGGTATTTGTTTGGTGAATCTCTTCGTCATCGCTATCATTGGGCGGTCTTTTCCCCTCATGTTCGGTGTTGAGCCTGCTGGCCTGTTTAAAGACCGCAACAACTTCTGTTGGTGTGAGTGGCTGGTTTATCGGGAGTGCCATGAAGCTGGCAGGGTCGATCCAATATCTTGTCTAAGGTGGATGGCGTGTCTCTATTTGCCTTGAATGGCTTTTTCCATTGACCGGGTTTGGGGCCGCTGAATCCGGCGTTGACCGCTGTGTCATGTGTTCTCTCATTATTATTGCGATGTTTGTGTTTGCTGCGTCGTGGTTTGCCATTGCCGTCTCGGACTTCGGAAGTACCCGGATCGCTGGCACTGTTGCCTCTATGAGTGAGCCAGCTGTCTTCTCCCGCACAAAAGCGGGTCAACAGAGCGGTAAGGGCTGACACGGATTTTGGTTTTTCTTGACCGATGTAGCGGGCGAGCCACTCATCCCGGACGATGTGTTTGAAGGCCACTAGGGCTTCCGCGTCCGGACAGTCGATGATTTGGTTCTTTTTAACTAAGAACCTAGTCCAGAGCTTCCTGTCTAACTCTCCGGGCTGTTGAACTATATGGCTTAAGTCATCCGCGTTTGGTGGCTGGACATATGTGCCTTGGAAGTTGTCGCGGAAGGCGTCTTCCAAATCCTCCCAGCTGCTAATAGAGTCTTCGCACATACTGTTCAACCAGTGCCAAGCTGGACCTTTGAGTTTTAACGCGAGGTATTTGATGGCATGAAGGTCATCTCCACGGGCCATGTGGATATGGAGAAGGAAATCCTCGATCCACACCAGGGGATCAGTTGTTACATCATATGATTCGATATTCATGGGTTTAAACCCTTCTGGGAATTCGTGCTCCATTACTTCGTCTATGAAGCAAAGGGGGTGTGCGGAGCCTCTATGTTGGGCCACATTGCGACGAAGCTCCGATGGAGTCCGTCTGCGATTTTCGGCCCGGGTGTGACTAGGCTTATCACGTCCAAATAGATAGCCGTTGTCACGTGTCGGGGCACGTCCTCGCGATCCATAGATCGATCTGGTACGTCCTGCTCTATTGTCCAGGTCCAGCCGAAGGTCATATGTGTGACCACGAGCTGTGTTTTCTCTGCCTTTACGGTGAGGAGGGGCAGGCTGGTGTTCGGCTCGAGTTGCTGCTTTGTCCCGACCACGTGGTGGCCGGTTAGCCGCATTGTGCAGCGATGGTATGGTCTCCGGTACCTCGTCATCAAACTGAGGTAGCAATTTGCGCTTCGGGTAACTTTTGACTCGGTGCTTGAGGCCATATTCTTCGGCTGCTAGGACATCAGTCCATCTATTGTTGAGCAGATCTTAGTCAGCTTGAAGCTGCTGCTGCTTCTTTTTCAGGCTCCTTGTAGTGGCTATTAGCTGGCGCTTAAAGCGCTCCTGCTCCTGAGGTTCCTCAGGCATGATAAAATCCTCGCCGCCAAGACTCCCTCATCCTCGGAGAGTGGAAGGTAATTATTGTCCTCCAAGTCATCGTTTATGGCCTGTTCGTCAGGGCTAACTTGCCTGTTTTCCCGATCGTCCTGTTCGGCAGTTCGTTCATCGGGATCTTCTCTATTTTCGGCACCGTCCGGAGTGTTGTCCTCTCCTGTGTCTGTATCACCGTTTATTCCATGATGCGACTTAGATCAGCGCCGCTGACGCCGGCGTTTTGGTTGTATCATAGGAGGTTTGTCCTCAACTGGATCTGCTTTCTCGTTGTCGTTAGTTCTCTTAGGTGTATCCACCATGTATACATCGTAGGAAGAGGTGGCTGTCCCATGTTCGGTAAGCGTCGGGTCTTGGCCCAGTTCCTCATTGGCATCGTCGTCCATACCGTCGATGTCTTCGGAGCCGTAGTCGAGCGAGTCGGTTAAGTCTTCAACAGTGTGTATGAAGTGGGCGGTGGGTGAGAAGCAAAATTCTCTGTTATCAAGCTCCAGCTCGAACCGGATAGAGTTCGGCTGTGAGCCCACCACTAAGGATAGTGCTCTTAACGAGTTTAGCATGTCACCCAGAGGCGAATGCCGGAAGATGTCCGCGGCACTGAATTCGGTGATCGATGATCGATCATGCTCGATATGCGTGGATGCGCATAGTTCGGAACCTGTAGCCGGCGATGGGTCCGTAGTTCCGGTGACATAGATATCTCTTGAAGTTAAGTCTGTGAGCGGCTCCAATGCCGCTGAGACTATTGATTCCGCGGCGGGGTTGAGCTTCCCATCTTTGGATGGAGCGATCTGCTCCGAATCTATGGCTGGAGCAGCTACAGGTACTAACTCCTGCGTGTGGACCGATGAAAGATTTAGGTCATGTTCGTCGTGGTGGCAGAGAGCGGCGGACGTGGTCTCGAGTCCGTCAAAGATCAAGTCTCCACGGATATCTGCGACGTAGCTTTCGATCTGCTCCAGATGGCCAAGCGAGTTGGCCCGCAGTGCGAAGCCGCTGAACACGAAGATCTGTCTGGGGAGGAAGACTTCTCCTTGGACAACATCGTTGTAGATGATTTAAGGATCCATCAAACATTTTGAGGACGGCACAGTGGAAATCTCAATGAAAGCACCAATGTTAGTGTCAAAATCGGCGGATCTCGGGTAGGGGGTCCCGAACTGTGCGTCTAGGATCGATGGTAACAGCAGACGAGGGACACAATGTTTACCCAGGTTCGGGCCCTCTCTATGGAGGTAATACCCTACTTCCTGCTTGATTGATCTTGATGAATATGGGTATTACAATAGTTGATCTACCACGAGATCGTAATGGCTAAACCCTAAAAGTCTAGCCTGACTATGACTACTAGTCATCATCCCGTGCTGACTGCACGGGCTAGTTTCCTATATATGTACTATATAAAACATTGACACAGGCTAAAAATATGCAAAATAGAAATAATATTTCTTTTATAAGTTCCTGGTCGATGTGACAGTTTGTGTATCTTTAGCAAATTTTGATTTTTTTGTCATGTTGTCTGATATTTATTGTTCATGCCATGACAGAGACATAAGCGGGAGAACATTATGCTGGTGACTATTGACTACAAATCAGGAGAGAAATTGATTCGTGCTTTACACTTGATGATAATCCAAAGAACATATTTATGTGGCATTTGAAAACTTCACATGAAATGTTTTCCACTACTTCAGGTTTAACTTCTGCATGAACCAAGTTTCATTTATAATTCCCTCAAAATAGTTGCAATATGATGATCTGCCTCGTCTATCATGAGTGTGCACAAAAGTTTAGCACATATTCCAATTAAAGAAGATTAGGGTTATATGTTGTAAACCTGCAATAACAATTTGAATTCACCAATATAAGCTCATTGTAACCCTTACTATTTCAGTACTACATACAAAACCATAAAAAATTATGTTAGACATTTAGCATGCGCCATGTAGATGATTTGTTGGCATGGTTGAACCCTTCTGTTATTAGGAAATTAGTTAACATTTTATACTGTACCTCTGTAATATAATAATATATATGAATATATATCTATACATAAGTATTCGTTTTCATAGTGGCTTCAATATGGATAGTATTGTGCACTCCACAGGAAACTACACACACGATGATGTGCAATGCTTTGTTGTGTGCATAGCTTCAGCAAAATACCGATGCTCTTTTAAAATTATTTGAGGCAAAATTAGAAGCATCCATAAAAAATGCGAACATTAAGATATGCAACTCCTTGTTAGACATGATATCACATGAAACCCATATGCGAGAAACTTCTGCTTAGATTCGACGAATCTTGATTCAGTTTAGTTTAACAATTTATGAAGAAATGTCAAAAGGCTGTGCGAACATATATGTTTGTTCTCTTTATGTACTCCCAATTTTTATAGCTCAAAGAATATCACCTCTAGTGTGAAAGTTTTTCCTATTGGGTGAGAGAGCTTCTTTTTATTATAATCAAACTAAGTAGATGACCACCAAGACTTTTTCCATACATGTGAGCTTCATGCAATGTCAACTAAGTTTCGGTTTGGATTAGAAAGCACAGCCTATGGAAAAAGAATAACAGATTTCATGTCATTCATAAAATCCAAGGAAGGTATTGTTAATCACTCGGCGGAAAAATCGTAGGACACATGCCAACATAATCTGTAGATATCAATTACCTTCGATAATTTGCAGAAGCAGAAACACTGTTCCATCCTCAACCCGTATATTTATCGGGATGCAAAAAAGCGACAGTAGCTGAGGTGCTAATGACAATTATGGAAAGCATATGTCACCTACTTCACATACCGATCGGATATTTGTTGAGTATATATTTTGCACCAACAAAACCATCAAGCTTCCTATTGTCTCCATACATATATTCTATAGAAGATTAGACCATGTTTCTTATACATGCACAAAGGAGAACACCTTAGAAGTCCACACTATAATATTCACTTGTTGCAGTTAAGTTATGTGCACCGTTTTATGCCCGACCAAACCTTTAATTAGAAATTAACCACAGTTTAATTAGAAGGAACAAACCTTTTTTTGATCTAGTTCACAATGAAACCAAACTCTAGACATAAAGTGCTTGCAATCCCTGGACATGAAACACAACCATCTAACTAATGGAAAGACTCAACATAAGCCGATGTAATTCTGTACTAGTACTTACATGTTCCTCCTGCCGTACATCTTCCTGCAACCTTAGAAATATATATATATATATATATATATATATATATATATATATATATCCATCTCTTCAAGCCATATAGAGTTGAACATTCTTCTCGCTTCACTGCTTCTGACAACTTGAAGTTAATTTATACAAATAATGCTTGGTCTTATTGTGTATTTGTCGTAATCTCAACAAAAGTATTGTTTGAGGTTCTCTTGTGGAAATAACCAAAGTCATATCCCAACATAACAATATAGCATGTCCGAAAATTGTCCGCCCTTCTACTGTATTAGACTACTTGTCAGCATAATATCTTTGTTGAGCTACAGATAAAGGCAATCTACCAATGGATTCAATAGATGTACCTAGAAAATAAGAATGATGTTAGTTCTTCCCAACCGGCTTTAGCATGCAGGCAAATTAGTATGGAAGCTTGGCTAGGACTATTATAGTTATTCCTGTTTGACTCGTGAAAAGTCTGCAACTCTTAATTAGTTTCAAAAATCATCAAAACCCCCTGAAAAAAGGCCATGGCGTACTTTGTGCAGACAAACATATGGATCTGATGAAAAAAAATCCGACAAAGGATTCTTGAGGAAGGGTGAGACGGGGAGAGGTGTGTCCTGCTGTGAGGCGAAGTAGGAAATTTATGTGGGTCTGGTTATTCAGTCGATGTGAGCAAGCAATCATGGGACTGTGGAGAAGAAGAGGGCGGTCAGGAGAGGAGGTCACCGTGAATCCTCGCAGGAACTTCAGAAGCCGAGGCGATGGGAGGTATGATGTGGTCACTGGATCCTTGAGAAAGGGGTGGACGGGAGAGGTCATCTGCATCTACCATGGTGAGCCGATGATCTGTTCTTGTCTTGGGCTAGCTGCAGCAGTGAACACCCCTGCGGAGGAGACGGTGGAGACCTCGGCCAGGAGTATGGCCGGCGAACAGGGGTAGGCAGCGGCAATTCTGCAAGGGGTAAATGAATGTGATGGTAGGGTAGGTTAGAGATCACACCCATCTAGTTTTTTTAGGGATCTCATCCATCTTTTTTTGAGCATCAGGGGAACCCATCCATCTAGTTAGGAGGACGTACAACCCATGTTGTACATCAATGTTCTCACGGTAGCCCATGTTTTTCTCTCTCTATGTAGGTACGTGGGACATCAAGCATGGACTCTATGTACATCTAACGGTTGTTAATAACTATTAGAAAGATTGAATGGTTAATAATCTTATAATCATGGATTAACATGGAGTCTTCGTTGGTGCTTCCAATTAGTAAATATAAGATGGTTATCTGGATCTACATACCTAGCCCTCCGGTTTATATAGACACAGGGGGGATCTAGGGTTACACAAGGTCGGTTACAGAGAAAGGAATCTTCATAGTTGGTCGCCAAGCTTGCCTGCCACGGCAAGGAGAGTCCTGTCCGAACACAGGTAGGGTCTTCGGTCTTCGTATCTTCACCGCCCATCAGTCCGGCCCATATCCAATAGATTGGACACCCGAGGACCCCTTAGTCCATGACTCGCTCACCTAGGCTCATCATCGCTTCCTCGTAGTTCGTAGGTTCATCATGGTCTAGTAAAATGAGTTCCAGGAATAGGATTACCGTACCACTCTAATACATCTCCAACGTATATGTAATTTTTGATTTTTCCATGCTATTACATTATCTGTTTTGGATGTTTAATGGGCTTTAATATGCTCTTTTATATTATTTTTGGGACTAACCTATTAACCGGAGGCCTAGTGCCAGTTTTTGTTTTTTTGCCTATTTTAGAGTTTCACAGAAAAGGAATACCAAACGGAGTCCAAACGGAATGAAACCTTCACGATGATATTTCTTGGACCAAAAGCAAACCAGTAGACTTGCAGTTGAAGTCTGGAACGCCACGAGGCGGCCACGAGGCAGGAGGGCGCGCCCAGGGGGGTAGGCGCGACCCCACCCTCGTGGGCCCCTCATAGCTCCATCGACGTACTTCTTTCGCCTATATATACTCTTATACCCTTGATCTATCGCACAAAGCCACGAAACCACTTTTCCACCGCCGCAACCTTATGTACCTATGAGATCCCATCTGGGGGCCTTTTGCGGCGGTCTACCGGAGGGGGAATCAATCATGGAGATCCGATGAATTGTGGGTTTATGAACAAGATTATCTATGAATATTATTTTGTTTTCTCTGAATTCTTATATGCATGATTTGATATCTTTGCAAGTCTCTTCGAATTATCGGTTTAGTTTGGCCTACTAGATTGATCTTTCTTGCAATGGGAGAAGTGCTTAGCTTTCGGTTCAATCTTGCGGTGTCCTTTCCCAGTGACAGTAGGGGAAGCAAGGCACATATTGTATTGTTGCCTTCGAGGATAAAAATATGGGGTTTATATCATATTGCTTGAGTTTATCCCTCTACATCATGTCATCTTGCTTAAAGCGTTACTCTGTTCTTATGAACTTAATACTCTAGATGCATGCTGGATAGTGGTCGATGTGTGGAATAATAGTAGTAGATGCAGAATCATTTCGATCTACTTGACACGGACGTGATGCCTATATTCATGATCCTTGCCTTAGATATCTTCATAACTATGTGCTTTTCTATCAATTGATCGACAGTAATTTGTTCACCCACTGTAATACATGCTATCTTGAGAGAAGCCACTAGTGAAACCTATGGCTCCCGGGTCTCTTTCTTATTATATTGCATCTATTTTATTTACATCTCATATCGTTTACTATTTTGCAATCTTTACTTTCCAATCTATATAACAAAAATACCAAAAATATTTATTTTACTATCTCTATTAGATCTCACTTTTGCGAGTGACCGTGAAGGGATTGACAACCCCTTTATCGCGTTGGTTGCGAGGTTCTTGATTGTTTGTGCAGGTACTAGGTGACTTGTGCGTTGTCTCCTACTGGATTGATACCTTGGTTCTCAAAAACTGAGGGAAATACTTACGCTACTTTGCTGCATCACCCTTTCCTCTTCAAGGGAAAACCAACGCATGCTCAAGAGGTTGCAAGAAGGATTTCTGGCGCCGTTGTCGGGGATATCTACGCCAAGTCAAGAAATACCAAGTACCCATCATAAACTCTTCTCCCTCGCATTACATTATTTGCCATTTGCCTCTCGTTTTCCTCTCCCCCACTGCACAATTTGCCCTTTTCTTTCGCCCCTCTTCTGTTCGATCTTGTGTTACAATGTGCCTTCTTTTTGCTTGCATCGTCGCTTGCTAAGAGTTTATGGATCCCCATCCACTTGCTAACCTTTTTAAAGGATCCAATTATGATGAACCTATTGCTAGTGAGTTGAGTGCACTAGATTATATTTATGGAGTTTTGCTTGAAATCCGTGAATCTGGAAATTGTGATGAGGTGCTTTATAAAGTGATTCATGATAGATCTTTGAATAAAAAGCATGATTGCAATGATGTTATAAATTATATTAATGTCAATTGTGCTAGTAATATGCAAAACCCTAAGCTTGGGGATGCTAATTTTGCTATGTCTACTACTTGTTGCAATGATCATGATTGGGGTGATTATTCTTATGATCTTGAAAATTTATTTAAGCCCCATGATGAATATGAGATTGATAATAATGCTTGCAATAATACTGAAAGTGGGTTTGGAAGAGTGTTAACTTTAGATCCCACATATTTGGATAATGTTCAATCTTATGAAGTTTTTGATAAAAGTGGGTTCGGAGAGGTCATGACTTTATTTTATGATAATCCCACTATTTCGGAAGAGTGTCAACTTTGCATGCATGTGGATCATGAAGAGAAAATTTTATGTGATAGTTATATTGTTGAAATTGATTTTTATCCTACATGTAATTATTATGAGAGAGGAAAATCTGGTTGTCGAAATTTTCATGTTACAAAATTACCTCTCGTTAGGTTGAGATTGCTATTATTTCTTTCTTCTTCCTTGCATATGGTGGTTTTTGATTGTCTTGATAATTTGTTTGCTTATGAAATCCATATGCATAGGAAGCATGTTAGACTTAAACGTGTTTGTCATATGTTTGATGATGATCTCTTTGTGCTTCAATTCTTGTCTTTCATGTTAGCATCATTGAAATCTCAATGCCTAGCTAGGGGCGTTAGACGATGCTGCTTGTTGGGAGGCAACCCAATTTTATTTTTGTTCTTTTCTTTTTGTTCCTGTTTAGTAACAAATAATTCATCTAGATTCTGTTATGATTGTGTTTTTATGTTTTAATTAGTGTTTGTTCCAAGTAAAGCTTTTAGGATCTTCTTGGGTGATTGTTGTTTGATCTTGCTGATAAAAACAGAAAGTATGCGCTCACGAAAATAATTTTCATTTTTTACCAGAGAGCGATAAAATACCAATTCCAACTGCAGTAGATTAACATACGAATTATACTAGTCGTCTTAAGTTTTCAGAATTTTTGGAGTTACAGAAGTATTCGGAACCTCCAGATTTCTACAGATTGTTATGTTTTTGACAGATTCTGTTTTTCGTGTGTTATTTGCTTATTTTGATGCGTCTATTGCTAGTATCGGTGGGTATGAACCATAGAGAAGTTGGAATACAGTAGGTTTAACACCAATATAAATAAAGAATGAGTTCATTACAGTACCTTAAAGTGGTGGTTTATTTTCTTATACTAATAGAGCTCATGAGATTTTCTGTCGAGTTTTGTGTTGTGAAGTTTTCATTTTTTTGGGTAAAGATTTGATGGATTTTGGAATAAGGAGTGGCAAGTTCCTAAGCTTGGGGATTCCCAAGGCACCCCAAGGTAAAATTCAAGGACAATCAAAGGTCTAAGCTTGGGGATGCCCCCGAAGGCATCCCCTCTTTCGTCTTCGTCTATCGGTAACTTTACTTGAGGTTATATTTTTATTCACCACATGATATGTGTTTTGCTTGGAGCGTATTGTATGATATGAGTCTTTGCTTTTTAGTTTACCATAATCATCCTTACTATACACACCTTTTGGGAGAGATATGCATGAATAGGAATTTATTAGAATACTCTATGTGCTTCACTTATATCTTTTGAGCTAGATAATTTTTCTCTAGTGCTTCACTTATATCTTTTGAGCTAGATAATTTTGCTCTAGTGCTTCACTTATATCTTTTTAGAGCACGGTGGTGGTTTTATTTTATAGAAATTATTGATCTCTCATGCTTCACTTATATTATTTTGAGAGTCTTTTAGAACAGCATGGTAATTTGCTTTGGCTATAAAATTAGTCCTAATATGATGGACATCCAAGATGGGTATAATAAAAACTTTCATAGAAAGTGCATTGAATATTATGAGAAGTTTGATTCCTTATGATTGTTTTGAGATATGAAGATGATGATATTAGAGTCATGCTAGTTGAGTAGTTGTGAATTTGAGAGATACTTGTGTTAAAGTTTGTGATTCCCGTAGCATGCACGTATGGTGAACCGTTATGTGATGAAGTCGGAGCATGATTTATTTTTTGATTTTCTTCCTTATGAGTGGCGGTCAGGGATGAGCGATGGTCTTTTCCTACCAATCTATCCCCCTAGGAGCATGTGCGTAGTACTTTGTTTCGATAACTACATATTTTTGCAATAAGTATGTGAGTTCTTTATGACTAATGTTGAGTCCATGGATTATACGCACTCTCACCCTTCCACCATTGCTAGCCTCTCTAGTACCGCACAACTTTCGCCGATACCATAAACCCACCATTTACCTTCCTCAAAACAGCCACCATACCTACCAATTATGGCATTTCCATAGCCATTCCGAGATATATTGCCATGCAACTTTCCATCATTTCGTTTATTATGACACGTTCCTTCATTGTCATATTGTCTTGCATGATCATGTAGTTGACATCGTATTTGTGTCAAAGCCACCTTCATAATTATTTCATATATGTCACTCTTGAATCATTGCACATCCTAGTACACCGCTGGAGGCATTCACATAGAGTCATATTTTGTTCTAAGTATCGAGTTGTAATTCTTGAGTTGTAAGTAAATGAAAGTGTGATGATCACCATTATTAGAGCATTGTTCCAGTGAGCAAAGGATGATGGAGACTAAGATTCCCCCACAAGTCGGGATGAGACTCTGGACAAAAAAAGGAAAAAAGAGGCCATAAAAAAAGAAAAGGCCCAAATAAAAAAAATGAGAGAAAAAGAATGAAGGGACAATGCTACTATCCTTTTTCCACACTTGTGCTTCAAAATAGCACCATGATCTTCATGATAGAGAGTCTCCTATGTTGTCACTTTTAATATACTAGTGGGGATTTTTCATTATAGAGCTTGGCTTGTATATTCCAATGATGGGCTTCCTCAAAATGCCCTAGGTCTTTGTGAGCAAGCAAGTTGGATGCACACCCGCTTAGTTTCTTTTCGAGCTTTCATACACTTATAGCTCTAATGCATACGTTGCATGGCAATCCCTACTGACTCACATTGATATCTATTGATGGGCATCTCCATAGCCCGTTGATACGCCTAGTTGATGTGAGACTATCTTCTCCATTTTGTCTTCTCCACAACCACCATTCTATTCCACCTATAGTGCTATGTTCATGGCTCACGCGCTCATGTATTGTGTGAGGATTGAAAAAGTTTGAGAACATCAAAAGTATGAAACAATTGCTTGGCTTGTCATCGGGGTTGTGCATGACTAAATTTTTTGTGTGGTGAAGATAGAGCATAGTCAGACTATATGATTTTGTAGGGATAGCTTTCTTTGGCCATGTTATTTTGAGAAGACATGATTACTTTGTTAGTATCACTACAAAAAAAGACACATCTGTGACCTTTTGGGCCGAACGAAATTTTTTCCTGTCATACTAATGACACTTCTATGACGATAATTGTGACAAAACCCGGTATCATCATAGATGTGGTGGGCTCCTACTTCTGTGACAAAAAATCATGACAGAAAATGGGCTTTTTGTCCTAGACGGGCCGGAGACGCAGATGCATGACATTCTTTGGGCCGTCCATGACGGAAAAAACTGTGGTAGAAGCGAGGGCGAGGAAAATATCGGGGTGTTCCTGGTTACGGCGGGTGGTCGGGGATGAGCGATGCACGGAGGTTTGCGCGTTTCTCTCGTACACGCACGCATGTGGGTGCGAGGTGTTGGGCTCTAACTGAACCCAAGCGAGCCGTTCGCCTACTGAACCCGAGCGATTGCACTATAGGCTACGCGTTACTCAACCTGATCGAGCGATTCCTTCACTACTGCTGCTAACTGAAGCCGATCGATGCTGCCTCTGGATGAACAGTGAGCGTTGCTATGGGGGGGGGGGTTGGATGAACAGTTCCTAGTGGGGTGGATGAACTGGATCCCATGGTGTTGCCTCTGGATGAACAGGACCCCGATCGATCGAGTCGGTTGGGGCTGGATGAACAGGACCCCGTGGAGGGCTGGATGAACAAGATGACCCCGTAGAGGGCTGGATGAACAATAGACGGTGGAGGGCTGGATGAACAGTCGATGGTGGAGGGCTGGATGAACAGTAGCCCGTGGAGGGGTGGTTGAACAGGAGCCCATGTGGAGAGGGCTGGTTGAACAATATCTGGTGGAGTAGCGCGCGGTGGAGGCTGGATGAACAGGAGCCCGTGGATGAACAGTCGTAGGTGGAGGCTGGAGGAGGTCGACGGTGGATGAACAGTAGCCCGTGGAGGCTATAGGGGGTCGACGGTGGAGATGAACAGTATCCCGTGGAGTCCCGTTTTGCGGTACGCCACACCCCTCCCGAGGAACAGGACCCCCATTTCGACCGTAGCGCTCCAACACAAGTCCGTTTCCTCCGTTTTGCGGTACACCACACCCCCCGATCAACAGGACCCCGTTTTGACCGTAGGAGGTCCGTTTCCTCCGTTTTGCGGTACGCCAGACCCCTCCCGGTGAATAGGATCCCATTTCGAACATGGCCGGTCGAACACAAGGCCGTTTCCTCCATTGTGCAGTACGCCAGATCTTGTTTCCATCGGTTGTTCCGTCCAAGCCCTCCCGATGAACACGACGACGCATTCCGTTCTGACCCAGTCGGTTGGCTCCCCATGAACACGACGATGCCATTGTTTCTCCATTCTGACCCAGCCATGTACACGAGCCCTGGCCATACATATGCGCGAGTAGGCATTCGAGACCCTGCCTGTATGTACATACGTGGCTGTATTTTCTTTCTTGCACACTGGCCGGTGTACGTACATGTACATGCTACGTGCGCGCCTCTACTACGACACGTGTGCCGGTGTCAAAACCGGCAGATCTCGGGTAGGGGGTCCCGAACTGTGCGTCTAAGGTCAATGGTAATAGGAGACTGGGACACGATGTTTTACCCAGGTTTGGGCCCTCTCTATGGAGGTAATACCCTATGTCCTGCTTGATTGATCTTGATGAATATGAGTATTACAAGAGTTGATCTACCACGAGATCGTAATGACTAAACCCGAAAAGTCTAGTTAGGCTATGATTATGAGGATTCGTCCTATCTACGGACCTAGCCCTCCGGTTTATATAGACACGGGAGGGATCTAGGGTTACACAAGGTTGGTTACAGAGAAAGGAATCTACATAGTTGGCCGCCAAGCTTGCCTTCCAAACGAAGGGAAGTCCCATCCGTACACGGGTGCAGTCTTTGGTCTTCGTATCTTCACAACCCATCAGTCCGGCCCATGGCTAACAGGCCGGACGCCCGAGGACCCCTTAGTACAGGACTCCCTCAGTAGCCCCCGAACCAGTCTTCAATGACGAGGTGTTCGGCACATAGATTATCTTCGCCATTGCAAGGCGGGTTCCTCCATAGATGACTTCCGAGTAGTGTGTTCGGCCTTCCATTTAATGTTGTACCCCTCGGCTTCTATGCATCAACAACTTCAGTTTCAACTTGTCGAGCGAATGCGAGAGGTCGGGGTATTTTTTGCATATACCACCCCGACCATACCACAAAGGTGCCTATTTAAAGAGAATAGATCTTAGATCCATTCCACACCCCGTGAAAAATCCTCAAAGCTCGCTAAGAAAAAACCACCCCAACATGGCTAGCGCTCCGAGCTCTTCCTCTCGTCCCCATGGCTCCAAAAAGGGTGATTGGGAGAGATGTTCCGTATCCCACAGTCAGCTGGCGAAGCTGCAAACACAGGGCTTTCTTCCCCCCGCGGACTTGGTCCCCGTACGAGCAGGGATGACGTCCTTCAAGGGCAGGGCTCAAACGAAGAACTTCCCCAATCCGTCTAGGGATAACGAGTATGCTTCGTCCCCTTCTTGTTAAGAGGTGTTGGATTTCCGATCCATCCCTTCCTCCGAGGTCTGCTGGAGTATTACGGCCTCCAACTGCACAGTCCCACTCCCACCTCTATCCTTCATATTGCGGGTTATGTCGCTCTATGTGAGCTATTCCTGGGCTGCGAGGTGAAAGTGCGTTATATCGACTAGAGGGGGGTGAATAGGCGATATTTATGAAAGTCTTCAATACATGGGAGTTTTGAAGACAAACGATAGAAATGAACCTATAACCATGCAGCGGAAGGTAGACTACCCTAGACAAGCCATAGTCAAGTATTCAATGAAGTGAAAGCACAAACACTAATAGCAGCTAGGCAGTACGGACCAGGATGGAAGATAATATGAAACCAATCTGAAAAAACAGTCACACAGTGAAGACAAATGGACAATGCAAATAGGCAATGACTTCACAAGGACCAACTATAAATAAAGAGATGGGAAGGATAGAACCAGTGAGCTTGGTGAAGACAAAGGTTTGGTAGACCAGTTCCAACTGCGGTGACAGTTGTACATCTGGTTAGGGCGGCTAGGTATTTAAACGTGAGGACACACAGTCCCGGACACCCAGTCCTGAACACGCAGCTCAGGACACTCAGTCCTCACCGTATTCCCCTTGAGCTAAGGTCACACAGACCTCACCCAATCACTCTAGTAACTCTTCAAGGTAGACTTCCAAACCTTCACAGACTTCGTTCACCGGCGATCCACAATGACTCTTGGATGCTCAGAACGCAATGCCTAACCGGCTGGAGGATTCACAGTCCTCAAGTGTAATAAGTCTTCAGATCACACAGACAGGAAGACTTAGGTGATGCCTAACACTCTTTGGCTCTGGGTGTTTAGGGCTTTATCCTCGCAAGGAATTCTCTTTCAAAGGCTTCGAGGTGGGTTGCTCTCAAACGACAAAAGCCGTGCACTAACTCTGAGAAGCCAACCGTTTATGGTTGTAGGGGGTGGGCTATTTATAGCCACTAGGCAACCCGACCTGATTTGTCCGAAATGACCCTTGGTCACTAAGGAACTGACACGTGTTCCAACGGTCATATTTCAAACACACACGGCAACTTTACTTGAGCTACAAGCAAAGCTGACTTATCCAACTCTGGACAAGATTTGCTCTCATAGTCTTCACTCGAAGACATAGGATTTTGGTTAAGGATCACTTCAGTCATTCTGACTGGTTCACTTGGACCCCACTTAACAGTACAGTGGTTCCTATGACTCAACAAACAAGAAAAAGAACGACGAAAGAACTAAGTCTTCGCGCTCCATAGTCTTCATGCGATGTCTTCTCTTGTCATAGTCTTCAATGTGAATGTCCTCACATACCACCTTTGACTTCAATGCCTTCTTACATTTTTAGGGGTCATCTTTGGTAGGAAAACCGAATCAATGAGGGACTTCTACCTATGTTATCCTACAATTCTCACAAACACATTAGTCCCTCAACTAGGTTTGTTGTCAATACTCCAAAACCAACTAGGGGTGGCACTAGATGCACTTACAATCTCCCCCTTTTTGGTGATTGATGACAAACTAGTTGAAGTTTTCAACGGGGAATAAAATATGTGAAATTGTAAAGGATAGGGGATTGTCATCATAAGTGGCAAAGGCTCCCCCTGAAGATGTGCATATAAGTAATTTGCTTTTGGTATGCAAATGCACATGGCAGGTTGTACTTGTGGAGATCCTCTTCAACTTATGACGACAATTCATCATGCAAGAAAAGTATGTGAAGATAATGACATGCATAATGAAAAATTGACGTCTGGAAAATGATCTAAGTGCAGAATTTATCGTCGCACATGCGGAATTTATCATTGCATCACAGAATAGCAAATAAGTAGCAGACGACCATCGAGTCTAAGTGTTATAACTCAAAGAACCAAATGTATCGAAAATGAGAGTTGTAAGCACTTGGCAAAAGTAGCAAAAAGTAAAGCAACCACCCATATGGACCCGCTTGAATACTATCAACTCATATGCTTCTCCCCCTTTTGTCAGTGAGGACCAAAAAGGTTTGACGACATCGAGCGCCTACTCGTTCCCATGAGGTGCAGGCGAGGCAGCAGGGTCGTCGGTGAGATCAGGTGGTGCAGAGGAACTTGGTGCAGTGTTGATTCGTGCCGAAGGTGGTGAAGTAGCACCGTCTTCATCATCGAGGAGGAGGAGAACTCAGAGTCTTCAAGAGATGGAGTACGCCTTAACAAGGTCCTTCTTGGAGGTGTTGAGTCAAACTTGAAGCGTTCAGAGAAACCATCCTCTTGAAGATCATCTTCAGAACACATAAGCGTCAGCCCTTTCCATGTACGCCGACAAGTTTCATGGGCGACAAAGGCATTCTTGGTGGCAAGGTTGCGAATCCTGTTTACGTCCACCAAGAGGCTTTGCATTTGGCGCTTCAGCCAGTCATGATGCTTATCCTGTTTCTGATGAAGGGCAACCAGAAGCTCTCAGTCATTGAGAACACGGGATCGCTTCTTGGGCCATTATGCAATGGTGCTTTCAGTGGCTTTAGTGAGGGCACGATGAGGTGCACGGGTAGTACCAGCCAGAGGATAAACACGAGTGACTGCTGGGTCACCTTCAATGTGTTGAGAGAAAATTTGCTTATCAGCATTCTGAAGACTAAGGGGCTCCTTGGCAGGCTCTGGATATATGGCTTCAACTGACATGTCGACGTCAGGCAGAAAAATCCGATGATTGCGAGCAGAGAGCTGATAGATGACATCTGAGTGTAGTTTGATCAGACGCATAATCCATGGGGCGTAAAACTTCAAGCCAAAGAGATCAGATCCGGATGCAGCAAGTTGGCGGATGAAGAAGTCTTGTGCATTGAAGCTTTTGCCGTGAAGAATATGGAAGATCAAAGTCTTCATTGCACCTTCCAGCTTTGCATATGGAGAATGTCCTTTGATGGGCCAGAGAGTTCGCCTTATGATGTGATAGATAGTGCGTGGCAGATACTCAAGGTCTTCAACAAAGAACTCCTTAGGATATTCAACATCTCGAGGCAAAGGCTTCATCATGCTAAGCATCTGACTCATGTTGGGTTCAGGCTTGTGAAAAATGCTTTCCATAGCAGCACTGTGAAGCTAACAACCAGGTTCATAAAGATCTCCTGGAGTGGGCAGGCCAGTGAGCTCAATGATATCAAAGGCTTTGGCTTCATGATGAACATTGCCCGTCATCCACTCAATGACCTAAGTCTTCGGATCCCTGTTGTAGCCACAAATATGAAGAGTGGCATAGAATTGGAGCAACAATTCTTCGTTCCAGTGCTCCTTGTCAGTGATGAACTGCAACAAACCAGATTCTCTGAAGCAATCCAGCGCTTCTTCCAAACAGGGCAGACCAGTTATGGCTTTAGTATCAAGACGCATATGGGAAAAAATGCGACCTTGATTGTACAAGATGCATGAGTAATAACTACGCTGCTGATAGCTCCAGAACTGATCAGAAGATATTCTTGCCTTTGAGTAGGGGTTCTTGGCGCTATTGAAGAAGGTGTTGTGTGCTTTGAAGCCATTGATATTGAACGATCTGGGCATTGGCTTCTGAACCTGAGGCCTGCGCTCGACGTGATAGTCAAATTGGGGACCAGCAGCAGGTGGAGGAACAAGAAGAGGCTATTTGACAGTGATGAGGTGACCATAGTTGTATGCTTGCTCAATAGTATGTGGCCTTGGTGGCGGAACAGGAGCAGTGGCATCAACAGAGGCGTCAGGCCGCACATCTGTTGTAGCTGCATCATTGGCTTCATTGGCCTTTGGCACGGTGTTAGGTGCAGGCTCCACAGTGTCTTCAGCCATGACCACGTCATTGGCTTCAGTGGTGTTAGTGGTGGAAGCCTCAGGATTCTCATCCTCCACTTGAGGAGCTGGAGGGTCGGGCACTGACACGTTCACTTCAGGAACAACTTCTTCAGTGATGGGGAAAGTAGGGACATGTTCTTCTGCTTGTTTTTCTTCGGCTGATGCAGTCGGATTGTCTTCATCAACTTTAGCTTTAGACTCGGAAACGTTCACAGTAGGAGTGGCTTCGGGGAACACCTGACGTGCAACAGATTGGTGGTGCACTTCTCCTTCTGAAACACTCGAAAGAGGGACTTGGGGCCTTGGTCCTTTGCGAAGCCTGCATAACGCTGGCGACGCCTGAGAAGATGGAGTTGGCTGGGCCTCAAAGTCATCCTCTTCTTGCACTGATGGGGTTGCTTGCGGTTGGGGAGAGCTTGGAGTGTCTTGTCTCTGTGGGTGATCAGCCCATGATGCATCCTGAGCAGTTGGCGTCAGAGGACGACCAATGCTGATGAGTTCGCTGTGCGTAAGCACAGGCGATGATACCAATTGGTGCTCGATCTGAGGAAGGACTTCATCATCTTCAGCATTGTCATGGTGACCAATGTCTTCAGCAGCGGTGGGGTCAACTGCTGGAATGTCTTCAGCTTCATGAGCCTCTATGGAAGCAGGCTCATGAACTATCATCCATCGTTCTTGATGTGAAGATTTAGGACGAGCAACCGAGATGCGCTCGACAACAAGGGGCTCTATGGGAGCAGCCCGATCTTTCTTAGTTTTGCGCTTCTGCTTGGAGGGAGCGACATTAGAAGCTTCAGGATGTTTCCTCTTTCTGGCTTCAGCCTCGGCAGCCCTTGTTTTCTTTAATTCTGAAGCCACTGTGGGGACCTTAGGCTTCGAGCCTGTCATACTGGCTAGGAAGACAATGGGATGTGCTTCCTTCCTTGTCGCTTCGAGTTCGGCCACAGCTGGCTTCTTCTTCTTCTTCTTTGCAGCCATCCTAGGATCAATGTCAGGACGCCCAAGAGCCTTGCGCTTTTCAGCTTCATTGTAGGCTTGCACGCACTTGTCAGCCAGACTCTTCATGCGCTCATGAGAACCTTTAGCTTCTTCGCGTTTCTTGAGAAAGGCTTCCTTGAGCTCGTGCAGCATAGTCTTGAAGTTCTTGACATCTTGCACGCTGAGCTTTGCCATGTGCTGCTTGAACTGAGCTTTCTCATAGTCGATCTTTTGCTTCAGTTCAACGATGCGCTGAGCTAGAGCTAGCTCAGAAGCAATGGCGCTAGTGAAAGCGACGCTGAGGCCAATTGGAAGTTGCAGATCATCAAAGCTGAGATTGGGGGTTTCAAACCACTCATCAATGTAGTTGTGAAGGATTGCTACGTCAAAGAGAGGCAACTCATTGAAGATTTCTGCTTCTTCTTTGCTCTTGATCAGTTGCTCAAGAGCGTCATCTGCAAGATCTTCATCGCTAGACAGATCAATGGCGTCGTTGCGCAGAATAGCAGCAGCAGTCAGTTCTTGGCTGGTGGGTTGCAAGGGCATATTTACTCTCGAGGGCTTGGAGATGCGTGACAAATCTTCAGACTGCACACCGTGTTCAGGAGGTGTAGTGGCTAGAGGCTTCGCCTGTAAGACCTTTGGTGCAGGAACAAGCTTTGAAGCTTTAGGCTTCTTCAGCTTCTTTGGCTTCGGCGGTGCAGGCGCTTCATCAGATTCAGCGTCATCTGCAGGCTCATCCATGGCTGTCCCTTGAACCATGATATGAGTGATGAGACCTTCCAGGTTGTAGAAGGGCCCAACAAGATTGGGTTCAGCTTCGCGTGAGCCATCAGCACGAGGAGCAGAGGGGTCTGGATTGAAGTCTAAGCCTCGTGACTTCTTGTTCTCTTTGGCCGAGTTCTTGGCAAATTGAAGGTTGCGCTTGAAAAGATTATCATCGCGGCACCACAGTAATGAAGATGGGTCTGCATCCGCAGGCTGCGGTCCACGGACCATGCAAGGATAGAAGCCTTGTTCAATGGCTTCAGCTCTGGACTTGGGTTGAAGATTTCTGTATAGAATGTCTCCCCATGGTCGTTTGATGGCATTCTTCTTAGCATACTCCTGGGTCACGAACCTGTACTTGAACCACTGTTCTGCCCAATATCTTCGAATCCATTGGATTCGAGTTTTTCACTGATTGTAGTCCTCCTCTGGATCTGTCTTGTACAGCTCATAGAGGTCAGGAGGCAAATCTCTTGAGGTGTTGCCACGGTGCTGTCTGCCACCCTTTCTTGTAGGTTTCTCTGGTGCCATGAAGAAACTGAAGGGCTTCAACACGTTTAAAGGCTTCAAAGGCTTCCACTTTCTGGTCAAACAGGAACTGGCTTCGGGAGAGTTAATGTGATGCCGTAAGAATTCTGCAAATGAATGCAGACTATGAGAACCAAGGGGGTCTCCCACGAACATGTACCTGTGGCAGCATTAAGGTGCGAGGGAAGGGGAAGAGGTCATATGCATTCTTAGAAGATTTTGAAGATAAATCAGTTTAGAAGACATTGACCTCATAGTGCGAAGACATTCACTCATAGATAGAGAGTTGGTTCCAGATTTGTACAAATCCACAAATAAGTACAAGTAAGGAATCTAACTACTCTGTGAAGCATAAGTGAACATACTAGGCATATTATGAGATGCAGTATGAAATAGATCCAACTTGTGTGAACAAAAACTGCTTGTGGTAGAAAGTGATGAATCTATAGGATCAAAGGGGCCGTAAAAGGAAGTTTTATTTACCACACGAAGAACTGCTAGACGGGGTGGGAGAGGAGGCCGAGCAGTTCGATCGTCCGTGCCCTAACTTGGCGACGGAGGACACCTACGGCAACGGCGGAGAAGACGATGTCCACGGCCGACGTGAAGACGGCGTCGGTGAGGTCGCGACAGCTAAGCGCTTCGTCGCTGGAATCGTCAAGGGCTAGCGGTGGTGCTAGGGTTTGTGCGAGAGTGGAAGAAAGGATAATGATTGTGGTGAGGCGTGTATTTATAGGGACAGGGACGGCACAATGTTATTACACAAGTGCCCCTGGCGATTCACATCTGAAGGACACGTGGCCATCATGCAACATATCGGAGGTTGTTCCACATTCCCACGCACGCCTGGATTGTCGGGTGGTCGTTCCCACTTCTCCGGGTTTCAGGTGAAGGAATTAGCATTGAAAATGGACTTAATGTTTGTCTCTGTATCTTCTGCTGACTAGGACGCAGAGAAGACATTTGACAGTTTCAATAGAATGCATATGATTTGGACAGATAGAGTTTAAGATAGAAAGCATAGAGAGATTAGGGTCCGATTACATTCACTTAGTTCAAAAGATTCAACAAGGAAGACGTAGTTATAAGTGAATGCTGTAGAGGACAGAACCCTAGTATGTATATATCAGAAGACAATCAAGTGCACATAGTGAAGATAATCATGAAAACAAGTTGAAAATGAAGACAAACAAAATGTGAAGACATAGCACATGTAACTCCATGGGTAAAACACTTCAAACAGTAGAATTTGGTGGTGGCGTTACCCACCGTATAGGAAGTATTAGACCCAGACACGGCACACAATTATCTTGGCACTCCGAAGTCAAATTCCACGTTAATGTGTTCACACTCAGAATGTAAGTCTTCATTGATTGAAGATATACTTTACTTCGTGTGTTGCACATCTAAGTCATCAACATGCATAAGTGTTAGGATGTGTGCCTGATCACAGGACATTTGAGGATTCCAAGATATTTAGCTCACACTGTAACTGGCAAAAGCTCTTCTCATCCAAGGGCTTGGTGAAGATATCTGCCAATTGCTCTTCAGTGTTGACGTGTATGATATCAATATCTTCCTTCACAACATGATCTCTGAGAAAGTGATGACGAATTTCAATGTGCTTTGTCTTTGAGTGCTGAACTGGGTTGTTGGCAATTTTGATGGCGCTTTCATTGTCGCAGTAGACTGGTACTTGCTTCAGGTGAATGCCATAGTCATTGAGTGTTTGCTTCATCCATAGAAGCTGAGCGTAGCAAGATCCAGCAGCAATGTATTCAGATTCAGCAGTGGAGAGGGATACACAGTTCTGCTTCTTTGAAGACCAACATACAAGTGATCGTCCCAGAAAATGACATGTGCCTGATGTAGACTTGCGATCCACCTTGTTACCAGCATAATCAGCATCCGAGAATCCAACTATATCAAACTCTGAGCCCTTTGGATACCATAATCCTAGTGTTGGGGTGTGAGCCAAATATCTGAGACTTCACTTCACAGCTAAGTGATGCGATTCCTTTGGTGCCGCTTGGAACCGGGCACACATGCAAACACTAACCATGATATCTGGCCTAGATGCACATAAATAAAGTAAGGAACCAATCATGGAGCGGTATACCTTTTGATCGAACTCTTTACCATTGTCGGGACCCAGATGATGTTTGGCTGGCATTGGCGTCGTGTAGCCTTTGCAATCTTGCATTCCAAATTTCTTCAGGCAATCTGTGAGGTATTTCTCTTGAGATATAAAGATGTCGTTGCGTTGCTGATGTATTTGAAGACCAAGGAAGAACTTCAGCTCACCCATCATGGACATTTGATATTGCTCTTGCATCATATATCCAAACTCGTCTGTATTTCTGATTGGTGCAGCCGAAGATAATGTCATCCACATATATTTGGCACACAAACAGTTCACCGTCATATGTTTTCGTGAAGAGAGTGTGGTCGAGGGAACCAGGTTGGAAGCCTTTGCTCTTCAGGAAGTCTTTGAGTGTGTCATACCAAGCCCTAGGGGCTTGTTTGAGGCCATACAGTGCCTTGTTGAGCTTGTACACCATATCAGGATGTTTTGGATCTTCAAAGCCAGGTGGTTGTGCAACATACACTTCTTTGTCAATCTTGCCATTGAGAAAAGCGCTCTTCACATCCATTTGATGCAGAAGAATGTTATGATCATTTGCATAGGCTAGCAGTATGTGTATGGCTTCAAGTCTAGCCACAGGAGCAAATGTTTCATCGAAGTCAATCCCTTCAACTTGAGTGTATCCTTGAGCAACGAGACGAGCTTTGTTTCTGACAACTTGACCATGCTCATCTTGCTTGTTGCGATATATCCATTTGGTGCCTATAATATTGTGCTTGCGAGGATCAGGACGCTTAACCAGTTCCCGTACATTATTCAGCTCAAACTGTTGAAGCTCTTCTTGCATAGCTTGAATCCATTCAGGTTCCATGAAGGCTTCATCAACTTTCTTGGGTTCAGATATTGAGACAAATGTGAAGTGCCCACATAAAATTGCTAGTTGTGTTGCCCGTGAACGAGTGAGTGGACCTGGTGCATTGATGCTATGAATTATTCTCTCAATCTGTACTTCATTTGCAACACGAGGATGTACAGGACGAAGATTTTGCTCTTGCTAATCATTGTCATCGCTAGAAGGATTGTCTTCAGGTTGATCATTGTCTTCAGGTTGATCAGGTGCGGAGATGATAAGTTCCTCTTCAGGCTGAGCTTCAGAAGGTATGATTTCTCTAGTTCCCATAAGTTTGATTGATTCACTGGATGGAACTTCATCTAGCACATTTGGCAGGTGCTCTCTTTGTGAGCCGTTAGTCTCATCGAACCGCACATCCACAATTTCAACCACTTTATAGTGAAAGAGGTTGAAGACTCTGTAGGAGTGCGAATCCTTTCCATATCCAAGCATAAAACCTTCATGTGCTTTTGGTGCAAATTTTGAAGTGTGATGTGGATCCTTGATCCAGCACCTGGCACCAAATACTCTAAAGTAACTAACATTTGACTTCATGCCAGTAAGGAGCTCATCGGATGTCTTGTTCAGAAGCTTGTGAAGATAAACATGGTTGATGATATGGCATGTAGTATCAATGGCTTCAGGCCAGAATTTTCTTGGAGTCTTTTATTCATCAAGCATCGTCCGAGCCATCTCAATAAGTGTTCTGTTCTTGCGTTCGACGACGCCATTCTGCTGTGGCGTGTACGTAGCTGAGAATTCATGTGTGATGCCCAAAGTATCAAGATATGTATCTAGGCCAGTGTTCTTGAATTCAGTGCCGTTGTCACTTCTGATGTGCTTTATCTTGACGCCATAGTTGTTCATTGCTCGATTGGCGAAGCGTCTGAAGACATCCTGCACTTTAGTCTTGTAGAGGATTATATGCACCCAAGTATATCTTGAATAATCATCAACAATGACAAAGCCATAGAGACAAGCAGTAGTAGTAAGAGTTGAGTAATGAGTGGGACCGGAAAGGTCCATGTGGAGCAGTTCGAAGGGTTGAGTCGTTGTCATGATTGTCTTCGAGGGATGATTGGCCCTCGTCATCTTTCCTGCTTCACAGGCACCGCATAAGTGATCCTTCTTGAACTTGACGCCCTCGATGCCTATGACATGCTTCTTTCTTGCAAGAGTGTGCAAGTTCCTCATGCCAGCATGCCCTAGCCTCCGATGCCAGAGCCATCATTCTGAGGCTTTTGCTAGAAGACATATGGCAAGCTGTGGTCCTGCTGAGAAATCTACCACGTACAATTCATCTTTCCTATACCCTTCAAACACTAGAGACTTGTCAAATTCCATTAGAACAAGGCAACGATATTTTCCAAACATCACAATCATGTTTAAATCGCAAAGCATTGAAACAGACATTAAGTTGAAACCAAGGGATTCAACAAGCATGACTTTATCCATGTGTTGATCCTTTGAGATTGCAACTCTACCTAGACCCAATACCTTACTTTTACCAGTGTCAGTAAATGTAATGTGACTTTTGTCAGATGGACGTAAGGTTGAGTCCATAAGAAGACTTCGCTTGCCAGTCATGTGATTGGTACACCCACTATCAATAATCCATTCTGAAGCAGCTGGTGTCGTACCCTACAGTGCAGTTAGGGGGATAGGCTTCACGAAGAGAATTGTGAAGCAAAAACATTTGACGAGTCAGTGGATTATGAAATCTTAGATCGAGATTAGGACTGATAGGGCAAGTAGCAAGCGAGTCAGGAACAAAGTACATAATAAGACCATTTGGGCATTTGATCTTGCGCCCTACAAGATGTTTAAGGTCCCCAGCAATAGCTTCAGACGATTTTGGTTTTCGGCTGGAGACCTTTCCCTGCAAAAGAGAGTTAAGCTTTCTTATCCACCCACATCTTCAAGGGTGGCTTCGAAGCAATGAGTCTAAGTGCAGCATCTGAGAACTTTGGCTTTGGAGCCCAAGCAAAAAGCCTTGCAGGTGGACAATAGTACTCATAAGAATAAGCAGAATAGTTCCTGGTCTTATGAACATGGCGGTTTGATGAAAAACGCTCATATTCACAGGCCTGAGTATGGCTTCCCTGCAAAACATTTGCATTAGTGCGACTCAGGTGAGTCCTTTGTCTGTATGAAGCCTTTGGACCATATGAAGCCTGTGGTCTGGGGTTTGTCTTCTTCACTTGTGGTGTCATGACGACATTCATTGGAAGATTCTCCAAACACCTTTTCGGCACCTAGACTTTCTTCATAGGCGGCCCATTCCTGCAGTTAGTACCAACATACCTGGCAAACACTTCACCATTCTGATTCTTAAACAATTTATAGTTTGCATCAAAGGATTCATCAATAACAATAGGATTCACACGAGTGAAGCCAGATAGGGTGGATGGATCCACTGAAGGTTCCTTTGCAGCAACCCATGTGGTTTTGGGGTACTGCTCAGGTTTCCAGTAAGAGCCATCAGCATTCATTTTCCTTTCAAACCCAACACCCTCTTTCATAGGGTTTTGGTTCAGGATCTGCCTTTTGAGAACATCACATAGTGTCTGATGCCCTTTGAGACTTTTGAACATCCCTGTTTCAAGCAATGTCTTCAACCTAGCATTCTCATCAGCAATAGCAGTGGCATCCTCAGTAGAGGGGTTAGTTACCACATCAACAGTTGAAGATATTGCAATAATAGCAGCAGTAGAACATTCAGCAACAGAAGTAGAGTTATCACACTCAAGACATTTAAGACATGGTGGTTCAAATCCTTCCTGAGCGGGACTGATCTGTTCAGCATGAAGTGACTCATTTTCCTTTTGAAGATCTTCATGAGCCGCTCTCAATTTCTCGAGTTCTTGCTTCCTTTGAAGATAATCATAGGAAAGCTTTTCATGAGTTGTTGAGAGCGTTTCATGATGACTTTCAAGTTCCTCATACTTAACATGAAGTTTTTATGTCTTCAATTAAGGACTAAGATC